>BSBK01004507.1:182500-445000 GCA_027943335.1 Chamaecyparis obtusa | reverse complement strand
TTGCAAAATTTGTGCTCGAGGATGATGGTATTGGTGTCTTTGGCCTATTTTGCCCTAAGAAGATTATTTTCCAAGACTTAATGGCAAAATTGGTTGTGGGAATTATCCTTATCCTTTCACATTCGCTGTTGTTTTGTTTTTTGTCTTGTCACATCCACAATGGGGCACACGAATCCCATGCTCCAGTTCTTGAAGAATTTGGCCTCCAGAGGTCTACTCGCTAGGTTCGTCACTTTCAACTACAATAGCCACAAAGCAATACAGGCCATGGAATCTCTGCAACGACTCAAGCTGGACATACACTTTGAATGCATTCAAGACGCTCTTCTATAAATCTCCACAATTATTCCTACCTGCCCTATTTTTCCTCCCCTATTAAAATATCTCTGGTTTCTCATAAACCAAGCTTAATTTTTCATCATGGCGATGAGGATCGATAGAAAATCAATCATATTTCTAGCGAATCCAACAAAGGCACAACAATTGAAACCGAGCCTCTCAGATTTCCAGATGCTGGGCATGAATTAGATTCAGAATCGCCTCATTTATTCAAAGCCCAATGTCTCCCATGAATTCGAAACGATGGTGGAGAAAATGAAGAAAAGTCTCTCAGACACTCTAGTGCACTTCTATCCGCTAGCCGGAACATTGGCCATTTTGTCAAAAGGCTTGGTGTATATTGATTGCAATGACCGCAGAGCAAAATTTATTGAGGCATCTATCCCTGACATTAGGGTTTCAGATGTGATGAAGGAGGCGGTTAGTGATGTTGTTGCCAAGCTGTTTGCCCTTAATGGAGCTCTCAATATGGATGCGCACTCTCTGCCTATCTTGGTCATGCAGGTGTCAATCATAACAAACACGTATCATAGACTGAGCGGCCAAACCCTCCACATACTAGGAGATCTCTTCCCTTTCATGTTGTGTCAGAGTTATCTTTTGGACTTGCTGCAGGCAAAATATCTAAAGTCCACATGTAAAGTGGCAGGAAAAAATCAACCGTTCTGATGACTTCAATGGTAGTCATTTTACCTAGAAGATTTACAACCATTAGATCCAATTTTTTCCTTGGAGGTGTTCATAGTGAAACGCCTACAACGTAATAAGCCTTAATGGCATTATTGAGTCTAGAAGCTACCTAGGGGTCACTAGGAATAGATTTTGTTGATCCTAGGTTACTGGTTGTTGAAAATGACCTATAAAGGTCTTAAATTATGTAATAAGGCCAATAGAGCCTCTATGTGATGTTAGAAGCACTCAAAGTGCAATATTTTGTAAATTGCCTAAAATGGCAAAAATGGCCTCAAAAGGGCTTAATGGAGTCAGTTGGGTTAGTAAAGGTTATAGGGTGATAAAGGTTCTCACTAAACCTTTTATATGTCTAAAGGTTAGTTTAAAAGTGTTATGTTGTCCAGTTGACAACTTTTGTTGTCAACTTGACAACTAAATCTTATGTTTGTCATTTTAATGCTCACTGTTGCAGACAGTTTTAGGGACAGTTAGAGTTGGTTAGATAGTCTTGGTCGAAGCTTAGTGTCTATTTTAGGAGACACACACGTGACGAGTCAGGGATGGCACAGGGAAGATGAAAAGATTGGAAAATGTAATGCTCAGTCAATAAAATTTTAATTTCTCTGCAAACTTGTAACTCTCTGTCCATTGTACAGTCAGAGCAACAACAATTTAGTTTGAATGTAAGAAAACATGATTTTGGTTGAAACAAGGTTAGAAGACATTTATTTGTATTTCCTTTACTTGCTTATGCTTTAACTTCATTGTTTGGGGTTCTTTTAAAGTCAAGAACGTGACTGTTGTTGCACAGACAGGGACTGGTTGGGGTACAGTCAGCAAGTAGCCCTGAGAGTTTTAGAATGAAGTCACCCTCCCATTTTGTGACTTCTATGAAAGGTGGGAGGGGAATAAACATGTATTATACTCCTTTTATTATTGTTTAATGCAAGGAAGTGTGAAGGAGGTATGCTACAGTGTGGACTGCTGAACAAATAGCAAAAGGTGCACTGTTCAAGCACCAATGGTGGTTGGGTGATGCCCGATGAAGGAAATGAGAAGGTGATGATTGTAGAACTTTATTGGGATGCATTTGAAGGTTTTTGAATCAATTTTGAACTTGTGTGTTGCAGGGAAGAGTTTCTTCTAGAAAGCCCTAGGTCATTGACCCCAAAGTGAGGGTTTGGTAGATAAACAAGTAGATCTAATGGTGAGACCAAATAAAGTTGAATAGGGTTTGGTCTATTGCAAAATATTTCATCCTTTTATAACTCAATCTTTATAATCTGTGTCTAACCATGACATGACATGACCACATAATTATTGCATGACATGGCATGACATGACGATGATGATTTGATTCCTTTCTCCAATCTTTTGATTGAGATGAATGTTACATCAAATTCATTGACAGAAAAGCATGTGGGAAGAGAATTAGTGCAGGACATACATCGTGAAGCGCATGGGAATGACTATACAAATCATTTTACTTGGACCTCACATGGATCAAGAGGGATAAAGTGGGGAAACTTGCACGGTATGCTTGCTTTCGCGGTATCTGGACTCCATTCCTCATTTCATTTTCATTTCACTGTATGTGGGATCCATGCATAGTAACGCGGTATGTGGATTCCATGCATAGTAAGAGTCCACTAATCCTCTTATACGGGACCTTGTACAAGTTGAAATTTCTAACTATAGCAAGCTAGTCCTTGAGAACTTGACTCTCAATGATATGAAGTTGCTGAAGAGTATAACATTTGATAGAGGGGTAGATTTGAAATATTTTAGGTTGGATGGTTGTCCAATGTTGAAAAAAATATAGTACGCTTATAACAAGCTTATAGAATATTTCAGCATTCATGACTGTCCAGAGCTTAATGTAATGCCATGATATTTTATAAGCTCAAGTTGCGAAGAGAGTATTATAATTGATGGATGTGGGAATTTAGAATATCTTCAATCGAGCGGTTGTATGTAGATTCATTTATAAAGTTTGGATTGTATTTTATAAGAATGGAACAATATTTTTGAGAGGAAACTTAGTCATTTTTAATGTAGAATTAGTATACAGAAATTATTTACTTGTAGGAGTAAATATTATTGTTGTACTTAAATTAAAATAATTTTTTTTGTTGAAGAATTTTTTTATTTTTTTCTAATAGTAAAAGATATGGAAGTTTAATATTTTCATTACAATATGGGATCATTTTCAAGTTGAAGTTTCACAATGTTCTAAGGAATACAAAGTTTTCTAACCTCTTCAATTCTTTATGAAAAGACTTATAAGATATGGGTTAACAAATTATTAGAATAGGGTTAAGAAATGATAATTTAGAATGATGTTTTTGATAAAAATTTATTAGTTTTTATTAATTTTAGTAATTATTAGTATTTTAAAAATTTATTTTAATTAATAATAATGATATTAATAGCTAATTAAGTTTTAAAAATTAATGCTAATATTTTTCAATGTCAAAGAACACTCAACAAGTTGTGTGTACAAAAGTGTAGAGTTTTGTAAATAGTAACAATAGTCCGTGATTTTACAAAGCTTATATGACTAATTATTAAAGATTCTTTTGAACTTGAGTTGCCAAGTCTTGCCAAAGCTAGTTGGTTGGAGAAATCAAGATTGGATCCTTTGACATGCTGCATAAAATAGCGAATATTGATGAGTTCATATAACAAAATATATCAGAGTTAGTTATTGCAGCAATGAATTAATATAGAATTACATTCATAAGTTGAAGTAAATGATTTTAGTGATTCTTTTCAGTAGGCAATCATAAATTTTATTTTTAACATTGGTGTTCTTATATCATATTATTGACCTTTGTTCTCATATGATAGACAATATTTTCATTATTTTTTAAAGGTTTTAATCTATATGCAGTGTTGTAAATTTTACACCTTTATTTAAGGTATCCTATTTCACACTCTCCTAGCACAACTTTTAATATTTATCATTCCTCTATTCATTGTAGGACCTTTAATTATCTAAATTAATACTATGATTCCTCTTCCACTTTAATTGATCAACACTTTATTATTTGGATCCTTAATTCTAGTTGTGTCCTTTAATTTAATTCATTTTAGCTCCCCCTTCATTTAAATTTTGAAGACACATTTTCCACATATACACATCACATCTCTTTGCATAAATAATTTTGGGGCATATAGACCCTATTATCTCTTCTTCCTAAAAAAATTTTAGACTTTAATCAAGACTACATTAGTCAAGATGACCTAGACCTCTACTTTTATTCCCAAAATTTTAGGTTGATAATATGTTGGTCTTATCCTTTCTATAACTACCCTCAATAAAAAATATAATAACTCTAGGTCAGCCAAAAGACAACTTTACTTTGATACCCTTATACAATGCCTCATTCTCGATTCATTTCTACACCCCTCATCAACAACTCATTATTACAACACTACAAGATGATATTTGATCCAAGGAGAAGTAGACTACATTCAACGCATCTTTAATCAAATTGTTTCAATTATAAATTCAAGATGATATATCATGTTATCACATTAAAACAAAGAGGAGTTAACCTAAGAAAATTGCATCATAAATTGAAGGTGTACTCATTTCCAATCAAGCATTTGAATTCAAATTTATATTTCATTTTATTATTATTGTAGGCTTCAGTCCCAAAATGAGGTATGACTAAGGAAATCCCCTATATAGCCCCAAACACAATTTTTCTCCTTTTTGAATCAAAAGGAAAAAAAAAGTGATCAAAAGACCTAAATAGACCTTCTCTCTCAAGTTTGACACCAAAATCCTCATCAAAGGCACTTGGGATGCCCTTGTCCTAGTTAGGGGTTGATGCAAAGAATAGTGGTCCAACACATTTGTCCTATGTACTAAGGACTGATTCTTCAACCTAACAGTGAGAAAGTGGGAGGCAGAAGATAGTTCTAGCATATTTTGTTAGGCCCAAAAGTAGACAAGCACCATTAAGGAGGGTGGGGTGGGGGAAGGGGGGGGGGGGGGGGGGGTTAATTAGCTATGTAGAAAACCTAGTTTTTTTCATTTGAGAAAGGACAAAACCTAGATCGAATCAGAAGCATTAGCTACTACTGTGATCTACGAAAATGCACTATAGACCAAAAAAATAAAAATAAAAAACTAAGATCTCCAAAAACGTAGCGATTTTTACCGAATTTTTTTTGTTGTTTTCCATTCAAAACATGCAGATCATCAATATTTTCTACGTACCTGCAATATTGAAAATCGATCTCTTCTCTCAAATGGTATGCCGAAACGAAGCCTCCAATTCGCGCCCAAAACCCTCTTTGTGCACACGGTGAAAAAACCTCTGATTTGCGGCCGAAACCCTACAATGTTACAACTTGTCTCTTCTGTGAAAGCATTTGCCGAAACAAAGCCTCTGATTCACAGCCAAAACCCTGCACACGGTGATAAAAATGTTAAAAGGAAAAAAACACAGAATAATACAACGTTAAAAGGCAGAAAACACAGAATAATTTTTTGCAAACATACGTTGTTCACCTATCCAGATCTTCTGCAAACAGCTCTGGAAATTAGCTATGCCCACTTGTAAAAAAATGGCCTGGATCTGGAAAGCAGCTACACCCGCTTCGAAAAAATGGACTGTCTCTGAAAATCGGCTACGCCTGCTTAATAAAAACTAACTGCCTCTGGAAATCCGCTATGCCCGCTTGATAAAAAATAGGACTGGCTCTGCAAATCAGCGCTCTAAAAACCACAACTCGTAGACCCTTCTCAGACCAAATAAAACCCAAATGAAAATGGATGCAGGAAATTGACTATTTTTCAGTCCATTTTTCATTGACTGTGATACATCTAACTCACCTACCGGTCAGGTTAGTAAACCATGGTTAGTAGCCCGCAGTTACCAGATCCAGTTAGTAGACCGTGGTTAGCTGATCCGATTAGTAGACTTCGGATAGCTGATCCGGTTAGTAGACCGTGGTTAGCTAATCCGGTTAGTAGACCATGGTTTGCTAATTACAGTTACGGTTGCGGTTACAGGCTCCCCTTTTGACATGCCGGCGAATTAGATATCCGGCGTCGGCCTTCACGATCGCCCTGTCAGATCGCCCTGTCCTGCCTGCTGAATTAGTCCTATCGGTACATGCTACTATAGGCCAATACTATAGGGAGACACATGCACTATAAGTGGACGATTTATCGGGAGCTTAGCTTCTCCCATTTAAAACACAGGCTTTCACTTCAAAACGCAGACCAACATTGATTGTGACAATTACTATTTAAAATGCAAACCATGACACATGAACTGTGATTTCAAAACACAACACAAGCTCAATAAAATATGGAACAAAATGTGGAAGCTCGGACAAGGCGTTATTGTTAGAGAGAAAGAGATTAATGAGTAGGTAGAGAGAAAGAGATTTAATATACCAGATCATTAAATTACACATACCGTGTAGAAATAAACGCAGACCATATTCTATGGAATAAACGCAGACCGTGTAGAAATGGAATAAACAGAGAGCATGTAATAAATTCATGCATGGGAACCCCTTGCAAACACGTAGGTCAGAATTGACAGAGAACGTTGGTCAGAATTTTGTTAAACAAACACATTATTATTAGTACTTGCCGGTAGGCTAGTACTATTGTATCACTTTTTGAGTTTTGAAGTTAATGAGTGATTAAATGAACTTTGCTAGACCAATGAAAATAAACTCTATTTTACATTTCATTATGAATTTTATATTTATGCGTATATAGATGCAAAATTTTTAGCTTTATAATATCTGTAAATTATTTATTTAGCATTTGATTGGGTGATTGCATTTGAGCTCTTATACGCAACCAATTCATTTTTATTGGTAATCAATTCATTTTCATCGGCAACCAAATCATTTTTTTTCGGCAACTGCTGTTTGCTCTGTTACACACTTGTTCAGCCATTTTCTCATATTCTACTATTGCTGCCATTTTATCAGTATTTTCTATATTTAATCCAATGTTTCTTTTTGAAAGGAAATGCCCATAGATGAGAATTAAAGATATTTAAAAATGATTTCTTTTTCTTCACTACAAAGAGAAGAGAAGGCTTCTGAACTGAACAACAATACCAAAAAATATTGCAGAAGTCGTTGGAATACATGTCGTTGAAAACACACGAAGCGCGCCATGAACGAAAAGAATCTCCAACTGATCTTGTTCTGGTGAAGCTCAACGACTTGAAGACTGGCAGTAGAATGAATAATAATAATATTTTTTAAACCTGTATAGCAGAAGCAAGAGAGGGAAATTAGGGTTTTATCGCAAGGGGCAGGAAGAAACATTCTCAAGAGGGTTTTATGATAAGTTGACAGCGTTTGAGAGCCTTGCTTAACAAAAATGGCATTTGATAGAGAATATGATTATCTATTTTCTGTAATAATAGGAATGGCAATGCTCATGGCGGCTGGAACAAGTGTTGCCGTTGCGGGAGACACAGAGAGTAAGCCGTTGTGTTTTTTTTCCTTCACTTCTATTTTACAGGTTTCGAACACTTGATCTTTGAGCATAAGAGAAACTAGCAGAATTAAATTTTATGCTAGAGAATTCTGTGTTGCGTCTCACAATTTTATTTTCGTCTCGCTTTTCTTTGACTACAGTTTCTTTCGTGCTTCATTTAAATGCTGAAATTTAGGATACTCTCAATATGTTACGGAAAAATAGAAAATGTGTTTGGCATTTAGATCTTTCATGCTCCTCTTTCATATTGAGCCCTAGAACTGAATACTTTTTAGCTTCTCTGATTTTCTTTGGTAAGAGTTGAACTACCGTCAGACAAAGTGACTATGAAGAGTTTGAGTAGGAAATGCCATTGTTATCCTCGTTCAATGTAAACCTCAAAAAAATTTACATACAAATTTATTTTGATTTCTGTGGTCGCAGGATCCAAACCCCTTGGCTCTCTGGCAGAGGCAGCTACTCAGGCGCCATTTCCTGTCAACATGGCAAGGATAACGGAATTGAAATCTCAGCTAATTCCAGTTGTATTCGCTGACATTACGATAAGTGATCGGGCAGCTTTGAGGGAAGCGATCTTATTCTTGTTCTTTTTGCTCTCGCTCACTTTTCTGGTTATTCTCTGCATGAACCGTGGTTTCCGCAAAGTTATATTCACTTGCCATTCAATTTAGGAGCACTCCGAGACTTGGGGCTCAAGATTTTGTGCCATTTTGACAAAATGTCACCAATGAGACTTTCGCCCCTCTTTTCTTGAAACACCACTTCTTTTAATTTATACCAAATAGCCAGGCCTACTCTAAATTCTTATTTTCTATTTTCCTCTATACAAAAATTTAACATGATTGATATTATGTAGAGGTTTTCTCTCCGGCAACAAATTTCTTGTAATTCTGTGGTTCCTCTAGACAGTGCTACTCAACATTTAGAACAGTTTTTTATCAATTGACAACTATAATTGTTTCCTCTGCAATTAGCACAATAGCAGTCTTTTGGAAAACTTTATAAGGACAATGGTATTTCTGCTTTTTAAAGAGATTTAGTTTGTGAAAGAAAATAATATTAACTGCACTTATGAGTGCTGAAAATTTTGTCGGGTAGGAGACTAACTCTGTTAAAATGGTAGTACTTTCGTTGCATCTCTCTTGTATTTGTCAATGGTCTGTATGATTTTTATACGCATTATATTACACAAATATTGTGATACAGTAATAATTAGAAAACAACACTTAACAGTGACTATTTAGTTTATTAAGTTCTATTTTTAATAGAATTAATTTTGTTAAGATTTTATGAGTTCAAAAACAAATAATTATAATGATGTAATTTAATCATTAATTAAAATATATTTAATTAAAATTAAGATTATGGAACACATTTTCATTTTTATAATTTAACTATCATTAATGCTATCAATATATTCTACACTAAAACTTTTAAATTATAAAAAGTTATTACTTCTACTATAATTATATAAAACATAATAATTGAAAAATTAATATACTATTACTTCTACTCTAGTTTCTACTATAACTAAAGGCAAGTACTTAGCCACTTGTCAAACACGCAAGGTTGTGTTGATATGATTGAATTTTGATTTGTAACACAATAAATTGTTTACTCAAAATGGCTTAAAAAACTGTCATTTAATGGAATGCAAGAGTAAACAAAAGATAAAAAATGCAAGAGGCCTTTGAAGTGGGATGGGGAATGTTTTTATAACTGTCCTCAAATGAAAAGGAAATCGAGGGAGAAATGTGGAAGAAACAAAAGGTAGCTGGAGGTGGTTAGAGGTAATTTATCCCACATTTGATAGGTGGATGAAAATGGTGGGTTGAAGGAGTTATAAGTAAAGGGGTGGAAAATGTGAAAGAAATTTATGATTTAATATAAAAAAGTATTTTAATAATTAGATGGATTAAGAATAATAGACAAAAATGGTTAAATGAATTTAATAGAGGGGAATGGTTAATGAATTAATTAAATAGGTCATAATATCTATTTAATTTATTTAATTAATAGCAGAAATATGATTAATAATGAAGACATTTTTATGTGTCTACATAAAGAGTTTACAATCAAGAGTGGTGATAGTTTTGAGGGAATTTAAGACATGTCTCAAGTAGGAAGAGGAGGCAAACCTCAAATATTTAGATTGAGGTGTCCATTTCCACATGTCTACAAGAGTTACATGATTGAGAGTGGATAATAAGATTTAAGTGGAAATTTAAGCACCTTTAATTATCTATGAGGCAATTTTCATCTCATTCCATATTGACACCCTATAGTTAGCATGGTTTATAGTATTGCTATGGAAAGTAGTTTCTTGAAAATGATTGTGTGTAACATAGATAATTAAAGAGCTAAAGGGCCATGTCATAGTGCCTACATATGATGGCTTTTCTCCTTGTTGAAAGTTTTTTTTATAATGCTGTGTGGATGTGTGTGAGCTAATGTAGTTCATTTCTCTACAAATGGTGGTTCTTTGGGATGTTTAAAGGGTGGAGTTATTCCGTTTGCTTATATGGTAGTATTTTTTTTTTATGATTAATTATGAACCAAAATGGTTTTAGTAGTCCTCATTTTATCTACGGAATAAAATGTATGTAGTTTTGACTATTGCTTAGGGTTAGTTAATTTTTTATTAGTTGGTGTAGACACCCAAAACTAGGCAGGTGTCTTGGAATCATTCAAATTTGCAAAATCTTAACCAAATGTTAATTTTCATCAAAATGGATCAAATCAATTTCAAATGGACATTTATTAATCAAAACTGGACAAAATCATTTAAATTAAAGGAAAAATCAAATCATGACATCAAATAATCAAATACAAGCTTAAAGGGATCAATCACACTATATAATTGATTTTAATCAATTAATTGTATAGTTTTAAATCAAAAAATCAAATTGAACCTATTCCCTTACTTGGCTAATTTAATTAATCCTAATATCTTTCAACATAATTTGAGCAACCAATAAGAATTGAGAGCATAGTGCACATGGATCACTCCAAGTTGTTAAATCTCAATCACTCATTTTCAACTTTGAATCTCAATCACTCAAATTTGTCTACTTGTCCAAACATTTGAGACAATCATTTAAATTGTCCCCCCATTTAAAAACATTTCAAAGCTTTTTACTCAACCAAGGTTAAACCATGATCAATTAACTCTACCCCCTACCCTTGGGATTTTACTACAAATAGAAGTCATTTTGAGAGCATAATAATACTAGAAAATTTGAGAATGCATAGCATCATCACTATAGGCAATTTGAGAGCAAGTGAGCAATATCTTGAGCATCTTGAGAGCAAATTGTGAGATTTGAGAGCATTATCATGAGCATTTGAGTTAATCTTTGTATCATTTTGAGAATTGAGAGCTAGATTTAGGCATTTTATCATAATTTTCTCATTCTAGGATTGTCACTAGTAGAGAATAAGGCTGGGAGCTCTACTTACCAAGCTTAGATAGAGAACCATGAGATGATATGGATATTAAATGTAGTTCTTTAGATTAAATTTCCATTGTCTTTTCATAGAATTGTTGCTAATTGTCTTAATTTCATGAAGGTGTAAACACTCACACACAAATGGCACCCACCGTGGGGCTTTGAGCCTCATTTCTATTATTTTTATCAAATTCTATGTATTTTTGGCTTCACTTTTACGTCAATTTTGCATAAAACATGAGAAAAGTAGCCTACAAAAAATTTAATGATGCCTATGAGCATTCTGACAATGCTCAGAATGAGTTAACTGACGCCTACAAGATTCTTTCTATTCTATCTTTTCTTCTTCTGACGCCTGTGAAATAAAGTATCACACCTAAGAGCATAAAGCATCACCTAGTATCTGGGAAATGATGCCTACTAGATTTTAAATGATTCCTACTAGCTTTTAAATGACACCTATTAGCTTTTAAATGATGCCTACTAGCTTTTAAATGACACCTACTAGTTTTTAAATGATGCCTACTAGCTTTCAAATGATGCCTACTAGCTTTTAAATGATGCCTACTAGTTTTTAAATGATGCCTACTAGCTTTTAAATGATGCCTAATAGCTTTTAAATGATGCCTACTAGCTTTTAATTGACACTTATTAGCTAATAAATGCCACCTAGCATTTTTTTGTTTAATTTTGCTATCAAATTATTAAATTCTATTTTCTAACGTTCTGTCTATTATTTTCCCGCAGATGAGCAAACATAGGAAAGTACAGAAACTAGAGAGCATAGTTACTCAAGAGATCAAAGAGGTAAGGATTCAAACCAAATGTCTAAAGGAAATCCATAATGCTTCAATTCTAGATAGTTTGGGATTAGAAGAAAAGCTTTATGAGCATTACATTAAGGTATTGGATGCTTATAAAAAGAAATTTCCTACTTTGAACTAAATTGTTTGCATTAAGTTGTTAAAATTTTCTTTGCAAAATCTTGTTAAGAACACTTAATTGCATTTCAATTTGTTCCTTTTGGTTTCCTTCACTTTGTATTGCTATGTTGACTAATTTTTTTGAGGAGCCGGAATGGGAATGATCGCCACTAGGTAAGTAAGCAAATAAATGTCAAAAAATTCAAAAAAGAGCCTAGCCATTTGCTAGCTACGAAAGAGGTATTTTTCATATCAAGCTTGCATTGCTTAAATTGTGGCTTTTCTTTGAATCTAGTTTGATAGGAAAAACCTTACTATTGTCCAAATTGAACAAACATTAGGCATATGCTCTCCACTTTACAAAGTCGATCAAAAAGCCAAACGTGTGAGTTCAACTTGGTAGAAAGAAAGGGATGAGGAATTAACCAAACATTTCATTTATAAGAACCTCCTTGTCAAGAGGTTGAAAAAGAACATTTTTTTTTCGTGAAGTGTTTGGAACAAGGAACACCAATAGGGATATGCTCTTCACTTTCTAAGTGAATCAAACTCTCAAACTTGTTGAACCAAGTTTGATTTCTTATTTTTCTATATATGCTAGATAAATTAGATCTTTAGAGGGCCTGCCTCCCGAGAATTGCCTTACGAGGACGGTGAGAGGGAACGACCCAAAGTGGGAGACAATCACTTTAGCCGCGATACTATCCGACCCACTATAAACAAATGCACTCTTCCCTAATCAGAGAGTGACTAGGTTATGTGTAAGTATTCTTCACTTCCTCGAGTAGTCCTTCAGGATTGCACCAAATCATACTTTCATGCGTGTGGGAAGCCCACAAAGGGGTAAAAGAGCTTGACATGATCTAGAACGGAGGTGTTCATTAAAAACCATGTTAAGTAGTAATCTGCCTTTTATAGCCAAACGTGTTTAAGAGCCAAATCTAACTCTAGGTAGACTGCTTGGAAGACATTCTTGTTTATACTTGTGAAAATGATCGAGAACATACACTTTTAGTGTGGTTTTAGGTATTTGGTACAAATTTTACATGTGTGTTGAGTTTGTATTTTATTTTCAAGCAAGAATATTTTGTAGATCTGATCTTAAAACTTTTAAAAATTCTAGAATTTACAACCTGATCTGCAAAGTGCCGCCTGCACACAGAGGAAAACCGCTTATACACAGTGAAGTTACACCTATGACTATTCAAACAACGCTTTTAAATGATGAAGTCATGCTGGTGACATTTTAAGAAACACCTAGAAAAGGTTAAGAAACACCTATCAACAGGAAAAATCCACCTGCTCACTGCAGAGTGTCACCTAAGCAAATTCCAGTAACCGCGTACTAAGTTTTAAGTCACGCCTACACACAGGCAAGTGACACCCAAAAACAAAGAAGGGAAAATAGTGGATATTTCTTGGGGGTTTCAAAAAATTTGGATTTCATATCTGAATACCCTTTTGGACGTTCTATCTGTTCCAATATCCCACCTAGTCAGAAATCCTGGTTTTGAATATTTTTGAAAATTTTGTAAGGATTTGACCACAAGCAAGTGAGATAAAGCCTATTTTCAAGAGATTTATGCTCGTGTCATCTTTCACTTGATCTCACTACATAAAGAAAACCCTGCAATCAGACAAAACATATCTAAGGCAGGAACTTCCTTTTTCGAGTGGCACATTTACCTCCTCAAGAATACCACAAGAACCCATTCAAGAGGTAGAAACTAACATGACTTTTCCTTTTGGCCACTTTGATTAAGATCAAATCAATTGAGCTAACCATGATACTAACAAAAATGAGGTTGGTGCCACAACTAGCAATATAAATGGAGGAGGCATTAACCCAAACAATCTAGGGTCAAATAACAACAATGGAGGAGGAGGAATAGACCCTAACAATCAAGGATTGTACAACACTAACAATGGGGGCAATGGTGAGCCAAATGCTAAAGAAGAAACTGATGAAAAGGTTAATGAAGCCATAAAAATCCCATACTTCATGAAGCTCATGGAAAAAGTGTTAAAAAGAGATAGGGAGAAGTATTTTCTAGACCTAGCCCGAGCAGGTCTTAAACTCCCTCATGACTACGATGTCAATCAACTTAAGAAAAAGGAGGTTGAAGATAATCCGATTGATATCATGAACAAGCAATTTAAATTATTCCAAACGCAATTGGACATAATGAAGCAAAGTGGGGCTTGAAAACCCTTTTCAATAGAGGCATTGTGTCCTTTCCCATTTGACAAGAGTTTAATCATGATACCATTCCCTAGTAATTTGGTCTTTCCTAAGTATGAAAAATACGAAGGAGCATATGATCCCCAAGATCATTTAAGGGAATTTTGTGGAGGCATGGCCATAGAATTTTGTGGAGGCATGGCCATAGAATGGTTTTCAAAATTATCTTCTAGCATCCAAACTTTTGAAGAGTTAGCTTCTAAATTTGTAACGCATTATTCATATAATATCAAACATGAGGTTACAATGATTACCTTATGCAACACCAGGCAAAGAGAGGGAGAAGGATTCCTACTTTTCTTGCAAAGATGGAGAGCAGTATTTGAGATACCCTCGAAGTGTACTGGAAAAGGAAAAGATGGACATCTTTATAAATAGCTTGAGTAATGAAATGAATTATCGGTTAAGGCTACAATGTCCTAGGTCTTTTCAAGATCTTATTCAAAATAGAGTGACTACAAAGGAGGTATTGGTTAAAAGTGGAGAACTAAAGCTTTACAAGGATAACAATAATTACAACAACAACAATACCTCCAACAACAATAACAATCAAAATAAGAATCCTCCTAACAACAATAACTGATTTGGGTTGAGGAACAACAACAAAGGTGTGGTCAATGATGGGGTTGTTGACGCTAATAATTTTAAAGTCACTCCTTTTACTCTCATGAGAACACCTACTCAAGTGAATAATGCAAATCAAGCCCCCAAAGTGCCTTTTAACAATAATACCAATAATAACAACTTTGGGAACAATCAAGGGGCTAACAAGCCTAAGCCGTTCTTTGCACCATCTCCAAAGAGGAAATTCACACCTTTGGGTGAACCCCTTGAGAATGCATTGAGAACTCTCATTGCTAATAAGATTATTGATTTACCTAGAGCTCAACCATATGAGCCACAAAACAAGCCTAATTGGTGGAGTGAGTCTAGTCATTGTGAATACCATAGAAATAGAGGACATACAACAAATGATTGCTTCTATTTGAAAAAAGTGGTACAAGATTTTATTAACAATGGTGTGATCAAGATAGAAGGGCCTCAAAACAATGAAGATCACACGGCCTTTAAGCAAACTTTCTATAACCATGAGAAGGGTGAATCTTCCAATTCAAAGAAATAAGGCAATAATAATGTCAACTTTGCTCATCATTATGATAACACTATCAACACATTATCTAGACATGAGCATGTTGTCAATGCTAATGTAATCAAGGAACAACCCAAAAAGGAAACATCTTATGCTATCACTAGGGGAAAACTTCAAGGATTACCCTACAAGGGGTTGATCATAAACCTATTGGTCCTACATAATCAATTATTTTGGCTAAACAACCATCTACAACAACAAAGCCATATAATTTAGTGGACCAATTACAAAAGACTCTGGCTCAAATTTCTATTTTGGAGTTGTTAAAATTATCTCCAAATCACAAGGAGATCTTGGAAAAAGCCCTAGTGGAGACTAATGTTCATATTAACTTGGAGGAAGAAAAATTTCAAAACATGGTGGGATACCTCATTGCACCACATTGTCTCTCATTTTTAGAGCAAGATGATATGTCCATCACTCATCCTCAAAATTTGCCTTTGCATATAGAAGTACTCATTCAAAGACATAGGGTTAAGAGAGTTCTCATAGATGGAGGAGTTGGTCTTAATATTTGCACTTTAAATCTTTTTAGTCCTTAGGTTTATCCGAGTCTTCTATTGATCCTAAGAAGAAAATTACCATTAAAGCTTATGATGAGGAGGAAAGGTCTTCAAAAGACATGATTGTCTTACCTATTCAAGTTGGGCACATAAAAAGGGACATCATATGTCAAGTCCTAGACATGAAGTTAACTTATAACATCTTATTGGGGAGGCCATGGATACATGAAATGCAAGCGGTTCCTTCTACATACCATCAATGTATCAAATTTCTACTCATGGGAGAAGAAATCAAAATTGGAGGGGATTCAAATCCTTTTCAATATTGCAACACATTGAAGCCTCTTCATGAATTATTCATTCCTCATAATAGAGAAGGGATTGTTCCAAATACTGCCATTGAAGAAACTAAAGGTGATGATCCTAAGTTAACATCAAATGTTACCTCTACCTCTAACCCTATTCAAACTAACTCAACTACATTGGCTAAGGGAAAAGAAAAAGTGAGTTATGAGGGTCCAAGTTCAAATGAGAATTCAGGTACAACATCCACACCAGAGGTGGAACTTTCTAAACCTGCCAAAGGGGAGAGAGACAAAGCCAAAGAAGACCAATATAAAAAATGAGTGAGATGATGCACAAGTTTGAAAAAAAATGTAGAATCAATTCTAAAGGAGTAGGGGAATATTCTATTTCCCTATTTGATTTACCTACTTCCCCAAAAACACATGGAAAACCTTCCAAGGTGCATCCTCCTCACAAATACAAATCTCATTTTGTAAAAGAGAGTGACAAGTTAGCACTTGAGAAAGAAGACAATGAGGTTCTACAATGGCTTTACAAAGATGAAAGTGATACTTCAAACAACCCCATGGAAAGAATTCAACACATCAATATCCAAACTGACCAATATGGAAAGGGGTTTGAAATTATGCAAAAAATGGGGTATAAGGGAAGAGGACCCTTAGGTATGAGAAATAGAGGTTTTCTTGAACCTATTGAACCTTCTTGGAGATCAAAGGAAGAAAAATCAGGAATAGGTTATCAACACAAAGGAGAAAGTTCTAGCCCTATGTATGATTTCTATGAACAAGTGAACATGGTAGAGTCTGATATTGATAGTGATGATTCTAGAGAATATGAGTGGTATTGTTTATCTGAAGACTCTTGCCATGACAAAGAGATTGTCATAATGCATTCTTATACTAATGTTTCTAAAGAACAAACTCAAGATAGTGAAGATCTGGAGATACTTCCTACATACATGCAACCTGATCCACAAGAATCTAACATAGGGAAAGCACACATTAATCATACGTGGGTAGGTGAACCTTGGGTACCTTCGTGGAGGGGTGATTCAAATGTTAGGTTTAACCTGCATGTCTTCTTTCCCATAGAAGTCTTAGAGGACTCAAGTGAAGAAAACTTTGATCCTTCTTCCATGGATCATCTTGAGAAAGCTCATGTTATTGACCTTAACGATACAATGTATGAACCATCTAACAAGGTCATGTCCTTAAACCCAGCCAATGACAACTTGCCAATTGAATCTTTATCCTTAATACATTTTGAACTTATTGATTGGGACTTAACCGAACCAAATGATTTACTCTACTTTCCCAATGACCAAGCAATGACACAATACCTAAATGCGGTTAAGCCCTCTTCCACCGATGATTTTAATCCAAACATGATGAGAAAGGTAGGGGCCCAACCTCTTAATCCAAAAGAAAAAATGATAAAAATTAAAAAATTGAAGAGTTCTAGTGGTGAAAACCACCATGTGGCAGTACTAGAACCAAGAAATGTAAAAATAAAGGATGTTTCCAACGGTGAAAACCCAACTGTGGCACCTAAGGAAGAGAGGTTGGATACCTTACTAGCACATGAGGAAGAAATATCACCAATTCTTATAGATCCAATAGAGAAAGTCAATATTGGAACTGAATTGGAGCCCAAATTCATACATTTAGCAGCTTCACTTACACTTTTAGAGAGAAAGGATTTCATCTAATTTTTCCAAGAAAAGCATGTGAATTTTGCATGGTCCTATGCTGACATGCTGGGATTAGATCCAAAATTCATCATGCATCACTTGAATGTCAAACCAGGAGTTAAACCTGTCAAGCAAAAATTGAGGAAAATGCATCCACACATAGCTCTTCTAGTTAAAGCAGAATTGGAAAAATTGTTAAAAGTGGGGTTCATAAGAGCAATTGCTTATGCGGAATGGATATCAAATATTGTACTAGTTACCAAGCATGACAAATCCATTTTCATATGTATGGACTTTAGAGATCTTAATCTTGCATGTCCCAAAGATGACTTTCCACTTCCAAGTATAGATGCAATAGTGGACTTAACAGCTGGTCACTCCATGTTTTCATTGATCGATGGTTTCAGTGGATACAACCAAATTAAGATTGCACCCAAAGATCAAGAAAAGAAAGCATTCACATGCCCTTGGGGAACTTTTTGTTGGAATGTAATACCTTTCGGCCTCAAAAATGTCGGAGCTACTTACCAAAGGGCAATGACTACCATTTTTCATGATATGATGCACACCTTCTTAGAAGATTATGTAGATGATATATTGGCTAAGTCACATCAAAGAGAGAATCATTTAAAAATTCTAAAAGAAGATATTTACATGCTTGGAACAATTCAAAGTAAGGCTCAATCCAAAAAAGTGTGCCTTTGGTGTTCAATCCGGGAAATTATTAGGATACATAGTTTCGGCAAAAGGCATTGAAGTGGATCCCAAAAAGGTTTAAGAAATCATGGACATGGAAATTCCTAGAAACATTAGCCAAATGAGGTCTCTTCAAGGAAAAATTCAATCAATAAGGAGATTCATTTCTCAACTAGCTGAAAAGTGTCACTCATTCACTAGATTGCTCCACAAAGACACCATTTTTACATGGGATGAAGAATGTGACAAGGCCTTTACTTTGTTGAAGACTTAATCAATCCACCAATTTTAATGCCTCCTATCAAAGGAAAACCATTTCTTTTGTACATATCAGCAACCAAGAGGTCTTTAGGAGTTCTTTTGGCATAAGAAGATGATCAAGGAAAAGAGAGCTATTTATTATTTGAGCTGAACATTGATTAAGTATGAATTAAACTACACCTTCATGGAAAGAGCATGCCTAGCTGTTGTCTTTGCTTCTCAAAAATTGAGACACTACATGTTGATGCACAGAGTGAAGCTCATTGCAAATATTGACCCTTTGAAATACTTGCTTAGCAAAATTTCCTTAACGAGAAGAATAGAAAAATGGGTCATGGTGTTAAGTGAGTTTGATATTGAATATGTGGATAGAAAGGCCATTAAAGGACAAGTGATAGCAGATCACTTAGCTGAAAATCCATTGGTTTCTACACATCCAATACAAGTGGAGTTTCCTAATGTAGCAATTGTCCATATAGAAGCTAAGACATGGAAATTGTACTTTGATGGATCATACACACAAGGAGGTTCTGGAGCCTGCATATTGTTGATTACCCCTCAAGGGTATACTATTCCTAAATCATACAAGATTTTATTCCCATATACCAACAACATAGCCAAGTATGAAGCTTTATCCATTGGTATCAAGATGGCTTTAGAATGGAATATTACTGAGCTATAAGTGTATGGTGATTCTCAATTAGTGATCAATCAAGTCAATGATGAGTACAACACAAAAGATGAAAAGTTAATGCCTTACAAGACAATGATTGATGCTTGGAAAAAATACTTTGTGTTGATAACTTTTGAGAAAATTCCCAGAGAGAAGAATAGAGTTGTTGATGCAATGTCTACCTTGGCTTCATTACTCCAAAAGCCTGATCAAAATGAAAGGTACAAATTCTTGGTGGAGGATTTGGAAAAACTAGCATTTGACCTTCCTAATACCCAAATTATTGCTTTACTTAATGGACATGACTCACCTTGGTACGGTTCTATTTACACATACCTTAAAGACCAAGTATTACCCTTAAACCAATCTTGAGCCCAAAAATGACACTTCATCAGACAATTGGCTCGTTATACTATCCTTTTCGACACATTGTATCGTAAGGGTCTTGACAGAACTTTGCTTAGATGTCTAGAGGAAGAAGAGTCTAAGGTAGCTTTACGCGAGGACCACGAGGGCATTTGAGGGTCACATTCAAGTGGGTTAAACTAAGCTAAGAAGATCCTTCACATGGGGTATTTTTGGAAAACCTTAGAAAAGGATGCTTGTTACTTTGTTAAGATATGCACAAAATATCAATATCATGGTGATATGATACATGTACTAGCTCAAGAACTACATCCTTTTGTTACACCTTGGCCATTTTATCAATGGGGGTTTGACTTGATTGGCGTGATTTATCCACCTTCATCTAATGGGCACAAATAAATTATCATGGCTACGGAATACTTCACTAAATGGATAGAGGCCATTCCTTTGATCACTGCTACAGGAAAACAAATCTCTATGTTCATCCTTAATCACATCATTTGTAGATATGGTATTCCTCATGCCATAATTACCAACAATGGAAAACCATTTAAGAACAAAGATGTGGATGAGATTTGTGATACTTTTCATATTACCCATCACTCTTCTTCCATTTACTATCCACAAGGAAATGGAAAAGCTGAGGCTAGTGATAAGAATATCCTTAAAATCTTGAAGAGATCGGTGAACAAATCAAGAAGAGATTGGCATGTACAAATCAACCCGGGTTTGTGGGCTTATATAACTAGTATCCAGACACCTACAGGAGCTACACCATATTCATTGGTTTATGGAGCCGAAGCTATTTTACCTTTGGAGGTTGAAATCCCATCCCTAATAGTATCATTGCAAGGATTAATAACGGATGAGGATTATAGGGTTTCCCGACTTCAACAATTGGAATTGTTAGAGGAACTTCAAGCACAAACCTATGTGTGTGTGTGAATTTTGTACCTGTTCTATAGACACAACACTTTAGTAAAACATTAGAGGTTAGCTGAAATCAAAATCGTGCAATAAATGAAAAACTAAACTAACCAGGCGATTTACTACCTTCTAGTAGATGCGAGTATGTATTCTTAGATTGGACCGAGATCAGTGACCTTGACGACACATAAATGAAGGATTTAAATGCAAAATCTAGATATGAAATGAATACAAATTAATCTATATTTTTGTATTTTCTATGCAATTATGATGAAAAATTTGATATGAGTTCTAAGCTAGATGAAATTGATCTATGATATGCAAATTAATCTAACAATGATATGAAATATGAAACTAAAATGAATTGAAAACAAGATTGATCTCACAAAATGCTGATTCGCAAGAAGCTTGATGATTCCTCTGATGTCAATTCGCCAAAGTATGCAAATTTTGTGGATTCTATGGATGATTTGTGAAGAGCCGAGCCTTGATTTTATAGAAATCCAGGGCTTTGGAGGTGCATGGGAAAAGCCATAAATCACTCTTGATGAACTCAGGTTGATTTTTGAGTCAACAAGAATTAAATATTAATTAATCCATAAAAACATGCAAAAATAACTTTTTAACTCCAAATAGAGTTTAGTTCAATTTTCAACTCACAATTGAATGTTGAGTTTAAATTTAAACTTGATTATTGATTTCTAGTTGACTTCTTTTTTGATTGTGCATAATTTAATATGAATTAATTAATTAATTAAAGTGATTTATCTTCAACTTAACTTATTTTAAATTTAAAAATAACTGATTTGTGTGTTAATCAATTGTTTTAATCAAACTTTATTCAAAAATAATATCATTAAATATGACAACTTACTTTAATTAATTAAATAAGAATTTAATCAAATAATGATAGGAATTTTGATTTATTGTCAAATTTAAATAATAATAATTAGGAATAAATATAATTAAATTCAATTAAATAATTAAGTGGCAAAATTAAACTTAATTAATTAAATATTCATCATATTCAATTAATCAACTTTAGGATAAATAGGAATTATCACCAAATAATTATTAAATTAAAGATAATTATGATAAATTAGGAATATTTCTAAGAATATTCCCCAATGCAGAATTTAGGATAATCAATTAAATTTGATAATGTGCTGATGTGCCTTAGGTTAGGACTTTGATGTCAATTTCGTTTGATTTGAAGATGTAGGAGGTTAATGAGCCTATAGCCCATTTTTGGGGTATTACATTTTGCCCCTCTTTGAATTATTGTGCGAAGCACAATGTTTCAAAGACAGTCTGTGTATGATGTTTGAAACTGATTGAAATTGATATTGATATGAGACAGAAATTGATTGAAAGATTTGATATGAAGATAATAGGTCCTGAATGACCAAAGATAATGTTAACTATAACAGTAAATGAATCGATGATTGTGAAAAAGTGTCAAAACACCTGATTCCGAACCTTATGATTGCAAAGAAGTGAGTGACCGATTTCAGACCTAATTGTCCTTATATTGAATCACATTGGTATCACATCTGAACCCTTCAGTTTCTGAAGAACCAAGGAAATAACATTGATGAACCAATAGTTGCAAAAACTGATATAATTTACAAGATTAAGAGAATACCAGATTGATATGGATCTTGATGAATCTGATATGCCCCGAGTGATGATTGATTTGCCCCAAGCGATGAGGTCTTTTGATGAATCAACAACTAGACATGGTTGTTGTCTTGATTACTGAGGAAAGATATGATCCCAAAATTTAATTACAGACTTTGAATGATATGCAATACCATGCCCCCTTCGGGATTAAAATTGAAATCTTACAAGAAAAGTTAGCATTGATAGTTTAGAAGCATGTTAATTGATTTGAGAAGTGGTTAAACATGTTCGAGAATGCATTCTGCATCATTTGGAGGTCCAGAAGACTGAGTTTGACTAGGTTGAACCATGAGTTGACCATGGGTGACCAAGTTGAAATTTTGATAGTTTGATGTAAGATAATCAGTTAAGTTGAATATTGGATTTCTGTGATGATTGAAGGTCGATTATGCAAGAAGTTAATAATATGAATGATCTCAAATTTTGATTTTGATCCCAAAAAAGAATTTTACTTGCTGTTTTGTTGGAGGAACCTTCATGTGAGATTCAACTCTTGTTAGATTTGAAGATGCAATTTGAAGAATTGTTTAAGCATTGAAGTTCATTTCACCATTGTGAGAACATGCAATCATGCAAAATGTAAAGAGACATGTGGAATGAAATGCAACCTAACACCTAGGACCTAGTCACTGATCATGTGTCGGTCATTCTCATCATTAAATTTTTAGGTAACCGAATAAATCAATACAATGCCCACTAGTTATGAAACTATAGACATATGAATATCGATTTGTATGCATAGGAATCAATACAACACCCACTGATTATGAAACCATGGATATATGAATATTGATTTTATTTTCAAAATGTCGGATTAGATATAAGCACCAAGGCACAAACGCCAGGATGACCTGAATATCATGTCCATTTTGATATAGCAATTTGTATAAGCATCAGAAGATAAATGTCATGATGACCTGAACACGCCTTGCATTCAAACACAACAAATAGTCAAGAGATCATTCTAAGTCCAGTGTGAATTACCCGTAGTGACCCTTTATCGTTCACATCCTTAGGTAAGATCATGTTTCACAATAGGAGAAAGAACTCACTCAAAAAGACAATAGTTAGATCAAACTTCCTTGAATTTTTTGGGTATCAATAGTCTAGGTACGCATGGCCATCTAATTCAAGATAGAGGCTCTTACAGTCGGACACCATTTCAATCCAGAATTTCCAAAGTTGTTGGATTTTCACATTTAGGCAGAAGACAAAGAAAAGATTATGCCCCCAGTCATCACTCTCTAAATCCTATAAAGTACATCATTAAAGAGCTCAAAGGGACACAATATGAAAAAATCTCAATGCGAATCAGTAAGCATACAAGGAGATAAAAGCATGTAAAAAGTATAGATTATTTTCAGTTTTCAGTTTGATTGTGTTTTTGTAGATGCAAAATCCTTTCTGGAGATGAGACTGACTGACTGACTCAAATGAAGCTTCAAAGGACTCTGACTGGATATGACATGTCTCAAATACATGGGAGACCATAAGATATGACATTGATTGCCCCCAAGTTTTAAGCATTGATAGGATACAGACTCTTGAGCTGATTGGTGTACAGACCGACTTATTGAAAACAAACTGGGAGATATGTACAAACTAAAGCAAGACCGAAAGTTGGGAAAGACCAAGATTGTGCTGATAGATAGAGCATTTTGAAACAAGTGGCACCCGTTTGCTAGGTTTTCACTATCTTGGTAGAGATTATATTTTTGCTACCAAGGCGCCTGTTTCCAGGTTTTCACCAAGGCACTTTTTCTTTTTCTCTTTTTTTTTTTTTGGTACTTTTGATATTTTTTGTTTTTTTTGTACTTTTGATTTTTTTTTACTTTTTTTGTGAATCATCAAGGTGCCCATTGCTAGGTTTTCACCAAGATATTCATTTTTTCATAACTTTTTCCAATTTTTATAATTTTTTCAAGACATTTTACCATAGACTGAATGCCTTAGGCATAGAATTTCTTTAGATGGAGAATGTTGATTGGCTCTTGGAGCTGTTCTCCTTCAATTGTTGAGAGTTGATAGGCACTAGAGCCAAAAGTAGCAGTGATTACAAAGGGACCCATCCAGTTGGGTTCAAACTTCCCCTTGCATTCTCGATGTGATTGATTTTTAGAATTCTCTCTCAAGACTAAATCACCAACCTAAAATTCTCTGTGTCTGACTTTCTTGTTGTAGCCTCTAGACATTCTCTTTTGATATACTCTGAGATGATCATATGTTGCTTTTCTGTTCTCATCTAGTAGTTCAAGTTCTTGCAACCTAGACACTTTGTAGTCATCGTCAGTTACTAGACCATGCATTCTAATTCTTAGTGATGGGATTTCAACCTCAATAGGTAGTACCGCTTCAAACCCATAAACTAAAGTGAAAGGTGTACCCCCAGTAGGTGTTTTGATACTTGTTATGATATTGGTTTTGATACTTGTTCTGATACTTGTTATACCTGATAGCATCTTTTTCCATTGCAAACTCCCAAGCAAGATCATATCGTGCAGTCCCAATGTCTAGCAATAATGAGAACAGGAGGGATTAGCAAGTTGGTGGAAGAGATGGAAGACAAGAGAATGAAGGAGAATGAAGGGGAGAAATCCTCAAGGGCAAACTCCTCAAGAATACCCAAGCTAGGGAAAAATTGTCATGTAAAGCGTATTTGGACAAGCAATAAAAGGCCAGCATAGGATAAATCATAAAAGCGTAATGCCAAAGAAGGACAGGATGTAGTCCAAAGGAGTAGATATGTCAAGAGACTTCATAGCATCGTGTTTTACTCTTTTTTTATTATTAGATCAAGACCCAAGGGGAAAAGGATAGCGAAAGGCTAGAATGAATGGAGGAAAATAAATATGAAGGCTAAACATGAATGGAATGAAAGCAAGATCATCATAAGATAGCTCATAAGATAGCCAAATGTTTGTGTATAGATCAACTTTGTCAAGATCAAAGAGAGAAGATGGAATGGATGAAATATGTAGAAGAACTATGCATGATGCCTGATTGCTAGGTTTTCATCATGGTACTTATCCGAAGCACCACAAAGGAGTGGTTTTCACCATAGGATGAATTTATTTCTCTTTACTTTTTCTACCAAGGCGCCTATTTCTAGATTTTCACCAAGGTACATTTTCAAAAAAAGTTTTCATTTTTTTATTTTTTATTTTTGGAAGAAGGCAAGCTTTTTAGATAATGCTCCTTGAAAGGATAAACCATGATATTCCAAGGATTCAAAATGATATGCTCAAAGATGCTGATAGGGAAAGGGAGATGGAAGATAAAAATGGAGGATAAAGTTTTATGTAAGGCGAGTGAAGTTGGAAGATAGGAGGAATAGGCAAATGAAGAAAAATGATAGAAGGTAGAAGGATAATGAATGGAAGGATTGTGAAAGGGTAGATGGAAAGGAAGACAAGATCAACATCAACACACACCTTGAAGGGTGGTGAGAGGATGGAGGAAACATGAATGAAGGAATACGTGAAGGAATATGGTGAATGGATAGAAGAGGTTGTGGTTTAGGCGCATTGAATGGAAGAATATTTTTGAAAGAAGATGAAGTGGAAGTCTTTGGAAGCTTGAATGTAAACTTTACTTTTTTCTCAAAACCAGACTCTTTCAAGAGAGACTTTGGAATCCATATAGTCGTAGGCTTTTCATTTCTTTTTGATGATCTAGAGAGAATATCTTTAATGATGGATTTTAGAACCCATACTTGTCTTGTAGTTTTTTTCTTAGATATCTCTTTTGACTTTATGCCTCCATGTTGATTAGAGGAGACATGGTGATCTTTTTTTGATGGATTCTTATATTGCTTCTTTTTCTTGGATTGAACATTCAAGTTACTTCCAAAAGACTTGGGACTTGTGGAAGAAGGAGGACATGACTGGTTTAGATGGGTGGGTGGATGAAAAGGATTCAAGGGTATGAATCTATGTTGATCTTGAGGAAAGATGGGAGATGGAGGGATGTAAGGACCCAAGATGGATGGCAAATTAGGAGAGTTAGGGGGAAAGTGAAGGGACATAAGGACCCAAGATGGAAGGTAGACGTGAAGCCCTTAGTAGTGGTGGAGGAGGTCCAAGGATGGAAGTGGAAGATGCAAAAGGATAATCAACAAGTTCATCAACATTTATATGACAACCAAGGACATCAGCACTTTTAGAGTGAGCATTAAGATTTTCAATAGAATCATGGACATCTTGAATATGAGCACCTTCTTTGATAGGATCGTTCAAAGCTTGCAAAGACTTAGGAAGAGTAGAAAGTGGAAATGAACATGGAGTGGTAGAATAAGAAGATGGAAGACTTCGATATTGACAAGGATCTTTCGATAGAATAAGCACATAATTTTTCTCTTGATTTTCAATAGGCTTAACATTGGAAGTAACAACACCATTTTTACCAACCTTAATGGAAGTATCATCTTTGGAAATTGGAAGTGTAGTAAGGTTATTTTGATGTCAATAAGCTCAACAGTGTAAGTAGCATCATGATCTTGCTTAGGAGAAGACTTAAGACATGATGGAATGCATGTGAAAGGATGTGCAGGATCAAAAGAACCCTAAAGCGGATAAGAGACATCATGAAAAAGATTGGATGACAAGGAGGTTTCTTGATCTTGATCTTTCTTTATGTTCTTTTCTTTATCATTTTTAGAGTCCTCTTGACATGGAGCCACTTTTAAGGACAAGGAAGCATGTTGGGATTGTATGGAAGACTTTGGAAAAGATGGTGAAGGACTAGCTGAAGTAGGCATTATAGCACATAAAGGCTTAGGCTCTTTAGGTTTAACATTATTGAAAGTATTTGCAGCCAAGTGAAGGTTAGCTTGAGTTTCTTTAAGAGGTAACTCTTGAGGATAACTATAGGGAACCACATGAAAAGTATTAGGACCTTTGGTGGATGAAGGACTTGTGAAAGATTTGATAGGCTTGGAAGCTTTAGGAAATGTATGGGTATTGGAGGAAGTAGGGGATGGAAGGGAACCATCACAAGACAAAGGTTCAACACTAACATGATCTTGTTTGAGAGTGTAATTTTTATTTTTAGCATGAGAGTTTTTAGAGGAGATATCCTTATAGTATTGATGTTTATAATCAGTGTGGTACATTTTATATTCCTCAATAGTAGATGTATCATCTAGGTATTATTCACAAAAATCATCAAAGCCTCTTTTAAAATCAGAATCATATGGATCACCATCATGATCTATCCAATGTGACATCCCATTTCCAGTAAGCACGAGCACACGACAAGGAGGACTCTTAGGAATAGAGGTGTCATAGGTATCATTATATTGTTTGTCATCATAGTAATCATAGTCTTCAAAGATGGGTGTGTCACTCTCCATGGAAGAAGTATCAAAAGGATTATCACATTGCTCATATTCTATCCGAGGGCATGGTGACATGTACAAGTCTTTATCAAATGGAAAACGGCATAGAACTTCCATGGAGAACTCTTTATGTTCCTTTTTTTTCTCAAGTTTGTTAAGTTTGACTTGCATAGCGTGCATCTATTTCATCATAGCAGTGATTAGAGTTTTTTCCTCATGTGTACTGATTCTTTGAGACATGTTAGGAGTTTTAGGACTCCCTAGAATAGATTGATGTAGAGTTTGTTGATTGACTCCTTGAACTGATGGAGGGGGAATGTAACCAATTTTTAATCGAAAGTTGCCAAGACTGTCGTCTCTATAAAGACCAGAATTGTAGAGTTGCTCAAAAGTTGGACCCCTGGTAGCAATTAAAGGTAAGGTATGGGATACTTCTCCAAATTTCTTGTGAGAGGAAGCTCTAGTTTCCACCATTAACCTTGGGTGAAACAAAAGAATATGATGAAGACAACTAAAGAAAGATCTGATTCCAGAAGATCAAATGATGCAACCTTGTCAAGGTTTGATTGATTGGAGCATAGATTAGACATAAGTGAAAGAGATTGTGCCCTAGATGTATGGGTAGATTCTCAAAAGATAGCGGACACGAGTTCACAACACTTAGTCTTTTTGATGATTGATTGAAGATTGATAGTTATGACAAGGTTTTGACACAAGATGATAAAGACTCAAATCGATTAAACAAAAGGCTAAATCAGATTCAAAAGGCCACTTTAGGAAAATGATTGGATTCTCAGTAGTTGCTTCTCTGTTCCTGACATAGTGATTTGTTTGACAGATTTTAGAAATAGGCTATAAAAATTGGATTTTTGACTAATCTGACCAACCTCTAACAACTTTGACTTTGGCTTTGATACGAGTTTTGAAATTTTAGGATGACTTTTGACACCAGAAAGGATTTTTGCTTCAAATTTTGCAAATTTTAGGTTTTCAGTTTCAAATTGTTCACAAAAATGTATGTCTAGATTTGAAGATTGTAATAGATTTGTTCATTTTTAATAACCAAATAGATAAGCTAGCACACAAAACAACAAGCAAGTGATTTCAAGCATGTCTGAAGACAATGAACAAGGGCAAAAATAACCTTGCACATGAACAATCAAGTGACTTATTTGTGCTAATCCTTAGAAGTGATAATTCTATATGTTCCAAAAAGTTTTGCAATAATGCACATATTCCTAGAAAATGAAAATTTGGCCTCACTAGGGTTTGTAGTAATGGTCTGACTCTACAACTTTTATGATCCAAGAGGGAAAAATCCAATCCAAATGCACTGAGGTTTTGATACAATCCAAGAACTTAATCTTCAAGATATGCTAGGGAGATCTGACAGCCCAACAAGAGACCACACCTGTGGAGATTTCTTCCAACAGGACATTTATATAGCGGTTGTCACTACCACGATGAAAATGACTATTACTGCTTGAGGTTTCATCTAAGTGGTTGACCCAATTAAGGGAATGTCCACTATGGTTAACCCTCTCTAAAGGTGAATCACAAGATATACCACATGGAGAGTGGTTCCAGATTCAAGGATTTGAATTTTTGGTACTATCGAAAAAGGAAGTAGAGCATAATCCCCTAACCTTTTCACTTTTAACCCAAATAAAGTAGATAGATTAATCCAACATGCTAAGACCAATATTGTTTCACAAAGATCTATGATGTCAACCCCTTATGATCTATCAACCTCTCCGGAGAGAGAATGCCTCAATCAAAAGTTGCAGACACACAGATCTAGTGGAACGTGAGACTCTCTCAGTATCCTCCCTACCTACAAGGGTTCCTTCATTGAGAAGAGTTTCGCTGGAAACTCACTCTCTCAAGAGCCATGAATAGTGTTCATAGGGCCTATTTACTATGTGTAACAAAGATGCTGAAAGCAAATCTATGTTCATTTTTTTAGAGTCCAAAATGAAGTCTATGATATGAAAGCCAGAAAAGTCACACAAGCTTGACACAAGAGAGTTTGTTTTATGTCTCAAAATGAAGTGTTATCAGATGTAATAGAATACCTGAGTTCCTCACAACGCGCTTAATAGATTTTACCTATTTTAGCAACTTTTGTTGAGCTTTTCCATGCAAGCAAACCACGAACTCTACAACAAGCCAACAAGCAAACAAGCAAACAAGATATCCAAGGTATATTCAACTTATGCAAACCCTAGGGTTAGATCTGAAAACCAATTTTTAGGAGCAATAATAACCAGAAAATAATCCAAATGACAACTCATATCATGCATTGAATCATATGAAAAATAAGTGCATACCCATCACAAAAATTTTTATTTTTTATTTTGCATTTGACCTAGTCAACAAGATCTTATTTTTTTGATATCATTTTGGCCACAAAAATAGAAATGCAAAATAGAGACCCCTACTAAAAAATAGAGAGCTTTCCAAAAATGTAAAAATTTTAGAAAAATCTCTTTATTTGTGCCCTAGAGACCTATTTTACCAAAATAGACCAATTTTTGTAAATTACGTATTTGAGCTATTATATTGCATCCAAATTTAAAACACAAAGAATGGACCCCTAGTATAATTTGAAGAGCTTTCCGAAAATATAAAAATTTCTAAAAAATATGATGATTTGTGCCGAAAATGAATTATTTATGAAAAATAAAATAAAAATTATTAAAAATTTAAAAAATCTTGGAAAATTTGAGTTTTTTTATCAAACCTTCCCTAATATGTCTCCAACTTGTAAAAAATATTTCAGATAAAAACTCCAAGCTGTTTGGGAGATAAAATTAAATCTTTGAAAATTTAGGGTTTTAGTCTCCAAGTAAATTTGTACAAGGGAGTTAGCTCCAAATAAATAACCAAAACTAGCATGTAAAGGTGGCTTGCCACACGGTGGGTGCTAGAAATGTGTGTGTGAATTTTGTACTTGTTCTGTAGACACAACACTTCGGTAAAATATTAGAGGTTAGCTGAAATTGAAATCGTGCAATAAACGAAAAACTAAACTAACTAGGCGATTTACTACCTTCTAGTAGATGCAAGTATGTATTCTCAGATTGGACCGAGATCAGTGACCTTGACGACACCTAAACGAAAGATTTGAATGCAAAATCTAGATATGAAATGAATACAAATTAATCTATATTTTTGTATTTTTTATGCAATTATGATGAAAAATCTGATATGAGTTCTAAGCTAGATGAAATTGATCTATGATATGCAAATTAAGCTAACAATGATATGAAATATGAAACTAGAATGAATTGAAAACAAGATTGATCTCACAAAATGCTGATTCGCAAGAAGCTTGATGATTCCTCTGATGTCAATTCACCAAAGTAAGTATGCAAATTTTGTGGATAATTTGTGAAGAGCCGAGCCTTGATTTTATAGAAATCTAGTGCTTTGGAGGTGCATGGGAAAAGCCATAAATCACTCTTGATGAACTCGGGTTGATTTTTGAGTCAACAAGAATTAAATATTAATTAATCCATAAAAACATGCAAAATCATGCAAAAACAACTTTTTAACTCCAAATAGAGTTTAGTTCAATTTTCAACACACAATTGAATGTTGAGTTTAAATTTAAACTTGATTGTTGATTTCTAGTTGACTTCTTTTTTTATTCTGCATAATTTAATATGAATTAATTAAATAAATAAAGTGATTTATCTTCAACTTAATTGATTTTCAATTTAAAAATAACTGATTTTTGGGTTAATCAATTATTTTAATTAAATTTTATTCAAAAATAATATCGTTAAATATGACAACTTGCTTTAATTAATTAAATAAGAATTTAATCAATTAATGATAGGAATTTTGATTTATTGTCAAATTTAAATAATAATAATTAGGAATAAATATAATTAAATAATTAAGTGGCAGAATTAAACTTAATTAATTAAATATTCATCATATTCAAGTAATCAACTTTAGGATAAATAAGATTTATCACCAAATAATTATTAAATTAAAGATAATTATGATAAATTAGGAATATTTCTAAGAATATTCCCCGATGCAGAATTTAGGATAATCAATTAAATTTGATAATGTGCCGATGTGCCTTAGGTTAGGACTTTGATGTCAATTTCGTTCGATTTGAAGATCTAGGAGGTTAATGAACCTATAGCCCATTTTTGGGGTATTACACTATGAACATTTCAAAGTTTACCAAAATAAGATTTCAAGGAACTATAACAAACACATTAAACCAAGAGCTTTTCAAGTGGGTGATTTAGTGCTAAGGGAGAACCCTAAAAATCAAGTGGAAAGGGAAAAGAAGGGTAAATGGGAAGCAAATTGGCTTGGTCCTTTTGTCATTGTTTCTTCTTTTAAAACAAGGACTTGCAAATTAGCCAATTGTGATGGGGAAGAATTACAAGAGCCCATTAATATCATCCATTTAAAGAGGTTTCATACCAAATCAGATGAGAGAGTATCAGAAGAAAGAGTATCAGATGAGTGTGAATCCGATGACTGAAGCATCACTTTTGTACATGAGAAAATCAAAAAGATCAAAAATATTGAAAAAAGTTCAAAATCAAAAAAAAAAAGAGAGAAAAAAAGCAATAAACCCAAAAGGTGAAAACTTGGCAATCAAGCGCCTTTTGTCCCCTAAGTCTTTCCTAATTGCATGTGTACATATTGCATTTCCATCATCTCACTTGTAAATCTTCATTGCATCCGTCATTTGTGCATAGTCATAATAAAGCCTTTCAGGTACATTTGTTGCATTTTAGGTTTCATATTGCCCTAAGTTTGTCACACGATCACATCTATCACTTGGGGGCGGGGAAGGATTGGATTTTTGGTACAAATGGATTCAATAGTGCTACTTTCCATCACACATCAGAGGGACTGATCAGAGCTTCAGAAGAGAGAGATTTTTGTTGAACCTTTGATTGATATCATTGTTCACAACCAAGTATTTTGATCCTACAACTTGATCTTTGAGCCTTCATTGACTTTATTATTCAAGATTAAAAATTGACATCACTTAAATGATCAGAATGTTTGGAAATTCTTTTTAAAAATTGATGTAGGAGCATCCTGGGTGTAAGAGCAATCTTGCATCACCCAAAAAAATATTTATGTTTTTGTATTCAATAAGGGCTATCTTGTGCAGAGCTGCTATTTATGGAAACTTGCTATTTTTAGTAAGTTGGTCATCCAATCTCGGAATGTTCTAATTTCTTCCATGGAGGTTCATTTTGGTCATATCAGCCTGCCAGTAAAGTTTCATTGACAGATCAAGTCTAGCTTTGTAGATATTGAAGATTTTTGGTATTGGCAACAAGGTACAAAAACTTTGAACTTAGTTTTGAAGGCTTTAGAGGCCCTGAATGAGGTCAAAAATTTGGATGACAGGTGCTTGCATTAGTTTATCCTATAGAGCGCTTCGTGGCCTTTCCAGAATGGGGTTATAATAGTCAATCGGGTCAACTGGCGATGACTTATGGTCTTCAAAAGTTGGGTCACCTGAAATGGAAAAAAATGATTTTCCTTCAAAAAATTTGTTTGGATTTCAAAAAGTTATTTTGAGCCAACTTTGATTTAATAAATTGTAAAATAACATAATTCTAAGTTTGGTCGGCCTTGCTGACTAAAATTTTGGAACCTTCCCAGGTGGTGAAAAATTGCCTATATAAGGAAGGCTGTAGTGTTGTCTTAGGCAATTCGGGAGCACTTCTGGGTAGATCTGGGTAATGATTCGAAGCTTTGTCCTATAGAATATTGTAAGGAAAATGCCCATGTGGCTTTGCATATTATAATTCTGAAATTTGTAATTCCATATTTGTGGAAATAATAAGAAGCCCATTTTTTGTTCTTGCAAATTGTTATTGTTTCTCTGTTCCTATTATGTGTTTGTGGTATTAAGGGGAGCACCCTTCATCAAGTGGTATCAGAGCAGGAGTTCCTGAGTGTGTAAATAGATCACTGACTGTGAGGCAGTTTGCACCAGGACCGTGGTTAGGGTTTTAGCACGCATCATGAAAATGACTCCATGAAGGGAACGTGGTAGAAGAGCTGGTGTTGTAACACCTGAGGTTAGAGTGCTCCAGAGACAAGTGCAAGCATTGCAAGAAGAGATTTACAGAGGAATGAATCTTAATGTCAGAGATGAAAGCGAGGATGAAGCCGAAGAAGAAGATCAAGAAGGAGAAGTCAAAGTTGTGAACTAGGAGGAAGAAAGACTTTTTCGAGCCATTTCCAAGATCGAAAAAAGACCTAAGATTGATGTTCTTGCATTTTCAGGAAATATTAACCCAGAGCAGTTGATCGACTGGATCAATGAATGTGAAGAATATTTTGAGTATGAAGATATTGAGGATCCTGATAGGGTCAAATTTGTGAAGGCCAGACTAAAAGGTCATGTGAAGATCTAGTGGCAAGAGATTCAATTGGAGCAAAATAGAAGAGGGAAAGACAAAATCACAAGATGGGATCGAATGGTGGATAAATTGAAGTGACAATTCATCCCTCTTGATTATGAGCTTGACCTACTGAAGAAAATGCAAAGTTTGAAGCAAGCAAGATGATCTGTTCAGGAGTATACAGAGGAGTTCTATCGAATCTTCATCAGAACAGGCCATGTAGAAGCTGATAAGGAGAAAGTTGCTCATTACCTTAATGGGTTGAGGCCAAGCATTTAGGAGGAGCTGAATCTGGTTTGAATGAATAGTACTGAAAAGGCATACCAGTTTTCCCTAAAAGTAGAGGAAAAGTTAAACAAGAAGTTCGAGAGCAGACAAAATAGAAGAGGTCGTGGTGGACGATCTAGTAGACGGTCATATGGAGGCCGAAATGAAGATCCGAAAAAGAAGGATGAGGCTAATAGCAGTCAAAATTAGAGAGGAAACAACTCCAATCATTTCCAAGATCAGAACAATAGAGATCAGAGTGGAAGAGGAAGAGGACAAGGTTCAGGAAGAGGGGGCTTTCATGGAACATGTTTTCACTTTGGAGAAGAAGGTCATAGGGAATTTGAATGTCCTCAACGCCAAGGAAGGAAGGATAGGAGGAATGAAGGCCAGGCCAAAGTGGCACATGTAGATGAAGATGTTAGATCCTCAAATTTTGAAGATGTTGAAAGAGGAGAAACATTGATTAATAGAAGAGTCCTACTTGTATGCACCCTAAAATGGTCACCTAGACTTTGGGCCCCATTCTTGCAATTTATCAAATCCCTAAATCAATATTTTCAAAAATCAACATTATCAATTATATCAATCTCCTTGATCAAATCCTATTTTATCATTTTCGATTATTTACCTTGGGCTAACCATTTTATCCTAAAGTCTTTATTTATTAAAAGGAATATTTCCTCCCCTTTTAATAAATAAAAGCCCCCACTTTTCTTATTATCTTAAGTTGCACAAATAAAATATTATTCTTATTTTATAAAAAGAAGAAAAGTATTTTTTGTCTTATATGGACACAAAAGTCAACTCTTATTTTCTCATTAGAGGATATTTGTGCACATGGATTGCTCCTCTTTGATGCTCCACCGTTGATTAAATATTTTGCCTCTTAATCTCCATGGTCCATTTCTCCTCATTTCTTATAAAAGAAGAGCTCTCTTCCTCATTTGAATATTCATGTTTTATGTTATTGTTATGCTGCAGTTTTTCTAGGTCTATTTGGAGCTTTCTTTGAAGACACTTTTGCATCCAAGCTTTGAAGCCTTTTTTTTCATTTCATCTAGTTTCATATTTTCTTTCATAGTTGCATGATAATGGCATTCTTAGCTTAGATTTCCTTTTTATGCAATAGATTAATCTCACATAGCCTAATTAGGAAGGTTGTAATCCTTTGTACTTTCCTTTCATAGCATAATTTGTACTTGCACTTTCATAGAGTAATTTGCATACTCATATAGGTTGCATTGCATTGCATTCATATTTATTTCATTGGAGATATTGGCACTCTTTCCCTTGTCTTCACTTGAATCTCTCATTGTGTGGTTGACTAGCAAGGTCATTAGCTTAATAGCTCTAGCTGAGAGCAATTTTACAATCTTGCAACTCCATACATAAAGAGCTCTAGGTCGCTATTGAAGGTTTCCCTTTCATGGATTTCCTTTGATGTAATGACTTAGAGAAGTGCACTACTTTTGTGTGTACACTACTTAGTGGTGAGAATGAACTTGAACAAAGGAGGAGCATGTTTCACACTAGATGCAAGTGTGAGGGTAAATGTTGTGATGTGATTATTGATGGTGGAAGCACTGACAATTTGGTGTCAGAAGAGATGGTGACAAAGTTGAAGCTTAAGAGATAGAAACACCCACATCCATATCAGATTTCTTGGGTGCAGGATGACCACAAGGTCATGGTCAGTGAACAGTGCCTAGTAAAGTTCAAGATTGGCGGGTACCATGATGAGGTACTATGTAATATCATACCTATTGATGCATGTCACATGTTGTTGGGTAGGCCATGGCAGTTTGACATATGTGTTGTACACAATGGTCATACAAATACCTATTCTCTAACAAAGGATGGAGTGCGACATAAGCTAAAGCCATTGAAGGAGACCAAAGAAAAGGTATGTGGTAATGCAAGAATAACTTTTTTTTATGGAAGAAAATTCCTAGATGGTATGAGGCATGAGCATGTGTGTTTTGCTTTAATTCCAAAAGTTGGTAAAGAGGAAGTAGAAGATGTACCTGTAGAAGTTGCATAATTATTAAATGAGTTTAAAGATATTGTATCTGATAATGTACCTGATGGATTACCACCGGTAAGGAAGATCGATCATCAAATGGATCTAATTCCAAGAGCCAATTTTCCAAATAAGGCAGCACATAGAATGACAATAGTAGAAAGTGAAGAGTTGAAGATAGATTTGAAGTTTAGTTCATCACATCATCCACATATTGTATATGGAAGTAGTCCCAGAAATGCATCTAAGTTGAGAAAGATAGATAAAGGAGAAATAAGTAGTGTTGAAGCTGAGAATTTTGTAAAACATTTGAAGAATATCCATGAGGAGGTAAGGAAGCCCATTTCCAAAATGAATGCACAGTATAAGGCTAAGGTAGATCAGAAAAGGAGGCATAAGGAATTTCAAGTTGGAGATGAAGTCATGGTTCATTTGCGAAAGGAACGATTTTCGGTTGGTACATATAACAAGCTGAAAATGAAGAAGTTTGGGCCATGTAAGATACTGAAGAAGCATGATTCAAGAAATGTATATGAGGTCGAGTTGCCTACTAAGCTAAATATTTCACTAGTATTTAATGTTTTAGATCTAACAGAGTATCATGAAGGAGGTGTTGAAGATGAGGTTACAACAACATAGTGGAGTATTCTAGCAACCAGTTCAGATATCAAGGAGATTGAGGATATATTGGATAGTCGTGTTGTCAAAAGCACAAGGAATAGGACATATGAAGAGTATTTGGTTAAATGAAAATTAGGATGACCTGTTCAAGATTCATCATGGCTGACAAGGGAGGAGGTTAACCATCTTGGTTTTTCTCTTCACACCTGAGACATGATAGGGTCACTTCTCAAATTACCCCGAGTGTCTGATGCAAAAGCATCCTAGGTGTAAGAGCAATCTTGCATCACCCAAAAAAATATTTTTATTTTTGTATTCAATAAGGGCTATCTTGTGCAGAGCTGCTATTTATGGAAACTTGCTATTTTTAGTAAGTTGGTCATCCGATCTTGGAATGTTCTGATTTCTTCCTTGGAGGTTCATTTTGGTCATATCAGCCTACCAGTAAAGTTTCATTAATAGATCAAGTCTAGCTTTGTAGATATTGAATATTTTCGGTATTGGCAACAAGGTACAAAAACTTTGAACTCAGTTTTGAAGGCTTTAGAGGCCTTGGATGAGGTCAAAAATTTGGGTGATAGGCACTTGCGCTAATCAAGCCTATAGAGCACTTCGTGGCCTTTTCGAAATGGGGTTATAATAGTCAATTGGGTCAACTGGCGATGACTTATGGTCTTCAGAAGTTGGGTAACCCAAAATGGCGAAAAATGATTTTCCTTCAAAATTTCTATTTGGGTTTCAAAAAGTTATTTTCAGCCGACTTTGATGTAATAAATTGTAAAATAAAATAATTCTAATTTTGGTCAACCTTGTTGGCTAAAATTCTAGAACCTTCCCAAGCGGTGAAAAATTGCCTATATAAGGAAGGCTATAGTGTTGTCTTAGGTAGTTCAGAAGCAGTTTTGGGTAGATCTGGGTAATGATTCGAGGCTTTGTCCTACATAATATTGTAAGGAGCCCATGTGGCTTTGCATATTGTAATTCTGAAATTTGTAATTCCACATTTGTGGAGGTAATAAGAAGCCCATTTTTTGTTCTTGCAAATTGTTGTTGTTTCTCTATTCCTGTTATGTGTTTCTGGTATTAAGGGGAGCATGGTATTCCTCATGCCATAATTACCGACAATGAAAAATAATTTAAGAAAAAAGATGTGGATGAGCTTTGTGATACTTTTCATATTACCCATCACTCTTCTTCCATTTACTATCCACAAGGAAATGGACAAGCCGAGGCTACTAATAAGAATATCCTTAAAATCTTGAAGAAATCAGTGAACAAATCAAGAAGAGATTGGCATGTACAAATCAACCCCACTTTGTGGGCTTATATAACTAGTATTCGGACACCTACAGGAGCTACACCATATTCATTGGTTTATGGAGCCGAAGCTATTTTACCTTTGGAGGTTGAAATCCCATCCCTAACAGTATCATTGCAAGGATTAATAACGAATGAGGATTATAGGGTTTCCTGACTTCAACAATTGGAATTGTTAGAGGAACATCAAGCACAAGCCTACGAACATTTGAAAGTTTACCAAAATAGGATTTTAAGGAGCTATAACAAACACATTAAACCAAGAGTCTTTCAAGTGGGTGATTTAGTGCTAAGGGAGAACCCTAAAAATCAAGTGGAAAGGGAAAAGAAGGGTAAATGGGAAGCAAATTGGCTTGGTCCTTTTGTCATTGTTTCTTCTTTTGGAACAGGGACTTGCAAATTAGCCAATTGTGATGGGGAAGAATTACAAGAGCCCATTAATATCATCCATTTAAAGAGGTTTCATACCAAATCAGATGAGAGAGTATCAGAAGAAAGAGTATCAGACGAGTGTGAATCTGATGACTCAAGCATCACTTTTGTACATAAGAAAATCAAAAAGATCAAAAATATTGAAAAAATTTCAAAGAGAGAGAGAGAGAGAGAGAAATAAACTGAAAAGGTGAAAACTTGGCAATCATGCGCCTTTTGTTCCCCTAAGTCTTTCCTAGTTGCATGTGTACATATTGCATTTCCATCATCTCACTTGTAACTCTTCATTGCATCCGCATTTGTGCATAGTCATAATAAAACCTTTCAGGTACATTTGTTGCATTTTAGGTTTCATATTGCCCTAAGTTTGTCACACGATCACATCTATCACTTGGGGCGGGGAAGGATTGGATTTTTGGTACAAATGGATTCAATAGTGCTACTTTTGGTCACACATCAGAGGGACTGATTAGAGCTTTAGAAGAGAGATATTTTTGTTGAACCTTTGATTGATATCATTGTTCACAACCAAGTATTTTGATCCTACAACTTGATCCTTGAGCCTTCATTGACTTTATTATTTAGGATTAAAAATTGACATCACTTAAATGATCAGAATGTTTGGAAATTCTTTTTGAAAATCTTGATACATTGCAAAACACTTGAAGTTTTTTTTTATGATCTTTATTGGATTTTTATCATATCTTTTTAGCTAATCGATGATGTCCCGACTAGATTGGCGATGATGGAGACATGCTATTTTTCTTGCCTTTAAGAGACTGTCTTGAGGAAAATCCAACAACTTATGTGAATTCATCTAACGACATGGTCATAAAAAAACCATCGAGGACTTTCATATAGGGTGGAGGTTTGACCTTTTTTTGTTTACGCAAACAGATACCTTGGCTATTTAGATCTTCCATATCTTAATACCAAAATCCAATTGCAACATTGAATCCATTAAAACCAGTATTCATACTCCCATAGTGGGTTATTCAACTAGTGAGGATTATACTAGTTTCCTAAAAGGTTACCAAAGGTGATATAAAGCAGTATTCATATCATCATGATGTGGTTAGTTATGGTTGTACTTGCTTTCTAGTCCCACAATTCTCAATGATGAAAATATTTCTCTTTTGCAGTTCTTTCGCAAAAAGCTAGTGACAATTAGTTGCATTTCATTTTCATGTTAGATTAAGTGCATGGTTTGTAGTATTTTTCCAAGTGAAAGGGGGTTCATTTATTAACTTGATCAATCATTAAGGGGGGTTCAATTAAACACCTTATCCTTGGTTCAAATCAATAATGTGAGATTATCTTTTGCATTCATTCATAGCATTACTCATTATTCATTATCCTTATATCTGAAAAGAAAAAGAAAAAGATTCATTAATCATTAATTATTTGCATACATTTAGTTAAGAATTGCATTTTAAGAGTTGCATACATTAAAAAAAATCAAAAACATAGTTGCATTCATTATATATCCATATTTCCATAATAAAACATTTGCATCTATACATTGAAAATCAGAAAAACATATTAAAGTTACATTATCATTTGCATTCATTTATCTGTATCATATGTAAGATATATTGCATCCATAACACAATCAAAAGTAAATGTATCATAAACACCATATAGAGTTGCATATAAAGATAATCTCGCAAAAACACATAACGAGAATCAAGGAAAGTCCATAATCATATAAATGTCCATAACATCAAAGATCCATCAAATCTATATATCAAAGATACAATATCATCGACAAAATGATACATCAAAGTCCTAATCAATAAATATAACATGATACAAAATCATCATCAATAATCAATCATTTTGATTAACTAGGGGCAACCTAACTCTATCCATCACCTAAATCTACATCTACACCAGATTCATATCAAATGACCCTATCTATCAGCCTCCCACCATTAATCTTCTCATCAAATCCAATCCAATCGAATATCAATTAGTCAAATCATCCAATTGATCATCTAACATCAATAAAGTTATCCTATCATCCATTTTTTCATCTTGAGCACATTAAATCTCCTAACTCTATATCGTGAGGAAGGAAAATCATTATTTTGTCTCTCTAGATCGTGAGAGCAAAATATCTATCATTCAACATACTTATCCTATCCGATTGACATCAATACAACATCAACTAAGTGATTTTGATTGACATCAAGTGATATCCAAGCATCATCAAATTATCTCAAACATCAACAACATTTTCTCAATCATAGCTTTTCTCATCAAATTCTTTCATGAAACTAGGGCATTTGTTGAGGCCTTGATAATCATCAATGTTTTTTAGAAATGAAAAAATATTGGATCTATTTTCAATCAATTTCATCATATTTTTCTATCTGATGATCAATTTGTTTCATTTTTGAGGGGACATCATTAGAGTATCAAATCTGCATCAACATTGGATCTAGGGCATTAAAATTTTGAACTATTATCAGTGGGGCATGTTGCATCATTTTCAAATCAGGTTTCAAATTAGTTTTGTATCAATCAATCAAGTACCGAATAGTGATTAGAACATGAAATTTTCTTTGAATCAATGTGCTACACACATCAATTCAAAGAGGGGCATTTGTAGACACCCAAAACTGGGCAGGTGTCTTAGAATCATTCGAATTTGCAAAATCATAACCAAATGCTAATTTTCATCAAAATGGATCAAATCAATTTCAAATGGACATATATTAATCAAAATTGGGCCAAATCATTTAAATTAAAGGAAAAATCAAATCATGACATCAAATAATCAAATACAAGCTTAAATGGATCAATCACACTATATAATTGATTTTAATCAATTAATTGTATAGTTTTAAATCAAAAAATCAAATTGAACCTATTCCCTTACATGGCCAATTTAATTAATTGATGAAATTTAATTAATCTTAATATCTTTCAACATAATTTGAGCAACCAATAATAATTGAGAACACAATGCACATGGATCACTCCAAGTTGTTAAATCTCAATCACTCATTTTCAACTTTGAATCTCAATCACTCAAATTTGTCTACTTGTCCAAACATTTGAGACAATCATTTAAATTTTCCCCCCATTTAAGAACATTTCAAAGCTTTTTACTCAACCAAGGCTAAACCATAATCAAGTAACTCTACCCCCTACCCTTGGGATTTTACTACAAATAGAAGTCATTTTGCGAGCATAATAATACTAGAAAATTCAAATGCATAGCATCATCACTATAGGCAATTTGAGAGCAAGTGATAAATATCTTGAGCATTTTGAGAGAAAATTGTGAGATTTGGGAGCATTATCATGAGCATTTGAGTTAATCTTTGTATCATTTTGAGAATTGAGAGCTAGATTTAGACATTTTATCATAATTTTCTCATTCTAGGATTGTCACTAGTAGAGAATAAGGCCGAGAGCTCTACCTACCAAGCTTAGATAGAGAACCATGAGATGATATGGATGTTAGATGCAATTCTTTAGATTAAATTTCCATTGTCTTTTCATAAAATTGTTGCTAATTGTCCTAATTTCATGAAGGTGTAAACATTCACACACAGTTGGAAATCATATGTTGTATATTTCATAGTTTTTATGAGCATATGTGTTTTTTTGTTCTTGGTGTAGAAGGGTTGGGCACCCTTAATAGATCCCCAATAATATATTTTTAGAAAATTATTAGGTAATAAACTATTGAAAATGGCAAGTGAGCCAAAAAGTGTGAATTGGATTGAATTCATGATTAAGAGGGTGTTGATGCACGACACAACATTTCAAATTTGAAAGGGGAGAGAAACAATTGGGAGAAATATATTGATAAACTTTAGCCATGGGTGGAGGAAAAATAATGTAACATGAGAAACCAAAAAGTTACTAAGCGCCATAGTAAGCATGTTCAATCATACATTCATAGTAAATGGTAGGAAGGTTGGTAAAGGATAAAGACCTCATTGAATAAGGAATCACACACAAGGTGGAATTTACATGATAATGAGGTTGAAGGTTTTTGATGTTCTAGGAAAATATAATAATTGGAATGGGATGAATGTTTCCTCATGAGTTTCATCATCATGCAAGAATCCCTATTTGGATTTGGTGTAAATTCAAATCATCAATCATTCAATGGTAACTTTCACAAGATGAAAAGAAAGAAACTAAAAAGAGGAAAATGCAATGTAATATTAACCAAGAGCAGCTCTTTGAGTCAACATCATTCGAGGTGGGGGTGAAGATAGTTCCCTTTAATTTTATCTTTGAGAAGGTCGAGTGTAGGATCAAATGGGCCAAACCATGGTAATAAGGAAAAAAGTTGTTCTTACTCCACCCAATCACAAAATGGATGTTTGAATTTGTGTAAAAGTTGATTTTTTTTTGGAAATCCCAAACCAAAATGAATATTTATTACTAACAAACATCTATTTCCAAGAGGTATTTTTGATAAAATTATGTTTTTCAAAATGGATTTTTTTTAAAAAATGTATATACATTTTTTTAAATATCAAGAAAAAATGGATATGTTTTTGCAAAACATATATCTATTTCAAGAGTCTAAAAGAGCTCAAGTTGAACCACGAATCCCACAACAAAAGACTACAATAGGTAAACACTACTCTTTCTATCTACTCAAAACCTATTTTCATTCTCCTTTCAATATTAATTATTTTCAAATAAAGTTTTCAAACAATAATAGTTAGCATCTATTTTAAATGTATGACTAATGCTACTCATCACATACTTTTTGAATTTTACATATTTTTTATGTACCACTCATTGTGAGAAAAGTTTAGGAATCATCATCCATATCTATACCCTTTTGTGTTTGAAATGATTAACTTAGATATTGATTATGTGCTTTACTTTGACATGTATTCTCATGGTAGTTCACATGCACTTCAAAGTGGAGGAAACTATAATGGTGAAAACCACATGTACCGATGCCCCTTCCTTTATGTTTTAGAACTACTTCAACTAGATTGTCTTTTTCTATAATTAAAATAAATAAGTGACATATTTGTATTCTCAATTCATCTCATGACCTTATCTCATCTCAACTTCATCATCATTCATCCCTAGGAACTAGTTTTGATACAAGAACAAACTTAAATCCATCATTCACTACTTTGGGTCATATTTCCATGTGTAGAGTTGACCTAGGTTGCTTCCACTCATGTTAATTGAACTTTAAATTTTAAATCTCAAAATTCAAATTGATCCTTGATATTTTTTTACCATTTGTTGCGAGTTGACCTAACACGTTTATGTGTGGACTTGTGTTATGTTTTTGTACTTAAATACATTCATTATACATTAAAATAAATAGTATCATAAATGGAGAGTATTCACAAGAAAATATCATAGCCATATTATAGAACATCCTACTTGCATAATCATCCTTTGCATATTTTTCAAAATGGTCTCTCAACATTGCCCTATTTTAGACAGGTAAATCAAGATCAGACCTATATGACAACACTATTTGTATGCACCCTAAAATGGTCGCCTAGACTTTGGGCCCCATTCTTGCAATTTATCAAATCCTTGAATCAATATTTTCAAAAATCAACATTTTTTATTACGATTTCCTTGATCAAATCCTATTTTATCATTTTCAATTATTTGCCTTGGGCTAACCATTTTATCCTAAAGTCTTTATTTATTAAAAGGAATATTTCCTCCCCTTTTAATAAATAAAAAGCCGCCTACTTTTCCTCTTATCCTAAGTTGCACAAATAAAGCATTATTCCTATTTTATAAAAAGGGAAAAAGCACTTTTTGTCTCATATGGACACAAAAGTCAACTCCTATTTTCTCATTGGAGGATATTTGTGCACATGGATTGCTCCTCTTTCAAGCTCCACCCTTGATTAAGTCTTTTTCCTCTTAATCTTCATGCTTCATTCCTTTTCATTTCTTGTAAAAGAAGAGCTCTCTTCCTCATTTGCATATCAATCTCTTTTATGCTAATGTTATGCTACAGATTTTCTAGGTCATTTGGAGCTCTTTGAAGACATTCTTGCATTCAAGCTTTGAAGACATTGTTGTTGCATTTCATTTAGCTTGCTTTCTTGCTTTCATAATTTCATAATCATGACATTCTTAGTATAGACTTTCTTTATGCTATAGATTAATCTCACATAGTTTAATTAGGAGGGATTGTAAGACTTGTACTTTCCTTTCATAGCCTAGTTTGCACTTTCATTTTCATAGACTAGCTTGCATCCTCATTCTTAACTTACTTGCATTGCATTTTCATTTGATTCTTTGGGGATATTAGCACTCTTTCCCTTGTCTTCAATTTTGGAATCTCTCATTGTGTGGTTGACTAGTGTATACACCCAAAAATGGTCACCTAGACTTTGGGCCCCATTTATTCAATTTATCAATCCTGAATCATTTTTATCAATAATCAATATTCTCAACATTATCAATTTCTTGATCAAATCTTAATTTCGATCATATATTGGATTTTATCCTATGGGCTAACCATTTATCCTAAGTCTTTATTTATTTAAAAGGAATATTTCCTCCCCTTTTAATAAATAAAAAGCCCCACCTTTTCCTCTTATCCTAAGTTGCACAAATGAAGCATTATTCATATTTTATAAAAAGGGAAAAAACACTTTTTGTCTCATATGGACATAAAGTCAACTCTTATTTTCCTATTGGACGATACTTGTGCACATGGATTGCTCCTCTTTCAAGCTCCACCACTGATTAAGACTTTTTGCCTCTTAATCTCAATGGTCCATTTCTTTGCATTTCTTATAAAAGGAGAGCTCTCTCCTTCATTTGCATACCATATTTTTATGCTAATGTTATGCTGCAGGTTTTAGGTGCATTTGGAGTTTTTGAAGATATTGAAGACTTGCTTCATTTCATTACATCATTTAGTTGCATATTTCCTTTGCTTAGTTTGCATGATCATGGCATATTAGCTTAGTTTTCTTTTATGCAATAGATTTAACTCACATAGTCTAAATAGGAGGCATTGTAACACTTGTTATTTCTTTTTATAGATTAGTTGCATTGTACTTTCCTTTCATAGCTTAGATTGCACTCTCATTTAGATTTGCAGTGCATTGCATATTTGATTCTTGAGGATATTGGCACTCTTGCCCTTGTCCTCACTTGAATCTCTCATTGTGTGGTTGACTAGCAAGGTCACAAGCTTGTAGCTCTAGCTGAGAGCAAATACATCATAGTCCCTTGCAACTCCATGCATAGAGAGCTATGAGCCGCTTTGTGAGGCCTCATTCTTGAGTAACCTTGCATGTAATGGTTCATAGAAGTGCACCATTTTAGTGTGTACATTTATGGTGCCCACCGTGGGGCAGAGTAGACTAGCTTTGTCTTTTATTTCATTTGCATTTTCATCATTTTTTGGATTATTTTTCAAAAATTTTGCAATTCTAGTTTTCTGTCTCAGAGTATCACGCGATACTTCTCAGAAATATCATGCGATATACCTTTGTATAGTGGTGCGACACTTCGCGTGAGAGAAGAATCACCTGCCAGTACTAAGGTATATCGCCTGGCGTCGTGCAAAGTATCACCCGCCCATAGTGAAGAGTATCACCTAGACTGAGGTATATCGTGCGACTATAGGAAACTGTGTCGCGCGATACTGGTGAAGTCTGAAGTATATCGCCTGATCTGACAGAGACCCGCATTTCCAGTTTTATCATCCGAATTTGATCATTTTAGTTTGCTATTTTATTTTACTGTATTTAGATAGGTCTAGCCTGCATCTTTTAGCTTGAATCTATCAGTTTATTGCATATTTACATTTGGATTTTGATTTTGCTAACCTTGTTGGTCTAACAAGTTGTGTTTGTAGGTGCTCTCATTGCTTGAAATTTGCTAAAAACACATGTCAAAGAGGGCTACTAACAGTTTTTGCAGGGCTGCCCAAGCATAAAAATTAAAAAAAAAATCTTGCTTGTTTATTCGCTTTCCTTTCAAGTGTGGCATTCACTAATTGTATTAGGAATCTTTAAAACCTTGTGAAAGAGATTTTGAGGTGGTAGGAGAAGTATGCTCTTCACCTTTAAGTGAATCAGAAAATCTTGACCCATCTTAAGGTTTTGGAAGCAAGGGAGTAATTGAATCTCTTTGCTTGGTGTGTTTGGGAGAAGTTTTTGAGATAGGGGAGTATGCTCTTCACCCTTGAGGTGAATCAAAAACCTTGAACCTCATAAATTATCCATTTCATTTAGTTTAGGAATTCTTTAGCGGGCCTGCTCTTGAACAATCAAGAGGAACGACTCAAGTGGGGACAACCTTGTCATCATTTTCCTTGGTGGCAAGTGATTCCAACTCACTATAATCTCAAGGCTATCAAGGACACCAAAAACTTTGGTAGACATAACACTTATCTTCGTTTGATGTGAGTAGCTCATGGGATTGTGACCATGGGGAAAACATTAAACAAGAATGCTTAAGGTACTCTTAAGGCCGCAAGGTCCTAGTCCTTTATGAGGAGCAAGAGGGGTGTTGTGAACAGAAATTCTTATTAAGAACCATTACATAGAAGCCACCTTGTTTAGCCGCTTATCTTCTTAGTGCAAGGATTGATCCAAGTGGTTTACCCGGATCACCTTAAGATACTCACCATATGTGTCCCTTTGGTTGTGTCATTTGGCACTTCCACGACAAAGCCAACATCTCTTGTGGGTAACCACTTGGTGTGAGGCAAGGGGGCATCAAGTTGTGGGCTAAGTTGGTAAGCATTGAGCCTTGACCTTTTAGGATAGATTTGCTTGAATTGTCTTCAGTTGTGTGATACCAGTGCAAACGTTCTTACATACAAATAATCGGTAGCATTCATAGGGTGCTTTTTCAATTCTGATATCACAAGTGTTTGTCTTGGCAAGGTTGCTTTTGCCCTTGTTTCAAGTGTTTGAGACATGTTTGATCCCTCACTATTTGCAAACCTGCCAAAATTCTACTGATATTGTGACTGAAATAAAAAACATCAACCCTCAGACTAAAAATTTTGACCAAGTAGACCCAAAAATGCAAATTTTATACAATTCTAGTCAAGAGTTGAACAATTCTGCAATAGTATCATACTTTGTAAAGTGAAATATCATGCGATACTTCGCGCTTGCTAAAAATATCACCTACTTTGAAGAGAAATATCACACGATAGTTCACCCTTGACGGACTATCGCCCGACCTACCTGGAGTATATCGCCCTCCAGTACTGAGGTATATCGCCTGGCATCATGCGAAGTATCACGCGGTTATAGGTATATCACCCCAGTAGCCTGGAGTATATCGCCTGGTTAATTTCTACCGTGCTTACAATTTGGTCAGTTTCAGTCACTGTTAATCAGGTTAGGTCTTAAAGTAGGCTTCTTGCCCTGACGTTTGAGACCTATCTTGACTCTAAATTTCTAGTTTTTAGTCCTCCGGGATAGCATCATTTGATTTATGAAATCACTTTGGAATAATTGTCAAATTAGAAGATCATTCTTGGTGCCAAGGTTCATCTCTAAGATTGTTAGCTACATTCTTGAAAAATTTTAGTGCTCTTATTGTCCAAATCACTTTCATTTAAATTTCAATTTCAATTATCTTTTGGCCTAGCCCAACCTCCTGGTTCAAAAGTGCAAGGGTAGTCACCCTTTGATTTGAAGCACCTCTTTGACAGTGTTGGTAAAGCCTTTTTTTTATCTTCTCATTTCTTTTTGGACAATAGAGGACTTTGATTATCCTAGTTTGGCGTTGACACTTTGAGAGGTCACCTTATCATTGAGAGTATCTTTCTTTCATGTCAGTTATGACAAGGTACCAAGTCAATCAAGGGAAGCGACCCCCTGTTGCCTTTAGCCAGTTACCACCTGTCAAGACTCATCGACAACATAAGGGAAAAGGACCCCTTTTTTATCAATCTCCTAAGAGTGAATCTGAGGTTTGTTTTAATCCGGGAACTAATCCTAGTGAAGTGAGCACCTCTTTTGTACCACTTTCATCAAGTATGGACATGAGTTACACTTTCACCCGACAACAAAGAGAAGCCATGAATCAAACTCTTGAGGATATCTTCCAATGACATAGAAGGGAGTATGGTGGTTCTTCTCATGCTAGTCCACCCGGGTCACCTCCCAACAACGCGAGGTATTTTGATGCTCACCAACGAGCTGAGAGACATCATAAGCAAGCTCACTTAGATTCGGGGTCACAACATGAAGACCAGAACAATGAATCTAGTGATCACCACATAAACGCAGCTAATACTATAAGGCATTTGAGGCAATCCTCCCCACTTAAAAACACCTCTTGATATGTAAATACAAGATTGAGAAGCATTGAGAGAGAGAAGCAAGCCTATTTGGATGAACAAGCTGCTAAAAAGGAAAAATTCAGACAACTAGAAGAAGAGGAACGTGCATTGTTGGATATAAAGAAAAGAGTCACCCAAGAAGAAGAAGATAGACTCTATGCACAACAACTTCAAAGCCGATTTAATGAGAGGGGAACCAATAGTGGGATCAACTCACCCCCATCTACCCCTTCACCAAGTCCTAGAAGAAGATCAAGGACACCCTCATGATCCCCAAGTCCTAGAGGAAGAAGGGTTTCAAGATATGACCATCATAGGAGACAGTTGTCTCATAGACATTCAAAGCAACCCTCCCAATGAGCACATCATGGCTCACAACATGGAAGAAGTTATGCTAAATTTGATCATATGGATTTCATGACTATGCAACAAGAACCATCCTTTCAAGCATATGTGGAGCAATATGTGGAACAAAACAAAGATCAATTCTTAGAAAGTCTTATTAAAAAAGGTGCTAAAGTTCCATATAATTTTGATGTTCACCAAAAGATCAAGAAATAGAGCCCTTCAAATGATGAGGTGATCTTACAAATGCAAAAGGATATAGACAGGATGAAGGCTCCCAAGAGCACATTTCATTTGGACTCCATATGTCCTAACCCCATTGACAAAAGTGTGGTGATGGTAGAATTCCCTAAGAAAGTTGAGTTCCCAACATATGACAAATATGATGGCACTAGTGACCCTCACGACCACGTTCGATAGTTCTACATAATGAGTTTTTCCTTTCACCATGAAGACTCCTACTTGATGAGATTATTCCCAAGGAGTTTAAAAGGTCAAGCCATGGAATGGTTCACCAACCTTTCCCCTCCAGTAAAGACATTTAAAGAACTTGTCCAAAGGTTTGTTCAGCATTTTGCTTACAATTTATCAAGATCGGTCACAATGCTTGATTTGTGCAAACTCAAGCAAAATCAAGGAGAATCTTTTGTCACATTTTTACAAGGATGGAGGCGATTGTGTTCAAAATACCCAAGGACAATTCCTGAGGAGGAGAGAATTGATATCATTGTGAGCAATCTAATACCAGGACTAAGATATGAAGTCAAGAAAATCCCGTTTAATTCCTTTGATACTATGGTAGAGGTGGCATGTCGCATTGAGGATGTCCTAAAAGAACAAGGAATTTTGGCTAAACTAACAAATAACAACAATAACCAAAATAACAATACTAATGGTAACAAGGACAAAAAGAACTCTTATTGGAACAAAATTAATCAAGTGGTCAACGATGGAGTTGTTGACTCATCTCAACCCAAAAATGAAGGAGTTCTTAACCTCTCTCATGCAGTTCAAGCTATGAAGCTGCAAATGTCTTCAACACAACAAGACAAACCTAAGTATCAAAGGAGATCTAAAACAGAGAAGAGACAATTTACCAAATTGGGAGAATCTTATGCAGATGTTTTTAAGACATTAGTTGCTCATAATTTGGCACACCCATAGGATCCTACAAAACATCGTATACCGGATCCTTTACCTCATTGGTGGGATGCGAAGGCTTTTTGCATTTTCCATAATGGGATTGGACATGACATAGAAAATTATTTTAAACTCAAGCATCTTGTCCAAGACCTTATTGAAAAAGGACAATTACAAGTTGATGGTTTAGCCACTAAGGTGGATCATAAGGCTTTTAAGGAACCCTTGCCCAAATATGAAAAAGGAGAAAATTCTAACAATAAGAATGGCAAGGCAGCTATCAACTACACCTACACAAATGCGGAGAATGTTATTAACATGCTTGAAGTTGTGGATGATAGTGTCAACATGGTGAGAGGGAAAGATCCTTATGGACATAATGTGGACTCAACTCCTATGACTGATGAAAGACCCGCTGTGGTGAAAAGAGGTCCTCACTCACAAAGAATGCCCCAGTCCCTCAATGCTGTCACTAGGGGTCACGCTCAAACTCTCATTATTATTAGAGGTCCTAGCACTAGCAAGTCTAAGCAGCCCATGTCTAAAGGCGCTCCTCCTAAATCTGTCATTGGTCCTGATTCCAATTATAATCTTATTGACCAATTACAACGTACACCCGCGCACATATCCATTTTTGAGCTTTTAGAATTGTCCCCTAAGCACAAGCGCATCCTTGAAGATGCTTTGCGAGCAGCCAGTGTCCCTAACAACTTAGATATTGATCAATTCCAGAATATGGTCAACCATTTGGCTAGCCCTCATTACCTTGCCTTCTCAGAAGAAGACGACAAATCCATCAGTCACCCACATAACTTGGCCTTACACATCGAAGTCATGATTCATAAAACCCGTGTCAGGCGTGTACTGATATATGGGGGTGCGGGGCTCAATATTTGTACCATGAGTTTGTTGCTGGCTCTAGGATATTCTGAGAACATCATTGACACAAGGAAAAAGATCACAATCAAGGCATATGATGAAGCAAAAATAAGTTCTAAGGGATTGGCCGTTTTTCCTATTCGCATTGGTCCAGTAGAAAAGGATATCTTATTTCAAATTATTGATGTTGGACCTTTAGCCTACAACATTTTGCTAGGTAGGCCATGGATTCACGAAATGCAAGCAGTCCCATCAACGTATCACCAGTGTGTTAAGTTTCCCCATAACAGTGTAGAAATTTGCATCCCTGGAGATAGTGCTTTGTCAGTTAATAACATTTCTGCTGGATCACATGTACCTTTGAATAGGGAAGCTGACAGTCCTAGTAGTTCACTTGAACAATGCAAGCAGAAGTTTAGGACCATAGATCTTGGGATGGGAGATTATAAAATTGATTCTTTTACAAACATGCCAATATCTCCTAGGTCTTATGGGAGACCATCACCAAATATGAAGCCTTCATCATCAGCAATGACATTATTTGGAAAATTTGTTGAGTCTTCAGTCCCCATTCAGGAAGAGAAAGAGGAAGTTGCCGTAAGGGACTGGATCTATCATGAGGAAAAATACAAACACAACGAGAACTTCGCTCCTTCACCTAAAGCTTATGGGAGAGGGTATACACTGGTTAAGAATATGGGTTATCCTGGATATGGTCCCCTTAGTCATAGGCTAGATGCTAAAGCTAAGCCTCTTGATCATGCTCTTTTCAGATGAAAGAATAAGTCCACGGTTGGCTTAGGTTTTGAGAATAAGAAGAAGAAAGGTGTCCCTGTCCCAGCTGCGACAGACAGTGACAGTGGATCAGACTATACGCCTGAACTTTCTAATCAACAAGATGTGTCTGATGATTGGGTACCCTCAACAAATCTCCTTTGGGGAGATTCCACAGATTTGATACTTAACAGTCCTACTATCCTAGCCACGATGGATAGTGACTGTATTACTGCTAGATCGATAATAGAAAGTGTCACCATCCTAGCTACGACGGATAGTACCAATGCTAGCACTAGAGAGGGGGAAACCCTTCCTAGCCTTGAGGCTTCTACATCATGAGGCCCAAATGATGACTCAGACACAGACTCCCATGAATATGAATGGGACTCGCTTTCAGATGCAACAGTTGATTTGGACATAGATATTGTCCATGTTTATAGTACCCAACCTGATGTGGCCAACGAGCTTAGTGTAGGACTAGAGGATTGCACTCCTCAAATTGCCTTAGTGGATGACGCTTCGTTTGGTAGGATGAGTCCTAATTCAGGTATCTTAGGAGATGACTTGATGAATCCCGATTGTATGGTCACCAGAGATGACACCTTTTGCATAAATAACATTGAACCAATCATTGACCTACCCCTTGTTCACTTTGACCTGATTGACTGGTCTCAGCACCATCAAGAGCCTATATTCCTCACTTTTTAGAATGATTACAAAATTGCCTGCTATCTGAATGCTCTTGAACCCGTGGCTTCTTCCACCAGTGAACCAACAACCAGCATGACAGAGCCTGATATTAAGTACCTCAGTCTAAAAATAAAAGAAAAAAAGAAAAATAGGTCTGATAGCGAAAACCACTTTGTGGCAATATTAGAACAAAAAATAGTAAAAAGAAATGACGTATCCGAGGGTGAAAACCTCTTTGAGGCACCTAAGGATGGGGTACTTAATAACTTGCCGAGTTATTTCCAGGATAGATCATTAGTATTGATTGAGCCAACAAAGCCAGTCAATTTGAACATAGAAGAAACTCCTCAAATAGTCCATCTTGCTCAGTCTTTATCAGAAGAAGAGACCAAGGTATATGTACACTTTTTACAAAAGAAGAAAATTAATTTTGCATGGACCTATTCAGACATGCTAGGGTTTGACACAAATCTTATAATGCATCACTTATCCATAGCTCCAGGCGTCAAACCAGTGAAACAGAGACTCGGAAAAATACATCCACATGTAGCTCTCCTTGTCAAAGTGGAATTAGAAAAACTTTTTTAGAGCTGGATTCGTTAGAGCCATCGATTATGCAGAATGGATCTCAAACATAGTACCAGTTTCCAAACATGATGGGTCCATTCGTGTATGCACAGATTTTAGAGATTTAAACAAAGCATGCCCAAAGGATGATTTTCCACTTCCAAACATTGACATGATAGTGGACATGATAGTGGGCTATGAAATAGACTCTCTAATGGATGGTTTCTTAGGGTATAATCAAATCAAAATAGCTCCTGAAGACTAAGAGAAAATAGCATTCACATGTGCATGGGGAACCTATTGCTAGAACATCATGCCATTTGGATTAAAGATGCAGGAGCAACCTACCCAAGAGCTATGACCACTATCTTTCATGATATGATGCACAAAAACATGGAAGATTATGTGGATGATACCCTGGCAAAATCAAGAAAACGGGACACACACCTCGATGACCTGGAAGTAATTCTAGATCACATGGAACAGTTTCAACTCAGATTGAATCCAAAGAAATGTGCATTTGGCATCACCTCAGGAAAACTTTTAGGATTCATAATATCAACAAAAGGTATCGAGGTTGATCCCGAAAAGGTCCAAGCAATTCTAGATATGCCACCTCCTCAAAATATTAGCCAAATGAGAAGTCTTCAGGGACATCTTCAATCGATTAGGAGGTTTATTTCTCAGCTTGCAGATAGAGCGCAACCCTTTAATAAGACATTGCATAAGGGTGCTTCTTGTGTTTGGAACGAGGATTGTCAAAAGAGCCTAGATCAGATCAAACAATACTTGGCTAATCCTCCGATCCTAATGCCTCCTATTCCAGGGAAACCATTGATCCTATATATTTTAGCTACAGACACTTCCCTGGGGGCATTGTTGGCTCAATCAAATGATACTGGGAAAGAATGGGCCATATACTATATCATCCGTACTCTAGTCTCCTATGAGATCAATTACAATAACATTGAGAAGTCTTGTCTTGCAGTGGTGTTTGCTTCTCAAAAGTTGCGACACTATATGCTTGCTCATACCATACATTTGGTTGCAAAAATTGATCCTCTTAAATACTTGCTTAGTAAGGCTACCCTCACGGGTAGACTTGCTAAATGGATGATGATCCTAACTGAATTTGACATAGAGTACATTGAAAGGAAGGCCATAAAAGGGCAAGCTATTGCCGACCAATTAGCTGATTTCCCAATTCAAGATAGTATGCCGGTCTAAGTGGAATTCCTAGATGAACACATCTTGTATCTGACTACTCGCACTTGGACAATGTTCTTTGATGGTTCCCGCATGCAAAATGGATCAGGTGCTGGAGTATTATTTGTTTCTCCACATGGGTACAATATTCCAAAGTCTTACAAACTTTTATTCCCATGTACGAATAATATTGCAGAATATGAAGCTTTAACCAATGGCTTGAGAATGGCTATAGAATGGAACATCACAGAGTTACATGTCTTTGGGGATTCCTAGTTAATCATCAACCAAGTCAATGAGGAGTATCAAACCAAGGATGATAAATTGATACCCTACAAAAAGATGGTTGATTCTTTGAGACACTATTTCACCTTTGTGACGTTTCAACAGATCCCTAGGATAGAGAACAAAGCTGCAGATGCCATGGCCACATTAGCTTCCCTTCTTCAATTGGAGACACATGAATCTAGATTTGAATTCCTGGTGGAAGAGCTACACCATCCCATCTTTGACTTGTCTGAAAGCCATGTCATTTGTACCATTGTCACACATGAGTCTTCCCGCTATGGTGCTATCTATTCATATCTTCGTGATGGCATCATCCCCGACACATTCAACCGCTCTGAATGCCAAAACCTCATCCGTAACGCCTCTCGCCACACCCTCATCTCTGATGATTTATATAGGAGGGGTTTAGATGGGATGCTCCTTAGGTGCTTGGAAAAGGAGGAATCCAACCAAGCGTTAGTTGACATCCACAAGGGCATTTACGTTGGACATTCTAATGGTCTTGCCATGGCCCGAAGGTTTCTTAGGGTGGGATATTATTGGCCCACAATGCAGATAGACGCAGTCACCTTTGCTAAGTCATGTAAAAAATGTCAGACACATGGAAACCTGATTCATGCTCCAGGTAGGGAGTTGATCCCTTCTGTTTGTCATTGGCCATTTCAGCGCTGGGCCTTTGATCTGGTTGGACAGATTCATCCCAACTCATCAGGTGGACATAAGTTCATTATTACTACCACTAACTACTTCACAAAATGGGTCGAAGCTGTGCCACTTTCTATTGCTTCAAGGAAGACTATCTCTTTGTTCATCTTGAATCATATTATTTGCCGATTTGGAGTGCCTTTTGAGATTATCACTGATAACGGCGGTCAATTCAAGAATAAGGACCTAAAGCATTTATGAAAAAAGTTTAAAATCAAATAACATTGGTCCTCCATCTATTTTCCACAGGGAAACGGACAGGCAGAAGTCTCTAATAAAACCATTCTTAAAATTCTTCATAGGACAGTGCACAAGAATGGTAGGGATTGGCACTTGCAAATCAATCCAGCACTATGGGCTTACAGAACAAGCATTCGCACACCTACAGGAGCCACTCCTTTTTCTCTCACCTATGGCACTGAAGCGGTATTGCCTTTAGAAGTTGAGATACCATCACTTAGAGTCTCACTCAAAGGTTTGATTACAGATGAGGATTACCGCGCCATGAGGTTACAGGAACTAGAACTTTTAGATGAGAAGCGCAAGGCTTCCTTTGATCATATGAGAGTGTATCAGAAGCGTATGTCCAAAGCATTCAACAAGAAGGTTCACCCTAGATAATTTCAAATAGGTGATCTTATTTTGCGAGAGAACCCTAAGAACCAACAGAACAGAGAATAAAAGGGCAAGTTTGAACCTAACTAGCTTGGACCATATGTCATCACAGCTGCTTTTGGTACCGGTGCATATTTACTGTCAGATCCTGATGGAGAACAGCTCCCTGATCCCATCAACATTGTGCACCTCAAGAAATTCTATTCTTGATGCCCATTCTATCTGGGGGCATCCCTTGTACATATTTTATGATCCTGAAAAAATACCAAAAAAAAATTGATATATGATGCTGAAAAAATCCTAAAAAGCATAAAAAGTCCTTAAAAAAATACAAAAAAAAAATCAAAAAATTCAAAAATTCAAAAAAATAAAAAATAAAAAAAGATTCCAAGTGGTGAAAACCTGGAAATAGGCGCTACTTAAGGCCTTTGCACTCCTATTTGTTAGCATGCGTCCTCGACAATGAGCCTTTCCCTCATGCCTTGACCTTATTTGGCTTAGTTTGGAATTGGTCTTTGTCTTTGTCTAGGGGGCATAACTGTTAGCATTGGTCTTTTAGGTGCGTTTGTCTCTTGGGGCATTTCACAACAGGTGTTTTTCAACACCACCCCGAGCAGTGTTTTTCAACACTACCCTTGCGTCAAGTGTTTCTTAACACTTATCAGATGTCTTACCCAATAGTCCAACTGTAATGTGATATTTCTCACTAAGCAGATGTGATACTCAGAGTTTGACTCTATGACCAACACACACAAACTTAAACAATCAACCCGCTTGAGATATGTTGACTTTATTTTTCTTTGTGTGCTGTCTATGAGGATTTCTTTGATGAGTGGTCTCTCCTTGAGAAGTTTTCAATGATGCATAGCTAGAAGACTAAGGGTATGAGAACATGTTTTATTTCTTTATCTGCTTGTGGGTATATTTTGTTGATCTTAACTGTCATGAGCATTTATGCTGGTCTTACTTGACACTATGGATTGATAAGGTATTATCCTTGACTATTTTGTGAGTGCATGCTTATAGCTATCCTGACTTTCATGTGTCTTGATACAAGCATAATCTCGCTATAACAAACTTAGGTAATCTCACTGCACTAGTCATCTTGACCTACATGTCTTTGATGCCTAGGTGGGATTTCCACATTTATATCTGATAAAGATCATATTCATATCCACATAGTTATGCTAGTGTGCATTGTATGATCTTACGATGCTACCAATAACGCTCGATGATGATAATTAGATGTCTATAAGCATTGTGACCTTGCAAGTCAACCACTTTCATAGTAGCTTGCATTTTTAGGGTCATGACAGTCTAGTTTTGCATTTCTTGCATATGGAGAGAGCTCTCCTCTTCATCTTACGTGGACCTGTCAGTCGACTGCGCTCACCTTTCCTTCTTCTTGATCATGTCTTTCACTCCTTGTCCTTTTCATCTCGAACCTATTTCTATTCATCACAAGGGGTTAATCATATCATCATATCTATATCAAAACTGTCATTTTCAAGAAACATGAGTCTATATCATACACATGAGAATTAAACATACATCTATAAGAGAGAACATACATGAGCATGTACATAAGCATTTTTGAGTGAAATGACAAGACAATATACATAAACTGATACATCCATCACAAGAGAGACATAAACACATGATACAATCAAACATCTAGTAATCTCAATGTCATGATACAATATACAAATAGGATCCCATAATCTGGATCAATGTCTCAAGATATGTATAAAAATCTATCAACCTAAGACCTAACCCTAAGACTCGCTACCACCCTCATGAGGAGCTCATGGTGGTGGAGGAGGCATGGCTCTCATATCGAGTACTGCATCTGATACCCCTACCCTCTGAGAGTATGATGGTGCTCTCTCACCCTTTGGAACAGCCTGCAAGTAGAGCCCGTGATAATAGGCTACTCTCGCTAACTCCCGTCAGAGCTCTAGCGCATCTGCCTATGCCATCACCTCACGGTGTGCTATCTCTACCCTGAGATCGGCTATCTGCTGATCTCACTCCACTCTTAGATCCAGTAGCTACTGGTCTCTCATTGCTATAGTAATCCAGAGCTACTGTATCTCTACCTCCTAAGCATGTATCTGGGCTCTCAGATCATCTCCACCCGCAGGCTGATCCTGATGTGCCTCTGCCTACCAGCGAGTTGGTCTCACCTCATCCTCAAGTGTCACCGATCTCTATCCCCGTGACCATTTCTAGCCACCTGATCTCGATCCCTTTCCTCTCTCCATCCTCCTCCCTCTCCCCCTCCCACCATCTCTTCCATCCCCTCCGTCCCCTCTGTCTCCTTCGTCTCCCCTGTCATCTCCTCCATCTCCTCCTTGTGCTAGTACCTGTGCATCTGGTACTGTAAACTGAAGGAATGGCACCCTCCATCGCTCTGCTCTCTAGGCTGCATCAGCCCCCGCATCTGCCACATCTAGGAAATACTCCCAGGGCTCGCTCCTGATACTCGCTGTCTCTATGACAGCCTACTGATAATCCAACATGGGTAGCCACCCATGACCCTCCTCATCCCTGGCCCTGGCATATATCGTAGTCTCTGTCGAGACTCACTGTTGCCTCCCAAATTGCCGCCACACCTGAGTGATACAAAACCTCTCTACTATCTCAGCATATCGACCTACTAGTGGCCAAATGCCCATCATGTAGCTCAGCTCATCGGCCGCATCTCCCCAGACCTCCACCTCCCTGTATGGCCTCTATGTGAACGAAGCTATCTCATCCAAAATCCTCCTGTAATACGTCACATCCCCAGTATGGGCATGTGATATGAATCCTAGGTACGTGTAGATGAAGGGGTACCTCCTCTCCCTCGGTTGAACTTTGGGACGCACCACAGCGATGTGCTCCCACGCCCACACCTGTGCCAGGATGGCATCGCACGCCCATGTCCGACCGTCTCTGTAGAGGATCTCATGTAACTCATGATACATCTCTGTCAATATGGTAGGACCCCATGCCATCCGATAAGGCCTACCTACCAAATCCACCAGTAGTCTCACCCATCCCAGTGGGAAACCCTTCTGACTGTGGTCAGTCATCAGGATCTGAGAGATGATAGATGCCACTATGCATGGCACTGGATAATCTCTGCCGAAGTCATCTATCAGCCTCTCCCAGCTGACATGCCTGTCCAGAATAGTAACATCATAAAATATCTCCTGGATCAGTCGACGCCCCTCAGTGGCATCCTGATCATAGTACACCTGTGCCAACAAACAAATCATGTTAGTTTTCATCTTATGGAAATATTACATTTATGATTATATCTCAAAACATAATTATACTCACAGGCTCGCCATGGCACGGAACCCGTAGTATCCTGTAGATATCCTCCAGTGTGATCGATGCCTCTCTGGTAGGCAGGTGGAAGGTGTTGTGCTCACTATGCCATCTCTCGGCAAGAGCAGTCAACAACCCATGATCGGCCCTGATATATGGGAATCTCAACAAATATTTGAATCCCATAGCTCTGATGTCGGCATTGCCCGGATCATCCAGATCTCAGACACACCGCAACCCAGTCACCTTCAGCACTCTAATGATCAGCACTGGAAAGACCTCCTGCAAGCCAAAAACCAAGCCAGTTGTTAGCACATATCATGATGGATGTCTAAAAATCAGTATAAAACATCTCTAAAACGTAACATTGTCTAGACCCATGTCAATTTTGCTCAAAAATGCATCAAAAATCAAATTTTTAACTTGGACGATATTCTTTTTTGGAGAAGTATCACATGATACTTCTCCCTATAGCGGGGTGATATACCTTATGTCACGCAATACTTCACCCGGTATCGTGCGATACTAGTGTCTTAGGTCACGCGATACTTTGGGGACCCGCGAAGTATCACACGACATTTCTCCCCAAAGGGCGCGATACTTCTAAAGTATCGCGCGATATATCGCCCAACAAATTTTTTTTGAAATTTTAAAATTTGAAAAATGTGCTAAAAAAGGTATTAAATACAAAAAATGACTCAAAAAGCTTGAGTTTTTTGAAAACATACCGGGGCAGGATAGTGTGGTGGCCGATTGTGCAATCAAGCACGCTCGAATCGATGCTTGTGGATGGGAACTCCTGCATGCTGGGCCATTTTCTCTCTCTAAAGCACTCAAGATTCTCAAATCACTAAAAGATAAATGATTTTTGAAAATGACATTTTGACCCCTTTTATAGCCTTTTGACTTTTTGACCTCATTTTCAAAACACTTCATAATTGCGCAAAAATTGCACCCCTAGCTAATTTCGACATCCTGGATCTATTTTTAGACTCAAAATCAAAATACGAGGTCATCTTGATAGTCAAAATTGCATTTCAAAATCTTCCCTTCTTCTGCGCAGTTGGCTACATCTTTTTGAGGCCTAATCCTTCGATCTTAGTTGGGGCATCGTCATTTCTTCATTTCCATGTCTTCCAAACTTTTAGTCTTTCATTCATCTTCATTCCATTCCCTCCTTTCTCACGTTTGACTGCATCTTTTTCAGTCAGGCTGGGGCATGTTTCATTGCCTAATGGTTAACCTATTGACCCTTACTTTCGATTATGATTTTATTTTGATTTGATCAAATCTTTTATCATTTTGCTGTTCTCCTTTCTCTGATTTTGATTTTGATTCCGAGGGGGCAGTACCTATGAGATTCTCATCCCTGATTTCCTTGATTTTCCTGATTCAGACATCTTTTGTGAGCTTTTGCTCAGATTTGAGATTCCTATCTCTTATTTTGGATATGATCCCGAATCGACCTCATGTCCAGAATCCTTTATTTATGCTTTGTCCGGATATGATCCCGAATCGACCTCATATTTGAGTTGTTTTGTGATCCCAAATCAATCTCACATTTCAATTCTTCTTTGACTGCATGTGTTCCCAAATCGATCACACATTAGTCAAAGAGGGGCAAATGTATACACCCAAAAATGGTCACCTAGACTTTGGGCCCCATTTATTCAATTTATCAATCCTGAATCATTTTTATCAATAATCAATATTCTCAACATTATCAATTTCTTGATCAAATCTTAATTTCGATCATATATTAGATTTTATCCTATGGGCTAACCATTTATCCTAAGTCTTTATTTATTTAAAAGGAATATTTTCTCCCCTTTTAATAAATAAAAAGCCCCACCTTTTCCTCTTATCTTAAGTTGCACAAATGAAGCATTATTCATATTTTATAAAAAGGTAAAAAACACTTTTTGTCTCATATGGACATAAAGTCAACTCTTATTTTCCTATTGGACGATACTTGTGCACATGGATTGCTCCTCTTTCAAGCTCCACCGTTGATTAAGACTTTTTGCCTCTTAATCTCAATGGTCCATTTCTTTGCATTTCTTATAAAAGGAGAGCTCTCTCCTTCATTTGCATACCATGTTTTTATGCTAATGTTATGCTGCAGGTTTTAGGTGCATTTGAAGTTTTTGAAGATATTGAAGACTTGCTTCATTTCATTACATCATTTAGTTGCATATTTCCTTTGCTTAGTTTGCATGATCATGGCATATTAGCTTAGTTTCCTTTTATGCAATAGATTTAACTCACATAGTCTAAATAGGAGGCATTGTAACACTTGTTATTTCCTTTCATAGATTAGTTGCATTTTACTTTCCTTTCATAGCTTAGATTGCACTCTCATTTAGATTTGCATTGCATTGCATATTTGATTCTTGAGGATATTGGCACTCTTGCCCTTGTCCTCACTTGAATCTCTCATTGTGTGGTTGACTAGCAAGGTCACAAGCCTGTAGCTCTAGCTGAGAGCAAATACATCATAGTCCCTTGCAACTCCATGCATAGAGAGCTATGAGCCACTTTGTGAGGCCTCATTCTTGAGCAACCTTGCATGTAATGGTTCATAGAAGTGCACCATTTTAGTGTGTACAACTAGCAAGGTCATAAGTTTAATAGCTCTAGCTGAGAGCAATTTTACAATCTTGCAACTTCATACATAAAGAGTTCTAGGTCGCTATTGAAAGTTTCCCTTTCATGGACTTCCCTTGATATAATGACTTAGAGAAGTGCACTACTTTTGTGTGTACATTTCTAGCGCCCACCGTGGGGCAGAGTAGATTAGCTTTGTCCTTTAGTTTTGTATTTTTTGTCAAGTTTTTGGTAATTTTTTAGCTTAATTCACGGTCTCTAGTTTTCTATCCTAGAGTATCACGTGATACTTGCAGGAATATCACGCGATAGTTCTCTGTACACATGCATGATACTTCACCTGTCAGAAGTATCACCCATTTATTGTAGAAACTGTCACCTGGTCTCAGATGAAGTATCACCTGGTATAGGGAGACATATTGCGCAGACTAATATTATTGCCCCAGTATATTGAAAAGTATCACATGATAACTCTGGTGTCTACAGTCTACCGCCTGTACCTGACAGTGATCCTTTTTCTTGAGATTATTTGGCCGAATCTAGACTTAATCAGTTTGCTATTTTTATTTACTACAATTAGATAGAATTAACTTGCATATTTCACTTAGAATCTTGCATATTTCATTTAGATTTTGAGATTTTTCTAACCTTGTGGGCCTAACAAGTTGTGGTTGTAGGTACATTTTCTTGAGAAATTTTCCAAAATTACATGCTAAAGGGCTACTAACGATTTTTGTAGGGCAGCCCAAAAAGCATAAAAATACAAAAAAAAAATTGTGCTTGTTTTTATTTTCATTTCAAGTGTGGCAATTACTAGTTGTTCCTTTTTCTTAGGAACATTAATATCTTGTGGAAGAGATTTTGAGGTGGTAGGAGAAATATGCTCTTCACCCTTGTGGTGAACCATAAAATCTTGACCCATCTTAGAATTTTGGAAGCAAGAGGGTAATTGAACCTCTTCTTGGTGTGTTTGGGAAAAGCTTTGAGATAAGGGAGTATGCTCTTCACCCTTGTGGTGAAATAAAAACCTTGAACCTCATAAGTTGATCCATTTTTTTTGTTTAGTTGTTAGAATCCTTTAGCAGGCCTACTCTTGAGCAATCAAGAGGAATGACCCAAGTGGGGATAAGTTAATACCGAGCTATTCTAACCCACTATAAACTCAAGGCTATTGAGGACACAAAACCTTGGTAGACGTAGTGTTTGTCTTCACTTGATGTGAGTAACTTGTGGGATTGTGACCATGAGGAAAGTATTGAGCAAGAATGCTTAAGGTACTCTTGAGGCCGCGAGGTCCCAGTTTTTTTTGAGGAGCAAGAGGGGTACTACGAACGGAAGCCCTTATTAAGAACCATAGTTAGAAGCCACCCTATTTTGCTACTTAGCTTCTTGGTGCAAGGATTGATCCAAGTGGAATAACCCAGATCACCCCAAGACTATTCACCATATGTGTTCCTTTGGTTGTCTTTGGCACTTCCATGACAAAGCCAATATCTATTGTGGGCAACCACTTTGTGTGAGGCAATGGGACATCAAGTTGTGGGCCAAGTTGATAAGTAATGAGCCTTTAATTTCTAGCATAGATATTGCTTAAAGTGTCTTTGATTGTGTAATACCAATGTTAACATTCTTGAACATTCAAACAATCGGTAGTATTCATAGTGTGTTTTTCTATTTTGATATCACAAGTGTTTGTCTTGGCAAGGTTGCTTTTGCCCTTGTGTCAAGTGTTTTAAGACATGTTTGATCCCTTACTTTTTGCAAACCTATCAAATTTCTACTGATATTGTGATTGAGATCAAAAACATCAACCCTCGGACTAAAAATTTTGATCAAACAGACCTGAAAATGCACATTTCACATAATTCTGGTCAAGTGTCGTACAAACATCAACCCTCAGACTAAAAATTTTGATCAAACAGACTTGAAAATGCACATTTCACATAATTCTGGTCAAGTGTCGTACAAACTAGCAACAGTATCACCTACTTTAAGCATAAATATCACGCGATAGTTCATTCCTGATGGACTATCACCCGACCCACCTGGAGTCTATCGCCTAGCTATTGTGAGGTCTATCGCCTGGTGAAAGGTGAAGTATCACCTCAGTAAGAAGTATTACCTGGTTAGCCTGGAAAGTGTCACCTGAGAATTTTCTAATATATACCTAGTTTCAGTCATTTCACAGTTGCTTGTAGTTGGCTAGGTCTTTAGGAAGGTAACTTATCTTGCCGCTGGAAGCCTATCTTTACTCTGAATTTCTATTTTTAGCCCTTTAGGGGTAGTGTCATTTGATTTACCAAGTCACCTCAGGAAGAATTGTCAAGTTAGAAGATTATTCCTGTTGAGAAAGTACATCTCTAGAGTTGTTAGTAACATTCTTGGAGAATTTTAGTACTCTTTTTGTCCAAATCATTTCCATTCAAATTCAATTTTAATTATACAATTTGGCTAAGTATATCCTCTTGGTTCAAATGTGCAAAGATATTGATCCTTTGATTTAAGCACCTCTTTGACAATGTTGGTAACGCCTTTTGCAATTTCTATCTTGCCATCTCTTTTTTTTTGGACATTAGAGAACTTTGATTATCCTATTTTGGTGTTGACACTCTGAGAGGTCACCTTATCATCAACAATCCTTTTCTTTAATGTCAGTTATAATAAGGTACCATGTGAATCAAGGGAAACAACCCATGGTTGTCTTTAATCAGTTACCCTTAGTTAAGACTTGTCAACAATGAAAGGGAAAAGAGCCCATTTTTGATCAATCTCCTAAGAGTGATTCTGAGGTTTGTTTTGACCCAAAGAGTAATCCTAGCAAATTGAGTACTTCTATAGCACCTTTTTCATTGAATATGGATATGAGTTATACCTTGACCAAACAACAAAGATAAATAATAGATCAATCACTTGATGACATTTATCAGAGACATAGGAGAAACATGTCATTCAAAGATGGCAATCAACCTGACTCATCTCCTATTAATTCAAGATATCTAGATGCTCATCAATGAGCCAAAAGACATTATGCACAAACTCATCAAGATGCACGATCACAACATGAGGAACAAAATAACCAATCTTATGATGCTCATGTGAATGCAGCTAACTTGTTCAACCATTCAAGACCAAGTTCCCCGCTAAAAACAACTTCAAGATATACAAGTGAGAGGCTAAAAAGAATTGAGTGGGAAAAATAGGCTGCAAAAAATGAACAGGCTACAAAAGAAGAAAAACTTAGGCTTCTCGAAGAGGAACAACAAGCCTTGTTGGACATAGAGAGAAAAGCATTCCAAGAGGAACAAGATAGGATATTGGCCCAACAACTCAACAATCAATTCAACAATAGGGGTACCAACAGTGGAACCAACTCTCCACCATCTACTCCCTCAGCAACTCAAAGAAGTAGAAGGAGGTCAAGGACCCCTTCAAGATCACCTAGTCCTAGAGGAAGAAGGACTTCTTGACATGCACATTATAGGAGACACACACCTCCTAGACTATCAAGAGATCCCTCCCAACAAGCGCGTCATGGCTCTCAACATGGAGGAAGTAATGCCAACTTTGACACTATTGATTTCACGACAATGCAACAAGAACCATCCTTCCAACAATATGTGGAGAAGTATGTGGAACAAAATAAGGATCATTTCTTGGAAAGTCTAATCAATAAGGGTGCAAAAGTCCCATACAACTTTGATGTGGACAAAAGATCAAAAAGCAAAACCCTTCAACTGATGAGGTGATTAAGCAGATGCAAAAGACTATGGAGAAAATGATGGCTCCAAAGAATACCTTCAACTTGGACTCCATATGTCCCAATCCCATTGAAAAGAGTGTGGTTATGGTAGATTTTCCTAGAAAGGTTGAAATCCCCACATATGACAAATATGATGGTAGTGGTGACCCCCATGACCATGTACGATAGCTCTATATCATGAGCTTTGAATTTCATCATGAGGACTCCTACCTTATGAGATTATTCCTGAGGAGCCTTAAAGGCCAAGCTACGGAGTGGTTTACTAGCCTTACCCCTCCTGTTAAAACATTCAAAGAACTTGTCCAAAGGTTTGTGCAGCACTTTGCATATAATCTATCAAGGTCGGTCACCATGCTTGATTTGTGCAAGCTAAAAAAAAATCAGGGAGAACCCTTTGTGACATTTTTACAAAGGTGGAGATGGTTATGCTCCAAATATTCTAGGACCATCCTTGAGGAAGAAAGGATTGATATAATTGTGAGCAATCTAATGCCAGAATTAAGATATGAAGTTAGAAAAATGGTCTTTAATTCTTTTGACACTATGGTAGAAACTGCATGTTGCATCGAGGATGTTCTAAAAGAACAAGGTATTTTGGCCAAACCAAGTAACAACAACAATGGCCCAAAAAATAACAACAACAATAAGGATAAAAAGAACTCATATTGGAACAAAAATAAGCAAGTAGTCAATGACGGAGTTGTTGACTCTCCACAACCTAAGGAACAAGGAGTTCTTAATCTATCTAATGCAGTTCAAGCTATGAAGCTGCAAACATCCTTAGATCAACAAGAGCACAAGCCCAAGTATCAAGATAAACCTAAGTCGGGAAATAGGCAATTCACTAAGCTTGGAGACTCTTATTCAGATATTTTTAAGACCTTGATTGCTCATAATTTGGTGCAACCTCAGGATCCTACCAAGTTTCGCATACCGGATCCTAAACCTTATTAGTGGAATGAGAAAGCTTACTGTGTATACCACAATGGGATTTGGACATGAAATTAAACTTAAACATCTTGTTCAAGACCTTATTGAGACTAGGAAATTATAGGTTGATGGGTTGACCACAAATGCAGACCACAAGGCCTTTAAGGAGCCCTTGCCTAAGTATGAGAAGGGGGAGACTTCTAAAAACAAGAATGGCAAGGCCGCGATCAATTATACCTATACAGCTGTAGAAAATGTCATCAATATGCTTGAAGTTGTGCACAATGATGTCAACATGATGAGGGGGAAAGATCCCTATGGTTATGATGTAAAGTCACCTCCCATATTTAACGAAGGACCCATTGTTGTGCTTAGGGGTCCTCAATCTCGAGGGTCATCTCAGCCTCTCAATACTATTACTCAGAGTCAGTCCCAAGGTCCTATTATGATTAGAGGTCCTAATTCTAGCAAATCCAAGCAACCAGTGTCCAAAAGTGTTCCTCCCAAGTCTACAATTGGTCTTCATATGAATTACAACCTTGTTGATCAGTTACAGTGAACGCTAGCACAAATTTCCATTTTTGAGCTCTTAGAATTGTCTCCTAGACACAGGCGTGTCCTTGAGGATGCCTTGCGAGCCACTAATGTTCCTAATGACATAGATGTCGATCAATTCTAGAACATGGTCAATCACCTTGCTAGCCCTCATCACCTCACATTTTCAGAAGAGGATGATAAAGCATTAAGTTATCCACATAATTTGGCCCTTCATATTGAGGTCATGATCCACAAAACCCATGTTAGGCATGTGTTAATAGATGGGGGTGTTGGGCTTAATATTTTCTCTTTGAGTCTATTGAAAGCTTGGGATATTCTAAGCAAGTAATTGACACTAGGAAGAAGATCACAATTAAAGCCAATGATGAAGCAAAGCAAAGCTCTAAGGGATTGGTTGTTCTTCCTATTAGGATCGGTCCTGTGGAAAAGGACATTTTGTTCTAGATTGTTGATGCCGGACCTTTGGCATATAATATCTTGTTGGGTAGGCCATGGATTCATGACATGCAAGTGATGCCATCTACCTACCACCAATGTGTTAAATTCCCTTACAATGGAGTTGAAGTATGCATACTAGGGGATAGCACATTATCTGTTAATGTGATTTCAGCTGGCTCTCATATCCCTTTGAATAGAGAGGTTGATAATTTTGATGATGCTCTTGAGCAGTGTAAGAGTAAGTTTAAGTCCATACACCTTGGCATGGGAGACTACCAAATGGATTCCTTCACAAAAATGCCAATCTTGCCTAGGTCTTATGGAAAACCTTCACCTGAGAGAAAACCTCCATCCTCAGCTATGACCTTGTTTGGAAAGTTTGTAGAGTCCTCAGTACCTATTCATGAGGAGAAAGAGGTGGTAGCCATTAGAGATTGGATTTATAGATTAGAAATGTATCAACACAATGAGAATTTTGTGCCATCTCCTAAAACCTACGGGAGAGGGTATACTTTGGTTAAAAACATGGGCTACCCAGGTTATGGCCCTCTCAGTCACAAGTTAGATGCCAAGGCTGAACCACTCAACCATGCTCTTTTTGGTTGTAGGACTAAGTCAATAGTTGGCCTAGGCTTTGATCATGGAAAGAAGACAAGTTTCCCTATCCTAGCTACGATAGATAGTGACAGTGACTCAGATTATACACCCAATCTTCAAAACTAGCAAGACATGATTGATGATTGGGTGCCTTCCACCAATCTCCTTTGGGGGGATTCAGATGATTCAGCAGTTGAAAATATAGACACCAGAGAAGGTGATACCCTTCACAATCTTGAAGCTTCTACATCAAGGCATCCCAAGCCTTCTTGGTGTAAACATCCCAGCAGAGATTCAAAAATAGATTTGCATGAGTTCGAGTGGGACTCTCTTTTAGATGAAATAGTTGATTTGGATATGGATGTTGTCCATACCTATAGTACTCAACCCGATGTGACCAATGAGCCTAGTGTAGGACTAGAGGATTGGACTCCTTGAATTGCCTTAGTGGATGACACTTCGTTTGGTAGGACAAGTCCTAATTTGGGTATCTTAGAAGGAGACTTGACATATCCTAATTGTGCGATCACCAGAGATAATGCCTTTCATATCAATAATGTTGAACCAGTCATTAACCTACCCCTTGTAAACTGTCATTTGATTGATTGGTCACAACTTTGTCAAGAGCCTCAGCTCCTCACTTTTCACAATGACTACGAGATATCCTGCTACTTGAATGCTCTTGAACCCATAGTCTCTTCCACCAGTGAACCTACAATGAGTAAGACGGAGCTGGATATTAAGTACCTCAGTCAAAAAATAAAAGAAATGAAACAAAAGAGAAATGGTTCTAATGGTGAAAACCACTTTGTGGCGGTGTCAGAACCGAAAATAGTAAAAATAAAAGATGTATCCAAAGGAGAAAACTTCTTTGAGGCGCCTAAGGATGGGGTACTTAATAACCTGCTGAGTTATTTCCAAGATAGGTCATCAGTTCTTATTGAGCCTACACAACTAGTAAATTTGAATACGAAAGAGGCTCCACAAGTGATAGATCTAGCTTAGTCTCTATCAGTGCAAGAAAAAGAGGCATACACAAAGTTCTTATAGGATTTGAGCAATACAAATCCACAGAATGCCAAGATCACCTGCATACAAAAAACCTGTTACAAGGAAGTAAAGAGAAGAAGAGGGCAAGGGTTTGACTCAGAAGATGAAGAAGAAAATATCCTCAAATAACTGAATGAATAAGTGTACAATGGATCATCCATATAAAGGAGATCAAAGGCCTTGAAAAGGCAAACCTAAAAAGTAGAAGTGCATGTAATAATCAGTTAAACTATTACAAGACCAATGCATGCAAAAAACAACTGATGCATAACTAGTGCATGAGTCAACTAAAGCAAACTAATGCATAACTAGTGCATGATTTGACTAAAGCAAAGAGTTGATATCTTAATAAGGCAGTAAAATATTAATAAAATTAATAATTTACTCTAACAATTATAAAAGAAGAAAATCAATTTTGCTTGGACATATTCAAACATGCCAGGGCTTGACACTAATCTCATTATGCATCACTTATCTATAGCTCTAGGAATTAAACCATTAAAACAAAAGTTGAGGAAAATGCATCCTCACATAGCTCTCCTTGTTAAGGCTAAATTAGAAAAGCTCTTAGGAGCAGGATTTATTAGAGCTATCGACTATGCCGAGTGGACCTCAAATATTTTTCCAATTTCAAAACATGATGGGTCCATTCGTGTATGCACAGACTTCAAAGATCTTAACAAAGCTTGCCCAAAGGATGACTTTCCACTCCCTAACATAGACATGATAGTGGATATGACTGCGGGCTATGAGATATACTCTTTAATGGATGGTTTTTCTGGTTATAACCAAATAAAAATAGCTCCTGAGGATCAAGAAAAGACAGCCTTCACATGTGCATAGGGAACCTATTGTTGGAATGTCATGCCATTTGGATTAAAAAATGTAGGAGCCACATACCAAAAAGCTATGACCACAATATTTCATGATATGATGCATAAAAATATGGAGGATTATATGGATGATACCTTGGCCAAGTCTAAGCAAAGGGATACACGCCTAGAAGATTTGGAAGTAATTCTAGATTGAATGGAGGAGTTTCAGTTAAGATTGAATCTGAAAAAGTGTGCATTTGGGGTTATCTCAAGTAAACTTCTAGGATTCATAATTTTAGCCAAAGGAATAGAGGTGCATCTTGAAAAGGTTCAAGCTATATTAGATATGTCACCTCCTAAGAACATTAGTCAGATGAGAATTCTTCAGGGATGACTCCAATCCATACGGAGGTTTATTTCACAGCTTGCCAATAGAGCACAACCATTCAACAAGACATTGCATAAGGGAGCCACATGTGCTTGGAATGAGGATTGCCAAAAGAGTCTAGATCAAATAAATCAATACTTGGCTAATCCTCCAATATTAATACCTCCTATCCTAGGAAAATCATTAATTTTGTACATCTCAGCGATAGAATCTTCCTTTGGGGCATTGTTGGCTCAACTTGATGATATTGGGAAGGAAAGAGCCATCTACTACATTAGTCGTACTCTAGTATCTTATGAGATCAATTATAATAGTATTGAAAAGTCTTTTCTTGTGGTAGTGTTTGCTTCCCAAAAGTTGTGACACTACATGCTTGCCCATACTATACATCTTGTTGCAAAAATTGATCCTCTTAAGTATTTTCTTAGTAAGGCTGCTCTCACAGGTAGACTTGTTAAGTGGATGATGGTTTTGTCAAAATTTTATAAAGAGTACATTGAGCATAAGGCTATAAAAGGGCAAGCTATTGCAGATCAACTTGCTGATTTCCTAGTCAAGGATAGCATGCCTATTCAAGTGGAATTCTCAGATGACCATATCATGTACATGACCACATGTACTTGGAAAATGTTCTTTGATGGTTCAAATATGCAAAATGGATTAGGAGCTGGAGTATTGTTTATTTCTCCTCATGGGTACAACATACCTAAGTCTTACAAACTTTTGTTTCCATGCACAAATAATATTGTAGAATATGAGGCTCTAACCAATGGACTTAAGATGGCTATAGAGTGGAATATAATAGAGTTACATGTCTTTGGGGATTCACAATTAATTATCAACCAAGTAAATGAAGAGTAACAAACTAAGGATGATAAGATGATACCTTACAAAAAGATGGTTGATTCATTGCGACATTACTTCACATTTGTGACATTTCAATAGATCCCTAGAGCAGAAAACAAGGCAGTAGACGTTATGGCTACAATGGCTTCACTCCTTCAACTTTAACAACATGAGTCCAAATTTGAATTCCTGGTGGAAGAGCTACACCATCCCATATTTGACTCCTCTGAAAGCCATGTCATTTGTACCTTGGTCACTTATGAGTCTTCCTGTTATGGTGCTATCTATTCATACCTTCGCGATGGCATCATCCCTAAAACATTCAACCGTTCTGAACGTAGAAATCTAATTCACAATGCCTCTCACCACACCCTTATCTCTGGTGATCTGTATAGGAGGGGTTTAGCTAGGACACTTCTTAGGTGCTTGGAAAAGGATGATTCTGACCGAGTGTTAGTTGACTTTCACAAGGGTATTTGTGGAGGACATTCTAATGGTCTTTCCATGGCCTGAAGGTTGCTTAGGGTGGGGTACTATTGGCCCACAATGTAGATGGATGCTATAGCTTTTGCCAAGTCTCGTGAAAAGTGTCAAGAACATGGAAACCTGATTCATGCTCTGGGTAGGGAGCTTATTCCTTCTATTTTTCATTGGCCATTTCAGCATTGGGCCTTTGACCTTGTTGGGAAGATTCATCCCAACTCATCAGGTGGACATAAATTCATTATTACTGCTATTGACTACTTTACCAAATGGGTAGAAGCCATTCCACTATCTTTTGCTTTAGGGAAGACAATTTCTTTATTCATCTTGAATCACATCATCTATCGGCTTGAGATACCTTCTGAGATAATCACTGACAATGGAGGTCAGTTCAAAAATAAGGAACTTACACACCTCTACAAGAAATTCAAGATAAAATAGCATTGGTCCTCCATTTACTTCCCACAAGGAAATGGACAAGCAAAGGCTTCAAATAAAACCATTCTTAAGATTCTCCATAGAACAGTTCACAAGAATGGTAGAGACTGGCACCTACAAATCAATCTAGCCTTATGGGCTTATAGAATGAGTATATGTACTCCCATAGGGGCTACTCCTTTTTCCCTCACCTATGGCACTGAAGTAGTATTACCTTTAGAAGTAGAGATCCCTTCACTTAGAGTCTCTCTCAAAGGTTTGATAACAAATGATGATTATTATGCCATGAGGTTACAAGACTTAGAACTTCTATATGAGAAGTGTAAGGCCTCATTTGATCATATGAGAGTGTATCAGAAGCATATGTCAAAGGCATTCAACAAGAAGGTTCACCCTAGATAGTTTCAAGTAGGTGATCTTGTTTTGCGAGAGAATCCTAAGAACCAACAAAATAGAGAGCAAAAGGGTAAGTTCGAACCTAATTGGCTTGGGCCATATGTCATCACAGCTGCTTTTGGGATAGGTGCTTACTTGTTATCTAATGAGGATGGAGAACAACTCCCTGATCCCATCAATGTTTTGCACCTCAAGAAGTTATATCCATGATGCCTATTCAGTCTGGGGGCATCCTTTGTACATATTTTATGATCCTGAGAAAATACCAAAAACATTCATATATGATGCTAAAAAAATCCTAAAAAGCATAAAATGTCTTGAAAAAATGAGCATCCTAGTGAAAACCTGGCTATAGGTGCTTTGATGTCTCATCAAAAAAATAAAAAAGTCAAAAAATTTAAAAAAAATAGGAAAAGTGCCTTGGTGAAAACTTGGAAACAGGCACCTTGGTAGAAAAAATACAAAAAAATCAAAAAATCAAAAAAATCTCCAAGTGGTGAAAACCTGGAAATAGGCGCTACTTGAGGCCTTTGCACTCTTGTCTTTTAGCATCCATCCTCAACACTTAGCCTTTCTCCATCATGCCTTGACCTTGTTGCCTTTGTTTGGAATTGGTCTTCGTCTTTGTCTAGGGGGCATAACTATGTTGGCTTTGGTCTCTAGGATGCGTTGGTCTTTAGGACATTTTGCAAATGGTGTTTTTCAATACCACCCAAACAGTGTTTTTCAACACTACCTTAGCATCGAGTGTTACTCAACACTTATCAGATGTCTTACCCACCAATCTAAGTATGATACAATATCACTCATTAGCAAATTTGATACTCAAAGTTTGACTCTATGACCAACACACACACACTTAAACAATCAACTCAATTGAGATATGTTGACTTTATTTTTCTTTGTGTGATGTCTATGAGAATTTCTTTGATGAGTGGTCTCTCCTTGAGAAGTTTTCAATGATGCATAGCTAGAAGACTGAGGGTATGAGAACATGTTTTATTTCTTTATCTTCTTGTGGGTATATTTCGTTGATCCTAACTGTCATGAGCATTTATGCTGGTCTTACTTGACACTAGGGATTGACAAGGTATTATCCTTGACTTTTTTTTTTATGTGAGTGCATGCTTATAGCTACCCTGACTTTCATGTGTCTTGATACAAGCATAATCTCTCCATAACAAACTTAGGTAATCTCACTGCACTAGTCATCTTGACCTACATGTCTTTGGTGCCTAGGTGGGATTCCCACATCTCTATCTGATATAGATCATATTCATATTCACATAGTCATACTAGTGTGTATTGTATGATCTTATGACGCTACCAATAATGCTCGATGATGATAATTAGATGTCTATAAGCGTTGTGACCTTGCAAGTCAACCACTTTTCATAGTAGCTTGCATTTTTAGGTTCATGAATAGATTAGTTTTGCACCTTGCATATGGAGAGAGCTCTCATTTTCATCTTTCGCAGACCTGTTGGTCAACTCCGCTCACCTTTCCTTTTCTTCGATCATGTCTTTTGCTTCTTGTCTTTCATATCACATCCTATTCCTGTCATCACAAGGGGTTAATGATTTTGAAAATGAGACCTTTTTTACCCCTTTTACAGCATTTTGACTTTTTAACCTATTTTCAAAACACCTCATAATTGCACAAAAATTGCACCTCTAGCTAATTTCGACATCCTGGATCCATTTTCAGACTTGAAATCAAAATTTGAGGTCATCTTGATATTCAAAATTATGTTTCAAAAATTTGTCTTTCTTCTGTGTAGTTGACTAACCTTTTGAGGCATAATTCTTCGATCTTTGATGGAATTTCTTCCTTTTCATGTCTTTCACACTTCTAGTCTTCCATTCACCCCATTTCTTTTCTTCTCATTCATCATCGGGGCATGTTTTCACTGCCTAATGGTTATCCTATTATCCTTTATCTTCGATTATGATTTCATTATGATTTGGTCATCTTTTCTCAATCTACTGTTCTCCTCTTCCTGATTTCGATTTCGATTCTGAGGGGGCAGTACCTATTGGATTTAATCCTTGATTTTCTTGATTCAGCTATCTTTTTATGAGCTTTCGCTCAGCTTGAGATTTTTATCTCTTATTTTGGATGTGATCCCAAATGAACTCATGTCCAGAATCTTTTGTTTATTTTTGTCTGGGCGTGTTCCCAAAATGAACACACATCTAAGTTGTTTTGTGATCCCAAAATGAACTCACATTTCAACTTCTTTGACTGCATGTGTTCTCAAAATGATCACACATTACTCAAAGAGGGGCAAATGTATGCACCCTAAAATGGTCGCCTAGACTTTGGGCCCCATTCTTGTAATTTATCAAATCCCTAAATCAATATTTTCAAAAATCAACATTTTTTATATCAATTTCCTTGATCAAATCCTATTTTATCATTTTTTATTATTTGCCTTGTGCTAAACCATTTTATCCTAAAGTTTTTATTTATTAAAAGGAATATTTCCTCCCTTTTTAATAAATAAAAATCCCCCCCACTTTTCCTCTTATCCTAAGTTGCACAAATAAAGCATTATTCCTATTTTATAAAAAGGGAAAAAGTATTTTTTGTCTCATATGGACACAAAAGTCAACTCTTATTTTCTCATTGGAGGATATTTGTGCACATGGATTGCTCCTCTTTCAAGCTCCACCCTTGATTAAGTCTTTTTCCTCTTAATCTCCATGCTCCATTCCTTTTCATTTCTTGTAAAAAAAGAGCTCTCTTCCTCATTTGCATATCAATCTCTTTTATGCTAATGTTATGCTGTAGGTTTTCTAGGTCATTTGGAGCTTTTTGAAGACATTCTTGCATTCAAGCTTTGAAGACATTGTTGTTGCATTTCATTTAGCTTGCTTTCTTTCTTTCATAGTTGCATAATCATGGCATTCTTAGTATAGACTTTCTTTATGCTATAGATTAATCTCACATAGTTTAATTAGGAGGGATTGTAAGACTTGTACTTTCCTTTCATAGCCTAGTTTGCACTTTCATTTTCATAGACTAGCTTGCATCCTCATTCTTAGCTTACTTGCATTACATTTTCATTTGATTCTTTGGGGATATTGGCACTCTTACCCTTGTCTTCAATTTTGGAATCTCTCATTGTGCAGTTGACTAGCAAGGTCATAAGTTTAATAGCTCTAGCTGAGAGCAATTTTACAATCTTGCAACTCCATACATAGAGAGCTCTAGGTCGCTATTGAAGGTTTCCCTTTCATGGACTTCCTTTGATATAATGACTTAGAGAAGTGCACTAGTTTTGTGTGTACACATTCAATTCTTTTCCAATGCAATTCTTCAAATCAAGTTCATTTCCATAATGTAGTGTCACTTCCTTAGTCACACATATGAACTAGGATGAATAAGAAATTTGTATATCTTGAAATATGTCTGGAAAACTCCTTATTTAACTACAATCTATTATAATTCAACGATATATTCATGCATATAAATTCCAACTAAATATCACATTTACTTAGTTGATAGGTTTATTTGAACACATGCATGCTCGCTGATGATTTAATCTTAATAATTTCTCATATTATAATCTTTTATCACATTCGCAATATTATTTTTGAGGAGGAAATTAAGACTAATAAAATTCCTTTTAGTTTAGATTGCATTGCAAACTACCTTCAATGAATCTTAAATTACATGTACAAAAGCTACTTGGATTAAACCTTTCATGTGTATGTATCTCTATGGCTATTGAACCAACACTCCTTAAGTTTTTGGGTTAATGATATACATGCTAGGGTGACTATTTTATTGATAAATATTTCCTCACCTCCAACCACTAAGTATAATAAATTTAATGGAGGGGTAGTGTGATGTCCCCTATTTGAAATAGGATTGAGTAATAAATCATAATAATAAATAAATAAACAAATAAAAATACAAATATAATATGATCTATTAATATAATAATATAAACATAGTGGTAATTAACAATAATATGTTATTTATTATTATAATAATAAATAACAATATATAATATAATATTGATATTATAATATTTATATATATTAATATATAATATATTATTATTAATACCATATTACTATTTTATATATTACACAAACTTCATAAAATACAAAATCAATTATAAATTAATAAAATTTCTTAACTTACCATCAGCCCCAATGAGTTTGATAGCTACTCAGTCATCGATACTTAAAATAACCAACAACAATAGACAACCAAAAAGGGAGATTACGCCAATAGTCCAAGAAATCAAATAATAAACAATAAGGAATTACTAAAACTCAAATTTTTTTAGGTATAATTTGGATAACATAGTCTTAGGGAATTTGTACCAAAGATATTGCAAATCAGATTGAGGAATTATAGAGTTTAAGATAAATTTCATTGTAGCAAACATAACTTATTCATCAGCAATATACTATTAGCCTAAACTTAGAGAAGGGGAATTATTCCTAGTGGAATTCATTCCTTTGTAAAGAGCTTCCTAAATTGATATTTCTTTCTATAGAGGATAACCTCAAAGTAACTTGCGATTGCGGACTAGACTTACTTGAAAACTAAGTAAAGGCTTCATATCAAGGAATTAAGCTACAATCAACCTAGGAGGTGGGGACATTACAAACTGTCAATCTTCAGAATTGCAATAGTAAACCATAAAGAGAAATTAGAAGAAAGTTTATAATATCTCTCAAATATAGGCAAGAATATACCCAAATTATGACATAGTCTTGAGGATGCTATTTGGGCATGACAATTAGATATTGAGACATATCAACATTATCTTCTTATGCATACAAATCAAATTCTATATCATAAATTTAAGGAATTCATGTAATCATCCGTAATTATTCTATAAGTTATCATTCATTTTGAATGTTCAATTATTAAATATATTGCAATTCAGTGGGTACAATTCAGTGTTCCTAGAAGGGGAAAATGCAGTGGTATCAAAGCATAATTTATTTCCATCTTGTGAAGTTAGTTCATGCAATCTTATCAATGCACAAAAGGAGGAAAAGCCATGGTAGAACAACTAGCACAAGATTTAAGGAATTTCATGGAAAAAACCAATGAAATATTTGAAAGAACCAACCAATTGATGCTCCAAGCCATCCAAAGCATGAACAATAGAAATCATAATAAAATATCCAATCCTAACCTAGGAAGAGATACTCACTCCAATCATTTTGAAAATGAACACTCAATCCAAAGCTCCATACTTAGGCCCATCATTATGCCTTTCCTTCCAAGAGAAGAAACCATTGTAGAAGAGGAACCAACCAAAAATAATGTAGAACAACTTGCCCAAATGTATGAAAGGTTAGATATTAAAATCCAAAGACTTATTCCCTTTAAGGAATATTATGAGACCAAAACCATGGCAAATAGAAATTGAAGGAAAAATCATGGCGACAAAGACGTTAAAGAAACAATAATTAAAATGTCTCCATCATGTTTTGATGGATCATGAAAGGACACTGCTCAATCATGGGTCCAAAAACTTGATATATACCTATCCCTCAACCCCATGATCAAAGAGAATGCCATCAAATTTTCTAAACTCCATTTAACAGGGATAGCCCATAGCTAGTGGCACTACGGTATCATTACTCAAGGCCATAAAAGTATCACCACCTATGGTGAATTTACTCAAAGACTCCATAAAATTATCACCCCATGTGGTGAATTTACTCAAAGACTCATTAGTAGGTTCAACCAAAGAGACCCTGAATGGTACTTCCAAGACTGAACCCATCTTGAACAAACTGGGACTATAGAGGAATTTGCCAATCAATTTAGAAGTATGTCCGTTATGGTTTCAGATCTATCCCAAAGGAGAATCACTTATATGTTTATCAAGGGCTTAAAGACTCCATCAAAACTATAGTAGATCCCCTAGAACCTCAAACCCTAGAAGAACCAATACAAAAGGCCAAGAAGAATGAATCAAATTCTTAAAAGGAAAGACCTAAGAATCTTCCAACTAAGGCACACCATGGGTATGAAGGGTCGGGAATATCTAATAAAGGAAGAGCATACTATTTTTGAAAAGAACAGTGGAGCACTAGGCACCAATTCCAAGGAAAGGAAGCCCTCAAACAAAAAGAGGAAATAATAAAGAAAGGCTTATGTTTTAGATGCAAAGAAACATGGGCATCAAGACATAAGCATGGAAAAAGAAATCAAGTCCACTGAATAGAAGAAATATTTGAAAAAGAAATAGGAGGGCCGCATAAGAAAACAAGACATGATATAGGGGGCCTCAATAGCATCCAATCACTAAATGAAGGGGAAAATCAATGGAGTTATGAGTAAATTTAGTCCTAGTTATGACAATAGTACACAAATTTGGAAGTTAAATCAACAAATAAGACAAGAGCAGAAAGGAAACAAAGAGGAATTAGAAATCATAAACTCATTAGTTGGAAAATTATTAATATCATTTTTTATCAAAATCAGTAGGTAAGACTTGTGATCAAGGCTAAAGTGAATAAAGAGTTGAATATCATATGAAGGAATAAGAATTTGTGATGAAACAAGCAACCACAAAAATATTAATGCAAATATTAAATTGCACTTTTTCATTCTCAGAGTATTCTTAATTCCTAATGTGGAATTAAGGTAGAGATCACACACCTTTGAAGGCCTAAAGAGATAAAGTCTCTACAAGGAATTCTAAGGATGGATATATCCTAAAAGGATATCCATAAAGGCTTGGGAAGGGATAAAGTCTCTCCCAAGGATTATAGAGATGGATACATCCTAAAGGTATATCCATAAAGGTATGGGAAGAGATAAAGTCTCTCCCATGGATTATAGAGATGGATATGTCCTAAAGGGATACCCATAGAGGCCTTGGAAGAGATAAAATACATCCTAAGGATTATAGAGATGGATAGATCCTAAAGGGATATCCATAGAGGCTTGGGAAGAGATAAAGTCTCTCTCAAGCCTAAAGGGATATCCATAGAGGCCTAGGATGAGATAAAGTATCTCCCAAGGATTATAAAGATGGATACATCCTAAAGGGATATCCATAGAGGCCTAGGAAGAGATAATGTATCTGCAAAGGATTATAAAGATGGATACATCCTAAAGGGATATCCATAGAAGCCTGGAAAGAGATAAATTTTCTCCCCATGATTATAAATATGGATACATCCTAAAGGGATATCCACAAAGGCTCGGGAAGAGATAAAGTCTCTCCCAATGATTATAAGGATGGATATACCAAGTAAAGGATATCCATAATACCTTAAAAGGAGAAATTTGTAATGAGATGGTGACATAGCTTGAGGAATGTTCTAGAGTGGCCACAAGGCAACTAGAGTTCCAAGAGGTCCTCCCCAAAGAGCTTGAAACCTGATTCTGAACTGTCCCTAAGAATCAGGATTATTCATCAAGACTCACCATGGAACATGATCATGCATAAAAAAAGAAGGAAAGTACTATAGTACATCAAGTTGTGTTCCATCTTGAAATTGTTTAAAATTGAATATTATGACCTTCAGATTTGATACATTTATATTTGTAAAAAATATGACAACTCTAACCTCATGTTGAAATTTTCATTTTAGGTCATTGGATTGGATACCAGAGTTGTAGAACAAACTCCACTCACACCAAAGGTTCCCATTTCTTGAGGACAAGTAGTTTTTAAGAAGGGTAGACTGTGATGTCCCCTATCTCAAATAGGATCAAGTAATAAATCACAATAATAAATAATTGAACAAATAAAAATAAGAACATAATATGATCTATTAATATAATAATATCAATATAGTAGTGATTGTCAATAATATATTATTTATTATGATAATAATAAATAACAATATATAATATAATATTGATATAATAATATTTGTATATAAATATAATATATAAAATAATATTAATATTATCATCTTCATATCAATATTTTATTATAATACTCATATATTAATATATAATATAGCATTATTAATATCATATTAATATTTTATATATTACACAAACTTCATAAAATATGAAACTAAAATTATAAATTAATAAAATTTCTTAACTTACCGTCAACCCCAATGAGAAGACGTGACCTCTGGCGCTCTTCCCCTGACTAATACATATATGGGTTGAGGCCAAGCATTCAGGAGGAGCTGAATCTGGTTCAAATGAACAGTATTGAAGAGGCATACCAGTTTTCCCTAAAAGTAGAGGAAAAGCTAAACAAGAAGTTCGAGAGCAGACAAAATGGAAGAGGTCGCAGTGGATGATCTAGTGGACGGTCATATGGAGGCTGAAATGAAGATTCGAAAAAGAAGGATGAGGCCAGTAGCAGTCAAAATCAAAGAGGAAACAATTCTAATCATTTCCAAGATCACAACAATAGAGATCAGAGAGGAAGAGGAAGAGGACAAGGTTCAGGAAGAGGAGGCTTCTGTGAAACATGTTTTCATTGTGGAGAAGAAGTTTATAGGGCATTTGAATGTCCTCAATGCCAAGGAAGAATGGATAGGAGGAATGAAGGCCAGGCCAGAGTTGCACATGTAGATGAAGATGCCAGATCATCAAATTCTAAAGATGTTAAAAGAGGAGAAACACTGATTAACAGAAGAGTCCTGCTGAGTGGTGCGAATGAACCTGAACAAAGGAGGAGCCTATTTCACACTAGATGCAAGTGTGAGGATAAGTGTTGTGATGTGATTATTGATAGTGGAAGCACTGACAATTTGGTGTCAGAAGAGATGGTGACAAAGTTGAAGCTCAAGAGACAGAAACACTCATATCCATATCGGATTGCTTGGGTGTAGGATGACCACAACGTCATGGTCAATGAATAGTGCCTAGTAAAGTTCAAGATCGGCGGGTACCAAGATGAGGTACTATGTGATATTATATCTATGGATGCATGTCATATGTTGTTGGGTAGACTGTGGTAGTTTGGCAGATGTGATGTACATGATGGTCATGCGAATACCTATTCCCTGACAAAGGATGGAGTGCAACATAACTAAAGCCATTGAAGGAGACTGAAGAAAAGGTATGTGGTAATGCGAGAATAACTTTTGTTGATGGAAGAAAATTCTTAGATGGTATGAGACATGAGCATGTGTGTTTTTCTTTAATTCCAAAAGTTGGTAAAGAGGAAGTAGAGGATGTACCTGTAGAAGTTGCAGATTTGTTGAATGAGTTTCAAGATATTGTATCTAATAATGTACTTGATGGATTACCACCGGTAAGGAAGATCAGTCATCAGATGGATTTGATTCTAGGAGCCAGTTTTCCAAACAAGGCAGCACATAGAATGACACCAACAGAAAGTGAAGAGTTGAACAGACAAGTACATGAGTTATTGCAGAAGGGGTTGATTCAGGAGAGCCTAAGTCCATGTGTTGTACCAGCAGTATTAGCACCAAAGAAGAATGGAGAATGGAGGATGTGTACAGATTCCAGAGCAATAAACAAGATCACAATCAAGTATAGGTTTCCATTGCCACGAATGGATGATATTATGGATTATTTGAGTGGAGCTGTGTATTTCTCAAAAATAGATCTGAAGAGTGGATATCACCAGATTCCGATCAGAGAAGGAGATGAATGGAAGATTTCCTTCAAGATAAAGGAAGGACTGTATGAGTGTTTAGTCATGCCTTTTGGGCTAACCAATGCACCAAGCACTTTCATGTGGCTCATGAATGAGGTTCTGAAAGAATTTCTAGGTAAGTTTGTCATTGTGTACCTAGATGATATTTTGATCTTTAGTAAGACATTGGAAGAACATATGATGCATATTCATATGGTGTTTGAGAAGTTAAGAGATGAGAAATTGTTGATTAATTTGAAGAAGTGAAGTTTTGTGAAGAAAGAGTTAGTGTATTTGGGATTTGTAGTTTCAACAGAAGGTCTAAAAATGGACCCAGAGAAGGTACAGGCTATCCTTGAATGGCCTACTCCAAGGAGTGCTACTAAGGTAAGGTCTTTTCATGGTTTGGATAGCTTTTACAGAAATTTTATTAGAAATTTTAGTAGTATTTGTGGACCCTTGACTGAAACAATGAGAGAGGATAGAAAAGAGTTCAAGTGGACTAATGGGGCAAATAAGAGTTTTAAACTGTTGAAACAGAAAGTTACAGAACAACCTGTTTTAGCACTTCCAAATTTTAATAAGGTGTTTCAAGTAGATTGTGATGCTAGTGGTACTACAATAGGAGCTATTATGAGCCAAGAAGGTAAACCTATTGCTTATTTAAGTGAGAAGTTAAATGATGCCAAGAGAAAATATTATGTTTATGATCAAAAATTTTATGCTATAGTTCAGGCATTGAAAAAGTGGAGACACTATCTACTTATTAAGGAATTTGTTTTGTATACTGATCATCAAGCTTTGCAATATTTGAATAGTCAAGGAAAGTTAAATCAAAGGCATTTGAAATGGGTTGATTTTTTGCAGAGTTATACATTTGTTTTGAAACATAGAAGTGAAAATTCTAATAGGGTTGCAGATGTGCTTAGCAGAAGGCAACTATTGCTGACAGAGATGCAAATTGAGGTGGTTGAGTTCAAAGAACTCAAGAATTTGTATCCAGAGGATCCTGATTTTGGTGAAGCTTGGAAAGCTTGTAAAGAACCTGTTACTCTAGATAGAACGAAGTGGCTGGATTTCATCATTCAGGATGATATGCTATTCAGAGGGAGCCAATTTTGCATTCCAAGAAGTTCTATGAGGGATAATCTCATCAAGGAGAAGCATAGCGGAGGATTGGCTGGACATTTTAGTCATGATAAAACCCTTGCTTTGGTTAGTGAGAATTATTATTGGCCACAATTACAGTAAGATGTCGAGAAGTTTGTATAGAGTTGCAGAGTATGTCAGATGGTGAAAGGAGTGAAGTAGAATATAGCGTTGTATCAGCCATTACCTGTACCAGAGAAGCCTTGGGAGGATATCAGTATGGACATTGTTCTTGGTTTACCAAGGGCACAGCGGGGACATGATTCAATTTTTGTGGTAGTTGACAGATTTTCAAAGATTGCACATTTTATTCCCTGCAAGAACACTAATGATGTTGTTCATGTAGCGGAATTATTTTTCAGAGAAGTGGTGAGACTGCATGGTTTTCCAAAGAGTATAGTTTCAGATAGGGACACTAAGTTCGTTGGATATTTTTGGCATACATTATGGAAGAAGTTGAAGATAGATTTGAAGTTTAGTTCATCACATCATCCACAGACTGATGGATAGATAGAGGTGGTGAATAGGAGTTTGAGAAATTTGCTGAGATGTTTGGTTGGAGATAAGCCAACAGGATGGGATTCGATTTTACCATAAGTAGAATTTGCATATAATAATTTTGTCAATAGGAGCACTAGTAAATCACCATTTCAGATTGTATATGGGAGTAGTCCCAGAAATCCATCTAAGTTGAGAAAGATAGATAAAGGAGAAATAAGTAGTGCTGAAGCTAAAGATTTTGCAAAACACTTGAAGAACATCCATGAGGAGGTGAGGAAGCATATTACCAAGATGAATGCATACTATAAGGCTAAGGTAGATGAGAAAAGGAGGCATAAGGAATTTTAGGTTGGAGATGAAGTCATGGTTCATTTGCGGAAGGAGCGATTTCTAGTTGGTACATATAACAAATTGAAAATGAAGAAGTTTGGGCCATGTAAAATACTAAAGAAGCATGATTTAGGAAATGCATATGAAGTAGAATTGCCTACTGAGATGAATATTTTACCAGTGTTTAACATTTTAGATCTGACAGAGTATCATGAGGGAGGTGTTGAAGATGAGATCATAATAGCATAGTGGAGTATTCCAACAACTAGTTCAGATACCAAAGAGATTGAGGATATACTGGATAGTCATGTTGGAAAAAGCACAAGGAATAGGACATATGAAGAATATCTGGTCAAGTGGAAAGGATGACCTATTGAAGATTCATCATGGTTGACAAAGGAGGAGGTTAACCATCTTGGTTTTCCTCTACACACCTAAGATGTGACGAGGTCACTTCTCAAATTACCCTGAGTGTCTAATACAGGAGCATCCTGGGTGTAAGAGCAATCTTGCATCACCCAAAAATATTTTTGTTTTTGTATTCAATCAGGGCTATCTTGTGCAGAGTTGCTATTTATGGAAACTTTCTATTTTTAGTAATTTGGTCTTACGATCTCAAAATGTTCTGACTTTACATGTGGAGGTTCATCTCAGTCATATCAGCCTACTAGTAAAGTTTCATGGCTAGATCAGGTCTAGTTTTGAAGATATTGAAGGTTTTCGGTATTGGTAGCAAGGTACAAAAACTTTGAACTTAGTTTTGAAGGCTTTAGAGGCCCCGAATGAGGTTGAAAATTTGGGTGATAGGTGCTTGCACAAGTCAAGCCTATAGAGCGCTTTGTGGCCTTTTTGAAATGGGGTTATAATAGTCAATCGAGTCAACTGGTGATGACTTATGGTCTCCGAAAGTCGGGTCACCTGAAATGGTGGAAAATAATTTTTTTTCAAAATTTTTGTTTGTGTTTCAAAAGTTATTTTGAGCTGACTTTGATGTAATAAATTGAAAAATAAAATAATTCTAAGTTGGTCGGCCCTAAGGGCTAAATTTCTAGAACCTTCTTGGTCGGTGGAAAGTGCCTATATAAAGAAGGCCCGTAGTGTTGTCTAGAGCAGTTCTGGGTAGTAGATCTGGGTATTGATTCGAGGCTTTGTCCTACAAAATATTGTAAGGGAATGCCCATGTGGCTTTGCATATTGTAATTCTGAAAGTTTGTAATTCCACATTTGTGGAGATAATAAGAAGCCAATTTTTTGTTCTTGCATATTATTGTTGTTTCTCTATTTTTGTAATGTGTTTATGGTATTAAGGGGAGCACCCTTCATCAATTTATGTTCCTTTCTCGGTGTCCTGCTCAGCTGAATTTTGGTTAACTCCACTCGGTGACTAAAACCTTTCTCTTGGTATCTTGACTTCCTCTCGCTTTACCAAAAATTTCCTTTCTTTTACCGAATGGTTTTTTCTCTTTACCAAATGCCCTTTCCTGCTTGGTGGCCACAACTATTTTGCTTACCGAATTGACTAATCTTCTTTACCATACTTTACCAACTTGATATAATTAAATGTTAGGTAGAAAACAATTATATCAACATAACCTTATCATTATCTGATCTGTATCAGTTTCCCAATTAATTTCTTCATCTTCTCATCATTTCACTTCTTCATCTTCTTAACTTTACTCAATTTATATCATATTCTAATGATATGGCAACATAATATAAATCAAATATCAATTTCTTGACATCAATGACAAGATAATAACTAATCTAATCATTCTACTATCTTTTGTTCCTCTTCTTAGTCGGTCTTCATCATCATTTAATAATCTCTCACATTAATATTAGTTATAGGAACAATCTCCCTCTTTGGCATTGATAGAAACACTTATTATCAATCTTCAGTGTGCAATTGATGATGGTAACATTATCTATCTTGTCTTTGTCTTGTACTCCCTCTAAGTTTTAACTTATTTGCTTGATCTTCCAACTGTAATCTTTCTCCACCTTGGATATCTCTCCATCTTTGTATTCTTCTCCATATTTGTTTCAGTAATCTCTTGTACATTCTCCTTTTTTAGCAACTTCTCTCTCTTTCACTATTTCATTGCTCAATCTTTTCTTTTATTAAATCTTTTTCACTGTCCCTCTTTGACAACTTCTATTTCTGATCTTCTCTCTCAATAACCAATTTCTTTATCTCTCTTTTCTTTATTCTCCCTCATTTTAGTAAACTTCTCCCTCTTTGACAATAATATATGCCAAAGAAACATATACTTCTCAAATCATACCTCAAATGTATAGATTTCTCATTGCTTCCATAAACATCTTTCACAATTTCAAGCTTCACCTAAAGAGTGAACACTAGCATCAACTCACAAAATTGATATTCTAATGAGTTCTTGAATTGGTGCAGCATGCATCTTGCCTTAGTGAATATTGGATAGGGAAAGAACCCCTAACTTACCTCATATATACTCAAAATAATTCTTCGGTAGTGGTTTGGTAAATATATCAGTTATATGTTCCTTTGAATTCACATACTCCAATATCACATACTTATCTTGAACTTGTTCTCTCAAGTAATGATACTTGATAGAAATTTTTTTCTCTTTAAATGCATAACTAAATTTTTTGATATGTTAATAGAACTTGTGTTATCACAATAAATAGTAATGGGATCAATAATCTCTTCTTGCATACCTTCAAGTAATTGTTTGATCCACACTATGTTTGAACAATTCATAGCTGTAGCAACATACTCAGCTTCAATAGTAGACTGTGAAATGCAAATTTGTTTCTTATTTAACCATGTCACTAGCCTTTCTCCTAAAAATAAAGTGCCACCACTTGTATTCTTTTGGTCATCAACATTACCTACCCAATTAGCATTAGTGTATACCTTCAAATCAAAATCTCCATTCTTCTTGTACCATAATCCATAGTCCTTGGTTCCTTTTAGATATATAAATATTCATTTAACTACATACATGTGTGTTTCCTTTGAGTTTGCAAAAACTCTTGCAACGATCCTAACAACATGAGCAATATCAAGTTTTCTATGAACAACATACTGTAACTTACCAATAATGGATCGGTAAAGTGTCACATTTACTTCCTTTGTCTCATCTTCGTTTGACAATTTACAACCAGTAGCCATCGGTGTTCCAACCATTTTTTATCTTCCATATTAATGTCTTTAAGATCTCCTTGATATATTTTGACTATGTGATGCAAATCACATCTCTAGCTTGTTGAATTTGTACTCTAATAAAGAATTTATTCTCTCCTATCATAGACATCTCAAATTTCTTTCTCATGTTTTCAACAAAAGATTTAGACATTGTTTCATTTCCTCCAAACATCAACAAATATTTCAGCAATCAAAATCTTATCATTACTATCACATTTCAAATATAATTTGTTTTCACTTGTTCTTTGAAATCCAATCTTGACTAAGTATGAGTGCAATATTTCATACCATGCTCAAGGAGCTTGCTTCAAAGCATACAGTGCCTTGTGTAGTTTTCATACCATATCCTTGTTAGAATTTTCAATGAATCCTTCAGGTTGTTCAATGTAAACTTTTTCTTCAAGAATTTCATTAAAAAATGCAGACTTAACATTCATATGATAAATTTTGAATCCTTTATAGGAAGCATATGCAAGTAAAATTCTAACACCTTCTAATCTAGCAACAAGGGAAAATGTCTCACCATAATCAATACATTATTCTTATGTATACCCTTTGTAGACTAGTCTTGCTTTGTTTCTGATACATCTCCTTTCTCATTAAGTTTATTCATGAAAAACCACTTTGTTTCAATCACATTCTTATCCTTGGGTCTCGATACTAGTGACCAAGTATTTTTCTTTTCAATTTGATCAATTTCTTCTTTCATTGTATTAATCCAATCTTCATTTTCTAGTGCATCCTTGACTAGTATTGGCTCAAATTCAGAAATAAGACATGTATTATCTCTCAACTTACTTATTGTCATGATTCTTGCATTCTTGTCTCCAATGATTTTTCTCAATCAGTGGTGTCTTCTCACATACTTTTTTAATATAGGCTTGGTAGATTGTTCATCAGTGTTTTCATCTCTTGGTTGAGGTACATCTTTCTCTTCAATTTCTTCTTGTTGCAACTCGGGTGCAATGCTCAAAATTTCATCATGTACATACACAAATCTTTGATAGTCTTTTGGTTCCTTCTTTCTATCTTCTTCATTTCTTTCTACAAATTTATCAATCCTCACATTTTCTTCTTCATCACCTTTAGAATCAAACTTTGTATTTCTATTATCTTTCAAAATATAGCATCTACTTCTAAAAATTTTAAAGTAGCTAACTTTCTGTGTATGCCCATACCAGAGTTCATAGGGGGTCTTGTTGGTACCTTTCTTCAATTATACTTGGTTGAGTGTGTAGACAACAGTACTAATGGATTATCTCTAGAATGTTTGTGCAACCTCTTTGTCAATAAATAATGTTCTAGCACAATCAACTATAGATCAATTCCTTCTTTTAGCTATGTCATTTTGTTGTGGAGTCCTCGATGTAGATACTTGTCTTTTGATTTTATTCTCATTGTAAAATATAGTAAATTCATCAAAGATAAATTCACCTCATCTATCATATCTTAAGCATTTTAGTTGTTTACATAATTCCTTTTCAACTCTTGCTTTATACCATTTGAACATTTGGAATGCATCAGACTTTTCTTTTAAAAACATTACCGACATCATCCTTGAGTAGTCATCAACAAACAAAATGAAATATCGATCTCCATAATAGCTTTATATTCTCATAGGCCATAAAGATCAGTATGAACTAATTCCAATATACCAGTTGATGAGTAAGACTTTCTTGTAAAACTAAATTTTTTCATCTTACCAATCTGACATTCCTTACACATCACCTTGTCAGACTTGCCTAATTTCAGTAGACCTATGACTCTATTCTTCTTACTCACTTTGATCATGTTATCAAAATTTATATGACAAAGTCTTTTATGCCACAATCACACATCTTTAGCTTTAACAAATAAGAAATTCTTTGTTTCAATATTAAGGTAGAATAGGTTACCTTTTAATTATTCACCAGTTCTAATTAAATCTCCAGCAGCACCATAGATCTTCACTTTTATGTTTTGAAACTATAATCAGTGGCCAGTCTTGTTCAGTTGTGCCACACTCAACAGATTGTAGTTTAGTCGTTTAACCCAATAAGCATCATCACATTTGATCTTCTCATTCAATATAATGGATCATTTACCTTTTACAGGACATGGAGCATCATTGACAAATCTGAGAAATCATCCATCATACTCTTGTAGGTTCTCAAACTTATGAAAATCACCAGTCATGTGATGTGAACATCCACTATCTATTATCTATGGGTTAGCTTTGCTAATATGAGAAATAAGAGTTTTTTCTTCTGCATACCTCTCTTCTTCTAAATCGTCTTTTATAGAAACATAGACAACTTCAAAACTTTCCTCAGTGCCATCAAATTAATCATTAGTAACTCCTTCCTCAACTAGGTAACATCACTTCTTTCCTTTATCCTTGTACTCTCTGAATCTTTGATGCCAGTTGTCCTTCTTATCACTTTTTTCATTCATGTCCTTATCAGGACATCTAGATGCAATGTGCCCAATCTTGTTGCAATTAAAATATTTCAAAGGTAGTTTACCTTTATACTTTCCTTTATCTCTCGGTAGTCTTCTTTCTAGTAGTGCTTCCAATTCTTCTTTCTCTTTGGTTAATATACTTTCATAGTCACTTCCACATGAACTATTGTGATTCTCTTTTTCTTTTCTTGAACTTCCAATGGTTAGAGATGATTTAAGGTTGTTTCAATAGTTGGCAGACTATTATCATAATTACTACATTCAAATGTATTCAGCTTACTGATTAAGGTATCAGGGGTAAAAAAATTATTCGGTGTGGATCTCAATTCTTGAATAGCAGATACTCGAATAGCATATCTTGGTGTAAGAGTCCTAAGGATTTTTCTTAACACTTCTTCACCAATCAATGTTCCACCAGACCCTTTGATAACACTTACCACTTCTTTTATTCTGGCACTATATTGTGAAATTTTCTCTTCATCTTTCATTCTCATCTCATCAAATTTTCCTCTCAAATTGTCAACCTTTTCTTTTTGTACATGTTGATCACCTCCATAAACTAGTGCAAGTTTGCCCCACACCTCTCTTGTGGTAATAAAGTCCTTAACATTATTGAATTCAACATCATTCAAGGAAGAGGCAATTTTGATCATTACCGAGTTGTGTTTCTTATTTTCTTTCACCTAATCAAGTGTCATTGGTCCAGGAGGCCATGGAGTGTAGTCAGTAACAAGATGATTGAGTGTCATCTCTCCAATCATAGATAGGTATAACCTCATCCTACTTTTCCATGTTCAAAAAATTTCCTTGTTCAACTTACGTACTTCTCTCTTATACATCTTTGGATCTTTTACTCAAGTCTTTCAAACTTATCCCTTCATAGTGCTCAACTCTGATACCAATTTTTGGATTACGAAAGGGGGCAGTGAATCACTAATCCTTGATTCTCTATACCTTAAAAACTTTTCTCTAATTAACTCGGTTAAACACAGTTTACTATTTATCAAAAATAGTAAATAAATATTATCAATCATAATAGCATTCACATAAATCATTCATCACATGTAACACCAGTATTTAACGTGGAACCCAACTTTGGGAAAAACCATTGTGGGAATTGTTACCTGCTAAAGAAATACTCTTTTGAAGTATGTTGGGTTAAAAGCTAGAATCCTATTAAAGATTACAATGCACATTGTCAAGTGTGACATGGTCAAGGGATTTATCTTAGATTTGTTAGGATCTTCACCCTGTTAGAAGTGACCTGGTTAAATGACTTCAAACACTCTTTCTTGAATGTTACCTTTTTCAAGGATTTACAAATAAGACTGTTAGGTCCACTCAGTTAAGATATTTTTTGCTATAAATGTTAAAAAGAAACAATAAAAAAATTGACCTATGAATCTTTGACTATCCTTTTCATAATCAAATCCTTTTTGTTCTCTTTATCTTCACTTTCCATTGGCTTGAACACTACATCAAATTCTATCTTTTCCACTTGAAATCTATCTTTTCCTTCTTCACTACATCAATTGGTGACTTATCAACTCTTAAATATGCTATCCATTTGTCCATACAAACTCATCCTTTATATAAACCTTGTTTTCCACTCAATCTCCTTTATCACATTTTCTTTCAATCAATCTCAACCGTCCAATTTATATTACAAACTTATTCATTGAATTTGGATCTCAATAACACATTTTATTATCAACTTGGAACTTGAACTTTCTTGAAACTTGTTCCATCTCTTTTTGCCGCTTAGGTCTTACCATATATCATAACTTTGAATTTTTTTGATCATAGATCTCTCTAACTAACTCTCCTCATCATCAGAATCTTCCATCTCATCATAGCTCAACATTAAATGTCATTCTTGTCATCTTATTTAATTTATGTTCCTTGCTCAGTGTCCTTTCAATTGAATTTTGGTTAACTTCATTCGATGACTAAAACCTTTCTCTCGGTGTCTTGACTTCCTCTTGATTTACTAAAACTTTCCTTTCTTTTACCAAATGACTTTTTCTCTTTACTAAATGACCTTTTTTGCTCGGTAGCCATAACTATTTTTCTTACCGACTTGAATAATCTTTTTTACCATACTTTACCAACTTGATATAATTGAATGTTAGGTAGAAAAAAATTATATCAACATAACCTTATCATTGTCTGATCTGTATCAATTGCCCAATTAAGTTCTTCATCTTCTTAACTTTACTCAACTTATATCATACTCTGAATGATATGGAAACATAATATAAATCAGATATCAATTGTTTGACATCAATGCCAAGATAATAATCGATCTCATAATTCTACTATCTTTTGTTCCTCAGATCTTGGTCGGTCTTCATAATCATTTTACAATCTCTCACATTACTTTTAGTTATAGTAATATATTTTAGTTGTATTCTTAGTTGCTTAATGTTGGAGATATAGTATTGGATTTGGTTGAAACTTTTTGGATCAAGATTCATCAAATCGTTATCAATATGATAACCCCTATTCTTGTCAAATTTACCATACAAATTCTCAAGAGTCTTACAAGCCTCTTTAGGTGTATTGCATGATTCAAGATGAAATTGTAAATTAAATGAGACTAGTGAACAAATGTAATCAAGAGCTCTCTCATGATTGATCCCCCATATTGCCTTCACAACATCATTAGTTGGTTTAGTAAAAGATTATTTTACATATCATGTCCTACCTTTTTCCGTTAGATAATTTCATATCAATTTTTTCCATGATTCATAATTATATGGAGTTTGGAGTTTAATTTGATTTTTCCCCATAAAACTAACACACAATAAAAGAACTCAAAACACATAAGATCACCCCCCAAATTCACTCAATCAATGATCCCCCATTAGAAAATATATGGTTGTGGAACTTTATAAACCAATATGTTTACAATGTTATTTGTTTTCCAAAGTTTTACAATATCCAAAATTGAACCCAAATACTAAAAGTACAGTTAAATTTCAAAATTAGAACTTCAAAATAACACTAATTTGTAGTGCTTGAAAAAAGATAAACTTCTAGAAAAAAATACCTCACTTTGAGGTTATATGTGAAAGTTGTACCTAAATAAAATTTGCAAAATGGGGATTGCCCTTTAGATCTGATGAGAAAACTAAAAATTTGGAAAATCCATATCACTTTAGTAACTCTGATTACAGTATTTTAGAAAATGTAAAATTCTTCTTAAAAAAAAATTGTACTCACCTTCATATGCACAAGATATTGAGGTGTGAAATGAGGACAGTCAATTTTTTAAAAAAATAGTCAAATTTGGTAGAGCTTCCACTAAATTTGATGAAACTGCCAAAATTATTCTTTTGCCAATATGTTCAAAATGTCTGTAGATATGGAAAATCACCAGCTGATTTTAAATCTTCATCAAAATTGGTGGCAACTTGTTAACTGTAGCAGAACTGCTAAAATTTCCACCAATTGTGATGATGGTGCCAAAAGCTTGGCATGAAGGTCAAGACAATGTGTAGGTACAAAGGTGCAAAGGATTTTGAAATTTTCAAATAAAAATTCTTTGTAGAATAGGATTCGGGGGTCTAAGTGGGGCTTGATTCCTAATGAATCACGATACCTACATGAGGTGCGTAGATGGGAGGCACAAATGCATGGGGTGTACAAATTTTAATAATTTTTTAAACAAAAAAAATATTCTTAAAAGCAACAGGGTTGAGATGTTACTATAATTGATAGTAATGTGAGAGATTGTTAAATGATGATGAAGACCAACCAGGATCAGAGGAACACAAGTTTGTAGAATGATTAGATCAGTTATTATCTTGTCATTGATGTCAAGCAATTGATATCTAATTTACATTATGTTTCCATATCATTCGAAGTATGATGTAAGTTGAGAAGAAGAAAAAGTGGAATGATGAGAAAATGAAGAACTTAATTGGGTGACTTATAAAGATCAGACAATAGTAAGGTTATGTGAATATAATTGTTTTCTTTCATACATTCAATTATATCAAGTCGATAAAGAAGATTAGTTAGTCGGTAAGGAAAATAGTTGTAGCTACAGAGTAGGAAAGGTCATTCAGTAAAAGTAAGGAAAGTCTCAATAAAGAGAAAGGAAGCCAAGACACCGAGTAGAAGGTTTTAGTCATCAAGTGAAGTTAACCAAAATTTAGTTGAAAGGACATCAAGAGAGGAACAATAATTAAATAAGATGATCAGAACAACATTTAATGTTGAGCTATGATGAGTTGAAAGATTCTAATGATGAGGAAAAGTTAGTTAGATAGATCTACGATCAAGTAAATTTAGAGTGATGATCTATAGTAAGATCTAAGTGGCAAAAAGAGAAGGAATAAGTTTCAAGAAAGTTCAAGTTCCAAGGTGATGAGAAAATGTGTTACCGAGCTCTAAAATTGTTTGTAAAATGAATTGGATGGCTGAGATTGATTGAAAGAAAACATGATAAAGGAGATTAAGAGGAAAACAAGGTCTATATAAAAGGATGAATTTGTATAGACAAGTGGTTGGCATATTGAAGAGTTGAAGAGTCGCAGACTGATGTTGTGAAGAAGGAAAAGGTGAATTCTAAGTCAAAAAGATAGAATTTGATGAAGTGTTGAAGCCAGTGGAAAGTTAAGAATTGAAGTGAAGATAAAGAGCGCACAAAGGATCTGATTATGAAAAGGATAGTTGCAAATTTATAGAGCAATTTTTTTACTATTTCTTATTAACATTTGTAACAAAAAAAATCTTAACCGAGTGGACCTAACAGTCTTATTATAAATCCTTGAAAAATGTAACATTCTAGAAAGAGTGTTTGAATCCCTTTAACCAAGCCACTCCTAACAGGGTGAAGATCCTAACAAATCTAAGGTAAATCCCTTGACCGGGTCAAACTTGACAATGTGCATTGTAATCTTTAACAGGATTGGCTTTTAATCGAGCATCCTTTAGAAGAGTATTTCTTTAGTGAACGATAATTCCCATAGTGGTTTTTTCCAAAGCTGGGTTTCCACATTAAATACTGGTGTTATATGTGTTGAATGATATTTGTGAATGTTATATTGATTGATAAAGCGTATTTACTATTTTTGATAAAATTTGAATTGTGTTTAACCAATTTATCACCGAGTTAATTAGAGAAAAGTTTTTCAGGTACATAGAATCAAGGATTATTGATTCACCCCTCTCTCTATAATCTAACAATTGGTATCATAGATAATTACTCTAAAGGGATAAGTTTGAAATACTTGAGTAAAAGATCTGAAGATGTCTAGGAGAAAAGTACCTACGTTGAATAAGAAGAGTTTCTCTACATGGAAAAATAGGATGAGGTTATACCTATCTGGGATTGGAGATACCGCACTAAGTCATCTGGTTACTAACTACACTCCATCACCTCCTGGACCAATGATACTTGATCAGGTCAAATAAAAGTAGGAACACAACTCAATAATGATTGAAATAGTGTCTTCTGTGAATGATGTTGAATTCAATGATGTCAAGGACAATATTACTATAAGAGAGATGTGGGAAAAACTTACACTAGTTTATGGAGGTGATCAACATGTACAAAAAGAAAAGGTTGATAGTCTGAGAGGAAAATTTGATGAGATGAGAGTGAAATATGAAGAGAACATTGCACAATATAGTGGCATAATAAAAGAAGTGGTAAATTCTATCAAAGGTGTGTTAGGAATAGTCCCAAGAGATAACTGAGAGGGAGGGAGGGGGGGGGTGAATCAGTTATCTACAAGTTTCAATTCTTTTTCCAATTAAGTATACTTAAACATAAAGCAGAAACACAATGAAAGAACACTTGAACACAACACCAATATTTTCGTTATGGGGAAACCCAAATAGGTAAAAACCGCAGTGGGACTTGATACCCACTAATATTATGTACTAGTGTATAATGATCCTTGCTAGAAGATCCTTTACCCTGTTAGGAGTAGCTTTACAATATATTAAGTACTATAGACTTGGTTAAGGGTCAGACCCTGTTAGTAGTTTTTTACAATTGTCCCTGTTAGGGGAGAGGACGCACTGTCCAAGAGCTTACTGCTCAAATGGGCCAAGGCTACAACCTTCTGAATAATAGGTACACACTATATCTGGATCTTGGTGAACTGCACTTTGACCTGCTATCTGGATCAGTTCCAATGAATAGCACACATACTCTACTTAGTCACATAGACCTTCTTCTGATAGTTCAACACTTCGCACTCTGCTCTTCTTTGCTTAATCAACCATGAACCACATTTCAGCAATCACAAATGACTGCCTATAAATATCTTTCCTCCAAATGATATAATCAAGTCAGCCTATTAGAACCACCTTGAAATCATATTAGAGAAACCATAATAAACTCCAACAAACATTCTATCAGCTCTATTATGGGTGCAACACATTCGAGGACCTATTCATATAATATAATTATAGACACATGCTACACACTGTCGGCTCTACCAAAACAACTGTAACTTTCTCCTCAAGCTGAATTAACTTATGTACTCTTAGCTAAACATCAATGACACTTCTCTAACCTTAACTCCAAGGGTGCATATCCTCAAGATAGGTGCAACTCAAGAAATAATAAAATCTTTGTCAGCTCTGCAAAACAAACACAGGAAACTGCTACTTGCAAATAGGGACTACATAACTTCACTTGCATTCATCCTCAAACCATGCATCCATGAACTTAACATCACTAATATGTTTGAAACATATATCCTAGGGTGCATGCCCATCAGACAATTGTATGGACAACCATACACAGAACACTGCCTGTAACTCTGTCAAGAACACTACTGACACAAGCTGCTATATAAATGTTTGTACTTATAGTTAACCTCTGCACCCATGCTATCATGTTGATATCATGTCCATGCATCATATACTAAAGGCTTACTACATAAGACTTCCATGTATGCTACTTTCCATATGTTGTCATCAATGACAAACATACAGTCAGTACTGGCCTGCTGGCAAATCTCCAACAAGGTGTTGGTGGAACAAACACTGGAGATGAATTGGTAAGCAAAATTCTCAAGACTCTTACACCAAGGTATGTTATTCAAGTATCTACTATTCAAGAATTAAGATCCATACTAAATAACACTATGACAGTATATTAACCAAAGAGAAAGAGAAAGAAAATCAGAAGCACTATTGAAAAGAAGGAAACTGAGAGGTAAAGGAAAGTACAGAGGTAAATTACCTTTGAAATGTTTTAATTGTAGAAAGATTAGTCACATTACATCCAAATGGCCTGCCAATGATAGTGTTAGAGTAAATTATTAATTTTATTAATATTTTACTCCCTTCTTAAGATATCAACTCTTTGCTTTAGTCAACTCATGCACTAGTTATGCATCAGTTTGCTTTAGTTGACTCATGCACTAGTTATGCATCAGTTTTCTTTAGTTGACTCATGCACTAGTTATGCATCAGTTGTTTTTTGCATGCATTAGTCTTGTAATAGTTTAACTGATTATTACATGCACTTCTACTTTTTAGGTTTGCCTTTTCAAGGCCTTTGATCTCCTTTATATGGATGATCCATTGTACACTATTATTCATTCAATTATTTGAGGATATTTTCTTCTTCATCTTCTGAGTCAAACCCTTGCCCTCTTCTTCTCTTGACTTCTTGTGATAGGTTTTTGTATGCAGGTGATCTTCAGGTTTCTATGGATTTGTGTTGCTCAAATCCTACATGGTATCAGAGCCTAATCTGCTACAACTTGTTCACATTTGAAGGATTCAAGAGATGAAATTCATCTGTTTCAGATGAGGGCTTTTTTGGGGTTTTTTATTGAATCTAGGGGGGACCTATTTTTTTGGTCATCTTGGCTTCAAACAGACCTTATGGTTGCATTCAAAGCATCCAAGAACCCCAAGATCCATTTAAAATTTATCTAATTTGGACACAGTTGGAATCTGTGAGAAATTTTTTTGCAATTGGCCCTAGCACGGATCCCGAGGTGATCAGTATTTTTTGGAGTATTTTTAGCCCAAATGGACCTCACGATTGTGTTTGGAAGGCCTGAGATACTCAAAATACATATAAAACTTGTTGAATTCTGACAAGTTTCTCTCTGAGGCAAAAAAAAAATTACGTACCAGGGCTGTACGGCCTTGGCACGCACTCCAAAGCGCTAACGCAGTACAATTTTCAAAAAAATAAAAATAATAGTTTTGGGGGTGGCCACCCAGGCGCTGCCTAGCGGCAACCCGGGTGCCACCCCGCGACCACCGGAGAGCCGCTGCGCCACCGGCAGTCACGCGGCCACCGACAGTCACGCCACCATCAGCACCTCCGCACTTAGCGGAGCCCTTGTCGCCGCCGCCTAGAAACCGCGCCACCTCCAGCTCCGCCGCCAGCGCTCGACCAGCTTCGCCATCCCCTAGTTGTATGGGTGACCAGGGGCCCACTGTTAAGCCCCCAGGCCCTCTGCTGACGTCAACATGACATCAGCAGCCATGCAATATTTTTTAAATTTTTTTTTAAATTGCATGGTTTTCAAGCATTCTATTTTAGGGGTACTTGGGCCTTTTTTTGCAATATCTCGAGCATATGGGATCGTAATTGGGCATGTGATATATTATTGGAAAGTTGTTTCCAAGCCCGATTCAAATTTTCTGGTATGGTTTTGTGATTTTTCCATTTTGATGCTCTTTTTTTCTGGCAAAGTCAGATGTTCTCTATGATCGTGGCATTTTCAGACCTCCTGCATTCCGGGATCCATTTCTCTTGCATCCGGGCTCCGTTTTCAGAAAACAAGATATTTTTGAAAAGCTCTTTCTGAGATTTTTTTAGATCTGATAATTTCATGTGGTTTTGTGTCCTTTTGCTGATGTCACCCATCCTCAGATCCTTGCAGACACCTTCTTTGGGCCCTCCAGCATAGCTATTGGTTTTTTGCTCATATCTTGAGCATACGATGTCAAAATTTGGCAAATGAGATATTGTCGAAAAGCTGATTCCAAGATCTTTCCAGATATGGAGGTTATTTTATCTGATATTATTTTTCTAATGGTGTTTTTCTCTGTCAAAGCTAGATCTTCAGGTTTGCACTCCGAGAGCTCTATCTTGCACATCCGGACTCCATTTTCAGAAAGTGATATATCGTTGGAAAGCTTGTTTAGAGAGATTTTAAGTGCTATGAGTCATTTTTCTAGATTCTACTCCAGGTTCATTTTATTTAGATTCTTTCTTTTTTGTAGTATGGTGGATATCTTGGTTGTTTCAGGTCCTGGGATCTCTTCCCTTTGAGGGATGACTCGTATTAGGTTGTTCTTTTGTTTCAGTAGCCTTTGATCTTCCTTGAGCATTTTATGCTTCTCTTTTGTAGCATTTTTTATTCTATAAATGCACTAAGATAAAGTGTCTGCTTCTGTATATCTAGGATTTTGAACACCTTGTGTTTGTTTGTACTCGCACTCCGTTATAAAGTGCCATGGGGGTTTATGATGTTTTTCCTTTTGTGCTTATCCACCTTTTTCAAGTGAGTGTTTCTTCCATGACATTATCCCATGTTGTGTGTCTGTGACACCGCCCTTTATCCTATGCTTGTACTTCTGTTGCACTGTTGGTGTTCCTGATTCTTCTTCTTGCAGATGTTTCTGGCATTGCATTTCAGTGTTCCTGTCACCCCTCTCCATGTTCAGCATTATGGGGGGGGTTCACCTATTGGCTCTATTGCTTCCTTGGTTCAATTGAGTGATCTACGTATTCAGTTTTTGTTCCTATGTACTAGGCGGATGCAATGGCTAGGCACCTATGCATTTCAGTGAGATGGTTCATCTACTATATATAGACACTCATTCATTCCTACTTTTGGAGGTCACCTCTTCGATTGATCAGCTCTTTAGACTTTTTCTTCTCTACCTGGTCATGCACTATTTTAGTGGGGGTTCCAGCAGTTTCTTTTGACATTGTTTGCAGCTTCAAGCTTCAGAGATGCTTCATGCGCTTTCTTGTTCCTTTTTTTGGGACATTCCCTAGATTGGAGGCTTTGTTTCCTTCATCTAGTTCATCTCTTTTTGGGGTAGAGTTTTTTCCCACTGGGTTTTCTCTATTTCCCTTCTTTACAGAGATTTCTTGTACTTGGGTACCTGATCAAGCCTTTGTTGCCAGGACCCATTTGCTTTCTTTTTGCATTGTTTGTAGTTGCATCATTGCTCATCTTAAGGGGGGGTGTTAGAGTAAATTATTAATTTTATTAATATTTTACTCCCTTCTTAAGATATCAACTCTTTTCTTTAGTCAACTCATGCACTAGTTATGCATCAATTTGTTTTAGTTGACTCATGCACTAGTTATGCATTAATTGTTTTTTGCATGCATTAGTCTTGTAATAGTTTAACTGATTATTACATGCACTTCTATTTTTTAGGTTTTCCTTTTCAAGGCCTTTGATCTCCTTTATATGGATGATCCATTGTACACTATTATTCATTCATTAATTGAGGATATTTTCTTCTTCATATTTTTGAGTGAAACCCTTGCCCTCTTCTTGTCTCTACTTCCTTGTAACAAGTTTTTGTATGCAGGTGATCTTGGTGTTTTGTGGATTTGTATTGCTCAAATCCTACAAATAGGAATGAAAAAAGTGATAAGAATGACAATAGGTACCAAATATTTAGAGAATACAAGGACAAAGGAAAGAAGTCATGTTACCTAGTTGAGGAAGGAGTTACCGATGATGAATCTAATGACACAGAAGAAAGTTTTGAAGTTGACTATGTTGCTATGAAAGATGATTCGGAAGAAGAAAGATATGAAGATGAAAAAGCCCTTATTTCTCATGTTAGCAACACCAACCCATGGATTATTGATAGTGGAAGTTCACATCACATGATTGGTGACATTGATAAGTGTGAGAACCTACAAGAGTATGATGGTGGATTTGTTAGATTTGGAAATGATGCTCCATGTTCCGTAAAAGGAGAAAGTTCCATTATATTGAATGAGAAGATCAAATGTGATAATGCTTATTGGGTTCAAGGACTAAAATACAATTTGTTGAGTGTTGCACAATTGAACAACACTGGCCACCGAATGAAGTTCCCAAATAGAAAAGTAAAGATCTATGGTGCTAATGGAGATTTGATTGGAACTAGTGAACAATCAAAAGGTAATCTATTTTATCTTGATACTAATACAAAGAGTTTCTTATTCGTTAAAGTTGAAGATGTGTGGTTGTGGCATAAAAGACTTTGTCATGTAAATTTTGATAACATGATCAAAGTGAGTAAGAAGAATAGATTCAGAGGTCTACTAAAATTAAGAAATCCTGACAAGGTAATGTGTAAGGAATGTCAAATTGGTAAGATGACAAAATCTAGTTTTTTAAGCAAGTCTTATTCATCAACTGGTATATTAGAATTAGTTCATACTGATCTTTGTGGCCCTACAAGAATACAAATATATTATGGAGATTGGTATTTTATTTTGTTTGTTGATGACTACTCAAGGATGTTGTCAGTAATGTTTCTAAAAGAAAAGTTTGATGCATTCCAAATGTTCAAATTGTATAAAAAAAGAGTTAAAAAGGAAATAGGTAAACAATTGAAACTCTTAAGATTTGATAAAAGAGGTGAATTTTTCTCTGATGAATTTAGTGTCTTATGCAATGAGAATGGAATCAAAATACAAGTATCTGCACCGAGGACTCCACAACAAAATGGAATAGCTAAAAGAAGGAATAGATCTATAGTTGATTGTGCTAGAACATTGTTGATTGACAAAGAAGTTGCATAAATATTCTGGAGAGAATCCATTACTATTGTTGTCTACACACTCAATCGAGTACAATTGTATAAAGGTACCAACAAGACCCCTTATGAACTCTGGTATGGGCATACATAAAATGTTAGCTACTTTAAAAATTTTAGAAGTAGATGCTATATGAACTGAAAGATACTAGAAATGGAAAGTTTGATTCTAAAGGTGATGAAGTATATTCCTAGGATACTCCAGAAAGATCAAAACTTATAAATGTCTGAATAAGGCTACTAAAAAAATTGTATAAAGTGAAAATATGAGGATTGATGAATTTAAAAAAAGAATTAAAGAAGATAGCAAGAAGGAACCAGAAGATTATCAAAGATTTGTGTATGTACGAGATGGAATGTTGGGCACTGCACCTGAGCTGCAATAAGAAGAAATTGAAGAGCAATATGAACAACTGAGAGATAAAAACACTAATGAATAGTCTACCAAGCATGTCTTAGAAAAATATGTGAGAAGACACCACTCACTGAGAAAAATCATTGGAGACAAGAATGCAAGAATCATGACAAGAAGTAAGTTAAGAGATAATACATGTTTGATTTTTGAATTTGAGCCAAGACTAGTCAAGGATGCAATAGAAATGAAGATTAGATTAATGCAATGAAAGAAGAAATTGATTAGATTGAAAATAAAAACACTTGGTCACTAGTACCGAGACCCAAGGATACGAATGTGATTGGAACAAAGTGGATTTTCAAGAATAAACTCAATGAAAAAGGAGATGTGATCAGAAACAAAGCAAGATTAGTATGTAAGGGATATGCACAAGAAGAAGGTATTGATTATGGTGAGGCATTTTCCCCTATTGTTAGATTATAAGGTGTTAGAATTTTACTTGCATATGCTTCCTATAAAGGATTCAAAGTTTATCAGATAGATGTTAAGTCTTCATTTTTTAGGGGAATTCTTGAAGAAGAAGTTTACATTGAACAACCTGAAAGATTTATTGAAAACTCTAACAAGGATATGGTATGAAAACTACACAAGGAACGATATGGTTTGAAGAAAGCTCCCTGACCATGGTATGAAAGATTACACTCTTACTTAATAAAGATTGGAATTCAAAGGACAAGTGACAACAACAATTTGTATTTGAAATGTGATAGTAATGATAAGATTTGGATTTCTGAAATATTTGTTCATGATAACATTTTTGGAGGAAATGAAACAATGTCTAAATCATTTGTTGAAGAGATGAGAAAGGAATTTTAGATGTCTATGATAGGAGAGATTAAATTCTTTATTGGACTACAAATGCAACAAGCTAGAGATGGGATCTGTATCAGACAATCAAAATATATCAAGGAGATCCTAAAGACATTCAAATGGAAGAATCAAAATTGGTTGCAACACCGATGGCTACTAGTTGCAAATTGTCAAAGGAAGATGAGACAAAGGAAGTAAATAAGATACGTTACCAATCCATGATTGGTAAGTTGTAGTATGTTGTTCATAGCAGACTTGATATTGCTCATGTTGTTGGGATTGTTGTAATATTTTCTGCAAACCAAAAAGAAACACACATGTCTACAATTAAAAGGATATATAGATATCTTAAGGAATCGAGGACTATGGATTATGGTACAAGAAAAATGGAGATTTTGATATGAAGGTATACACTGATGTTGATTGGGCAGGTAATGTTGATGATACAAAAAGCACAAGTGGTGGTGCTTTCTTTTTGGGAGAAAGATTAGTGACATGGTTAAGAAAGAAACAAAGTTTTATTTCACAGTCTACTGTTGAAGCTGAGTATGTTGTTGCAGCTATGAATTGTTCAAAAATAATATGGATCAAATAATTACTTAAGATATGTAAGAATAGATTAATGATTCTATTACAATTTAATGTGATAACACAAGTGCTATTAACATATCAAAGAATCTGGTGATGCATTAAAAGACAAAATACATTTCTATCAAGTATCATTACTTGAGAGAACAAGTCCAAGTCAAGCATGTGATATTGGTGTATCATCTTAAAATGGAAGCACTTCCATGGTAAGAGTGTTTAGCCCTTCGAGTAAGTGGTTTGGGGTCATGTTGAATTCCTTGAATAGATACTCAACTTGGATCTAGCTTTTTCTCCTGTTCTGCCCCATTTTCCAATTCTTCCTAGCATTCTGGACTGTGAACCTGGGTTTCTTGACCTCAGGGTCAAGGTTGACCTTTTAGGTCAAGGTCAACCTCGACCCTGACCTAGGTCAGGGATGACCTTGACCCTAACCTAGGTCAAGGTCGACCTCATCCTTGACCCTAGGGTCCAGGTCCTCGGGGTTAGCTTCCACTTTCAGGATTTCATCAAAATCTTGTCTTTTCCCTCTTCAGGGCCATTATTTCTCAGAGTAAGTGTTGAATTCTCAAATTAATATTTGAGGTGGACCTTTCTCGAGATTTTTATAGGAATCCTAATTTATTATTGGAGATTAGCCTTTCTTGAGTTTTGTGCCTAATGCTCAAATTAACTTTGGGGTGGCCTTACCTTGAATTTTGTAACAAGGCTCTTAAATAATTATTTTATTTCTATATTAAGGGTGGTCCCCTCCTAGATTTTTGTGTCAAGACTTTAATTTAATTTCCTCTCCATGTTCACCTCTCTAGAGTTTTGTGCCATGGGCCCTTAATTATTTTTTTCTACGAGGCCCCTCTTGTGCCCTAGATCACTATAAAAGGGAGCCTTCCTCTCTCATTTTCTCATCCATTCTAACCAAGCAAGCTCTCAAGCAAGAAGATCAAGCATTCAAGCATTCAAGCATTCAAGATCCAATTCATCAAGGAGATCCATTAGTAACCATTGAAGGATTCAAGCTCTATGGAGCTCTCTTGTTGAAGATTCCTCCATTTCCATTCAAGCCTCTTCCAAATTCAAGATCCATTCAAGATTGGTGTTGAAGATCTAAACAAAATTGATTGGAGACATCCTACATTTGATTCTACATTCATCCATTCTTGTGGATTCAAGGATTTGAATCCTCCACAAGGGTTTCAACTCAAGAAAGGTAAATTGTTCCATTTACTTGGTTTATTCTAGCAATTTCAATTCAATTTCAAGGTTAAATCCTAAATTGGGATTTGACTGAGGCAAACCCCTTCCCCCTAACAAATAAAAATTATGTTTTTCTTGCATGTATAGGTGCAGAATTTTGGATCTGATATCGGATTTGGATACCCTTTTCAAAGAACTTCCGAGATCGATGAACAAAGTCAAAATTGACCTTTAGAATAAAAATGTAGCCTTTGACCTTTTATGAGGGTCAAAGTCAACCTGATCTAATCTCAGAAAAAGATTTCTGGGTTTTGCAGATCTCGCAGTTTTGGTTCAATATCTAGAAAATCAATAGTTTTTGAGATTGTTTGACAAGGTTTTCAGTAGGTTCTTTTTTAGAGGTAAGTACCTTTATTTCTTAATTTCAGTATTAATCATCTATATTTACTTTATATATCAATACAATTCAAATGTATGTTTAAAATATTGGTTTTGGGGTCTCTTTTATGTGCAAACCATTGTCCTAGGACCCCATCCATATTTTATCATTTACATTTTGGTGAACCTGACATACTTACCCCTTTTCTTTTGTGGATTTAGATGCCCTATTGTGATAGATCTCCCTTTGCATCATCTTATGTGTTCACCTTCACTATACATTTTGGTAAACCCGCGATAGACAACTCTTTCTTTTTGGTGTTAGATTTACATTTTCTATTAGTATACATGTAGGTTTATGCTCTTGCATTTATATTTCAAGAATACCAAAAAACATTTGCAAAATTTCTTCAAAAATACAAAAACATTTGCATTTCTTTGAGGAATTAGATGCCTTATTGTGTTCAATTTCATTTTCATGCTTATGCATTTGGATATATCTAGATCTTTATTGGTTATCATGTTGCAAAAGTTATCTCAAACATTTTTCAAGTACTTTATTGAGCTATTGGATGGGGATGTTAATTTTTCTCTCCCTCATGAAACCATTGTGAATGATCCCTAGGATAAAGACATTGATTTATCCCCTCGTCATGAAGAAGCTTTGATACAAGAGGGTGATTTATTAATGGATGACATATTCATACATGATGATAACTCATTTTCTAAAACACACTCCCTTTATGTGGACATTTTAGTGAAAGAAGCTGACATTATAGATGCTTTACCTCCATTTGAGACTCCTTCTAGTGATGAGGCATTAGTGGAGAATGATATGAATTCCCTTAACACTCTCCCTTTTAGTGATGATCCTATGGAGAATCAAGATCTTACCTCATCTGCTCCAAGGATGTCCTTTTTTCTTCCTTCTTGTCAATCTATTTGTAGTGTTGAGACAACTAAAATGGTTTATCCTAAACCCTTATTGACTGTCAAAGGTTGTCCTCATATTACTATCAAAGGTAAACCTGTGGATTCTTTCAATGATCAAGATTTGATAGCTCACACATATCATATAAGGAATAACCCTCAACCTAATCCGGTGGTTTCTACTTCTTTTCCACCTTCTCAACCCATTCTTCCTCCTCCACCTCGTCTTCCTAGCAAGGAGTATGATTTGATAACCCAATTGCAAAATACTCCTACCAAGATTTCTTTATGGGAGCTTCTTCAAACTTCACTTACCTACTGTGAAGCCTTTCAAAAATCTCTAGTAACTCTTCCCACTCCACCTCCTAATCAAGAGAACATCAATAACTTCTTACAATGCATGCATGCTACCCCAGGTCCTCCTGACATTGTATTTACTCAAAAGGATTTACCTTCTAAAGAAGTTCAAAATCGATATGATGCTCTTATGGTTGTTGTTTCTATAAATAAAAGTATCATTTGTAGGACCTTGATTGATAATGGATCTGGGCTTAATGTTTGTAGCATGGACATGCTCAAAGCGATTAACGTCGATCTTTCAACTATTCAACCTGACAATGTTCCTATACGTGGCTTTGATAACATTGCTAAGAACACTTTATGAATCATTACCTTACCTATCAAAGTAGGACCGGTCATCCTGAATACACCTATTCATGTTATGCCTGGACCTCTCAATTATAACCTTCTTTTGGGTAGACCTTGGTTGCATGAGATGCATGTTGTTCCTTCCACCCTTCATTGTAAAGTCAAGTTTATATATAATAATGGGATGTATACACTTCATGCAGATGATGTGCCTAATCCTTGTCTAAATATTCAAACTCACACTACTCCTATTTCTAATAGCAATCCTTCGTCCTCTAATGCTCTTCCTGGCGATGATTGGGTAACCTTGGATTTTACTCCTACCTTTATTAGAGAGTATAAAATTAATGATCTTGATTTTATGAAGAAACAAAAAGAGTATGAACAATGAGTTTTTACTTCTAAAGTCCTTAGTAATAACTTTGTCGTTGCTTCTACCCACAATGAATCTATCAAATCTACTAAGGATGATATTGTGACTACTGAGGTTCCATTGACTCCTTCTCATATGGCTTCTTATTATGGTCCTGGTTATCACTTCCTAGTTAAACAAGGATTTAATGCTCAAGGATGTGGTAAGCATAAACAGGGAATTCAAATGCCCTTACACACTAGGGTGCGTGAGCATTCTTATGGATTAGGATTTAATCCTCGACAACAAATCAATGTTAACAACATCTCAAATAACACTTCAAGACATGATGAACCTATGAAGGAATTTGACCAAGAAGTTCTTTTTCCTAAACTCCTTCATGCTAAGATGATTACTAGACCTAAATGCAAAAAGAAACGTAGTCAACACTTGAAGACTCTTCCTTTTTGTTTATATCATAGATTTCATGATCACTCTAATAATGAATGTCATGCTTTACATTATAAGATTAGGCAGATCATTTATAGTAATGTTATTTATATATCATGTGGCAATGAGTTGTATTTAAATCCTGTTTTCTCTAAATAACATCTATGTTCCTATTATGGAGCTCCACATTATCTAAACAATGTTAGCCTAATCCTTATGGGGCTCATTGTCTTGTATAGTGTTGCAAGTGATATAATAGGTCCCCTTTCATCTTTGTTCCTACACTTGGGGGGCAAGGATGTCATCTCCTTCTTTTCTGTCTTTCTGGGATTCACCTCTTTCCTCGGTTAAGTAGTATCTATCTATTATGTGATATCCAATTATACATGAACATTTTGGTTTGCATTGAGGATCTTTTTCCTTGATCACAACCAATTTCATTGTTTGACATTGGATTTCCATGGTTGATATATATCTCACCTTGGAAACTAAACAGTGTGCTATCCCTCACAAGGGTTACTTTTTCACTTCTTGCATGATATCTCTTTGCATTCATCCCTTCCGTGGCCTCATAGGAGTTGTGACCTTATTGGCTTGGACTGGGTGTTGTTTGTGGACATTGTCTTGATGTTGAAGAAGGCTTTATCCTTGTTCTTTTCTTTCCTTAACATGAGAAAATAGTATGTTTTTATCCATATTAAGGAGGGGGGCATATATACGACCTCCCTCACTCTATATTATGTATTTTTGTTCTAAACTTTTATTTTGCAGCATGCTAAATCTCAGAAGGTAACGCACATAAGTTGCTAAATCCTGAAGGGACATGCATTTCCAATTTCAAATATGCTAAATCTTTCGAAGGTAACGCACATAAGTTGCTAAATCCTAAGGAGACATCCATTTTTCAAATTTTTCAATATGTTAAATCTTGGAAGGTAACGCACATAAGTTGCTAAATCTTGAAAAGACATGCATCTATATGCTAAATCTTTCGAAGGTAACGCGCATAAGTTGCTAAATCCTAAGGAGACACGCATTTCATATTCATAGTGATACAATAAGGTGGATCTATGGGTATTCCAAAAGCTGTCAGAAGACACACTACATACATTCACAAAGCCGGCAGAAGGTGCACAACTTTATGGGGTGACTATCAAGTGTTTTCTTGGTGGGCCATCCTATCCTTTTGTGGTTCACAGTGAGATACACACATCTTACTGGGCGAGCTAGCCACTCCTCTCTTCCCTTTTCTATCTTTTTCTAGTGATGTCTCTCTTATTGCAATCTTGGAGTTGATGAAGACTTGAGTCTCTAGGGGCTTGAGGATTCCTTTGTCCCTTTGATTTCAATAAGATTATCTTTTCATTTTGATCTCCTTTACCAAGAGTTTGCATCGAGTCCATACTCTTGCTAAAGTGGGGGCTTACTATATCATCTTAAAATGGAAGCACTTACATGGTAAGAGTGTTTAGCCCTTTGAGTAAGTGGTTTGGGGTCATGTCAAATGCCTTGAATGGATACTCAGCTTGGATCTAGCTTTTTCCCCTGTTCTGCCCCATTTTCCACTTCTTCCTAGCATTTTCCTAGCATTCTAGACTATGAACCTGGGATTCTTGACCTCAGGGTCAAGGTCGACCTCAACCCTAACCTAGGTCAAGGTTGACCTCATCCTTGACCCTAGGTTCCGAGATCCTCAGGGTTAGTTTCAGGTTTCAGGATTTCATCAAAATTTTATCTTTTCCCTCTTTGAGGCCATTATTTCTCGGAGTAAGTGTTGAATTCTCAAATTAATATTTGAGGTGGACCTTTCTCAAGATTTGTATAGGATTCCTAATTTATTATTGGAGATTATCCTTTCTCAAGTTTTGTGCCTAATGCTCAAATTAACTTTGGGGTGGCCTTACCTTGAATTTTGTAACAAGGCTCTTAAATAATTATTTTATTTCTATATTAAGGGTGGTCCCCTCCTAGAGTTTTGTGTCAAGACTTTAATTTAATTTCCTCTCCATGTGCACCTCTCTAGAGTTTTGTGCCATGGGCCCTTAATTATTGTTTTCTACGAGGCCCCTCTTGTGCCCTAGATCACTATAAAAGGGAGCCTTCCTCTCTCATTTTCTCATCCATTCTCACCAAGCAAGCTCTCAAGCACGAAGATCAAGCATTCAAGCATTCAAGCCTTCAAGCATTCAAGATCTAGTTCATCAAGGAGATCCATTAGTATCCATTGAAGGATTCAAACTCTATGGAGCTCTCTTGTTGAAGATTCCTCCATTTCCATTCAAGCCTCTTCCAAATTCAAGATCCATTCAAGATTGGTGTTGAAGATATAAAGAAAATTTATTGGAGACATCCTACATTTGATTCTACATTCATCCATTCTTGTGGATTCAAGGATTCGAATCCTCCACAAGGGTTTCAACTCAAGCAAGGTGAATTGTTCCATTTACTTTTTTTATTTCAGCAATTTCAAGGTTAATTCCTAAATTGGGGTTTGACTGAGGCAAACCCCTTCCCCCCAACAAAAAAAACCTCTTTTTCTTGCAGGTACATGTGTAGAATTTCAGATCTGATATCGGATTTGGATACCCTTTTTAGTGAACTTCTGAAATCTGCGAACAAAGTCAAAATTGACCTTCAGAATAAAAATGTAGCCTTTGACCTTTTATGAGGGTCAAAGTCGACCTGCTCTAATCTTAGAAAAAGATTTTTGGGTTTTGTATATCTCGTAGTTTTGATTCAAGGCTGTGAAAATCAATAGTTTTTGAGATCGTTTGACAGGGTTTTCAATAGGTTCTTTTTTGGAGGTAAGTACCTTTATTTCTTAATTTCAATATTAGTAATCTACATTTACTTTATATATCAATAAAATTCAAATGTATGTTTAAAATATTGATTTTGGGGTCTCTTTTATTTGCAAACCATTGTTCTAGGACCCCACCGCATATTTTATCTCTTACAATTGGAGTATGTAAATTCAAAGGGATAGATAGATGATATATTCACCAAACCATTACTGAAGGATGCTCTTAAGTATCTTTGAGGTAAGTTAGGGTTTCTTCCCCTATCCAATATTCACTAAGGCAAGATGCATGTTGCATCAATTCAGGAACTAATTAGAATATCTATTTTGTGAGTTTATACTAGTGTTCACTCTTTAGGTGAAGCCTGAAGTTGTGAAAGATGTTTATGGAAGCAATGATAAATCTATATATTTGAGGTATGATTTGAGAAGTATATGTTTGTTTGGCATTGTTGTCAAAGAGGGAGAAGAACTATATTGATGAATATGCTAAGAGAAGAGTATTATTGATATTACAAAGAGGGAAAAGTTGGAAAGCAATTGATTATTTGTAGGGAAGATCAAAAAAAGTTGTCAATGAGGGACAGTAAAGAAGATCTATTGAAAGAGAATATTGAACAGTGAAAGAGGGAGAAGTTACTAAAGGATAATGTACAAGAGATTACTGAAACAGAGATGGAGAAGACTACAAAGATGGAGAGATATCCAAGAGGGAAAAATATTACAATTGGAAGATCAAGCATAGAAGAAGTTAGAACTCAAAGGGAGTACAAGACAAAGAGAAGACAGATAATGTTACCATCATCAATTTCACATTGAATACTGATAGTAAGTGTTGTCATCAATGCCAAAGAGGGAGATTGTTACTATAACTTACAGTAATGTGCGAGATTGTTAAATGATGATGAAGTCCGACCAAGATTAGAGAAACACAAATTTGTAGAATGATTAGATCAGTTATTATCTTTTCATTGATGTCAAGTAATTGATATCTGATTTATATTATGTTGTCATATCATTTAGAGTATGATGTAAGTTGAGAAGAAGAAAAAGTGGAATGATGAGAAGATGAAGAACTTAATTGGGTGACTTATACAGATCAGACAAAGGTAAGGTTATGTTGATATAAAATTTTTCTTCCATACATTCAATTATATCAAGTCGGTAAAGAAGATTAGTCAAGTCGGTAAGCAAAATAGTTGTGGCTACCAAGTAGGAAAGGTAATTCAGTAAAAGAAAGGAAATTCTTGGTAAAGAGAAAGGAAGTCAAGACACTAAGTGAAAGGTTTTAGTCACCAAGTGAAGCTAACCAAAATTTAGTTGGAAGGACACCGAACAAGGAACAAAAATTAAATAAGATGATCATAATGACATTTAATGTTGAGCTATGATGAACTGGAAGATTCTAATGATGAGGAAAAGTTAGTTAGAGAGATCTATGATCAAGAAAAGTTAGAGTGATGATCTATAGTAAGATCTAAGCGGCAAGAAGAGAAGCAACAATTTTTAAGAAAGTTCAGGTTCCTAGGTGATGAGAAAACATGTTATCGAGTTCTAAAATTGTTTTTGATATGAATTGGATGACTGAGAATGATTGAAAGAAAATGTGATAAAGGAGATTAAGAGGCAAAACAAGGTCTATATAAAGGATGAGTTTGTATGGACAAATGGTTGGCATATTGAAGAGTTGAAGAGTCATCGACTGATGCATTGAAGAAGGAAAAGGTTAATTCCAAGTCAAAAAGATAGAATTTGATGAAGTGTTGAAGCCAGTGGAAAGTGAAGAATTGAAGTGAAAACAAAGAGCACACAAAGGATCTAATTATGAAAAGGATAGTTGCATATTTACAAGTCAATTTGTTTACTGTTGTTTATTAACATTTGTAGTAGAAAATCTCTTAACCGAGTGGACCTAAAAGTCTTATTGTAAATCCTCAAAAAAGAGAACATTATAGAAAGAGTGTTTGAAGCCCTTTAACTAGGCCACTCCTAACAGGGTGAAGATCCTAACAGATCTGAGGTAAATCCCTTGACCAGGTCACACTTGACAGTGTGCATTGTAATCTTTAATAGGATTTGCTTTTAACCGAGCATACTTCAGAAGAGTATTTCTTTAGTGGGTGACAATTCCCACAGTGGTTTTTCCCAAAGCTAGGTTTCTATGTTAAATACTAGTGTTATATGTGTTGAATGGTATTTGTGAATATCATTGTGATTGATAAAGTTTATTTACTATTGTCGGTAAAATTTGAATCGTGTTTAACCGAGTTATCATCGAGTTAATCAGAGAAAAGTTTTTAAGGTATAGAGAATCAAGGATTACCAATTCACTCCCCTCTCTATAATCCAACATGAGATATAGTGACATTGTGCTTGGACTTTTTAAAGGCACAAGTGCATGTTTTTCAAAGGACGTGGCTATGCTCCATACAAATTGCACCTTTGACCAAATTTGAAAAAATGAAAAAAAAACTGGATTTTTCATGAAATTTTTAGCATTTATTTTTCATGATCTATATCTTGTGTTGTAAATTTAAAAAAAATAGAAAAATAATAGTGTGTTTTAGCTAATCTTAAAAAAAAAAATTTCTTTAGTGCATTTTGTACGAAGCTTAGGCATCGCCTTTTTTAAAGGCATGCAATTTTTTGTTTCAAGAAATTTGAACAATTAAAATTGTTTTTATTTTTCAACCCAAGTGGAAAACCCCTATGCACAAACCAAGATGATTGTGGAGGTGCAGTTGGGGTTTCAACCCCTACGTAGGAAACACTAGGGTCCTGAACCTTTTAGGCTTGCAGTACCATGAACCACTATATATATATATATATATATATATATAATAAATAAATAAAAGTCCCATTTTTAATATAAAAAATTTGCAATTTTTAACAATATGTTTTTCCTATGTGGAAAGAATTTAATTTTTTTTAAAAGACTAAATCTGTACTAGAAGGAATAGTCTTTAACAAAGATTCTCTAGGCCCTTGAAAAATGTTCAGAATTCTTGAAGCCAAAATATCATATATTTTATATCAAAATTTGTTTGTTCAATCTTTTGAACTTAAAGGCAATTTATTTGGCTGAAAATGCATCCAACCAAAAGATTACTTTTGAATTTCTCCCAAATTTGAGAAGGGGCTTGTAGATCTGGAAGCTTTGATACAATGTATGAGTCAGTAATGGACTCAATCTCTCATTATCACTTGCAAAACCAAGATCAACATTTTACACAAGAGCAATAGAGGGGATGAAATGTTAAAATATGGTGCAATAAAAAAATAATGATATTATCACACTCAAAATGGTACAATATACATCATCACTCCCTTGTACTGACTAAGTTGATATGAACTCATTTTAATTAGCTATGAATTAACTCATAAGGTAGAGTTGAGTGTTGATCAAATAGTAGAATATGGGTATATAATTCCAAGAGGGATAATAACTCCCAAATATCCCAATTAGGTGGGAGTTTTATTTACTTGGAAAATTCCAAACATGTGGTTATGCCAACTTAGGTAAGGACAAGAAAATAAAATTGTGCAGGAAAAATAAATATTCCCTACCATAAGATAAAATAATAACCTACACCAACAATTTGCATCCAAACAGACAATTGTATCGACAAAAAATTAGTAGCAATCTGACTCCATTTACACCAAACTTGGATAGTTATATAATTGAATTTCCATTTTCAAAATGTGGAAGCATAGACAAGGCATTTGGACTATTTGACAAAAAACCTCAAAGAAATGGGTTACATAGTATACCACAATTACAATCCTCACACCAACTAGGATTGTTTTAATGACTTCAAAAAGACTCAAGTGAATGCAATCGAAGCTTTTAGGAGTTATAAATAAAGAAATAAAAGTGTGTAGGAGTTCAAGAATTCTTTCTATTTGGTCACATTATAAATAGATTCATTAAATCGATGGAAAATGGCATCTAAAAATATTTTTTGTTGAAGAGGTGAAAACCTTAGTAACAACTCAGAAAGTGGAGGAAACAATTGACCAAGGCCAATGGCGAATGTAGTTTAACCCATGTTTTCACTAAAGTGGGGAATGTTAGGAATTATTGTGAGTAGATCGATATTTTTATGATGTTATAAATCACCCAACAAGTCATGCTTAATGAGACCACCTTACGTGAAGTTATATCAGCAATAAATGAAGTATTACATCACCATATATGGTAGCAATGAGGCACAAATCAGCAACATAAGAGCATCATGTAACACCTCTATAATCCTAACTCAACCAAGAAAGTATCACGACCCTTAGTTTATACTAGATGCTATTGGGTTAAGTATGTTGGATGTTGTAAGACTCTTTCATGCTTTCCTTTCTACATATTAGGGGTGATATTGCATTAGGTGTATATGTAGAGGTAATCATATGATCTATTTTGGTGGACTATTCGTGATGACTTTATATTTGTAGTACCCACTCATAGTTTGCTTTCAGTTTTAGTTGCCATACTCTTTTAGGCTATTATTTCAATTAATTGGTCGAATTCTTTTAGGCCACATTTCATGTGAGCAGTTATTGTTTCAACGGATGATTATGGATTATGATTGTTATATGTTTATCATGTGATGTTTTATGTTTATTATGGTTTATGATATTACTGACCCCATACTTGCATGTGTATGGTTATCATGTCTGTGTGTACCTATTTTGTGTATTTATTTTGGTAGAGGATAGAGACGTAGTTACTTTCCATGGCGAGATCCACATGTTCGATCATACCCTATCATTGTCTACTATATTTATATTGGATGTACATGCTTTTTCTTGTGATGTCAGGTTTGCAGGTATAGGGCATCATCTTCCCTGAATTGGCAGGAGTGAGTGTTCCCATAAATATTCATCTCAATGGTAAAGAGGGGAGGTAATAGTCAAACCTAAAACCCTAACCTAAGCCTATTTGTCCTAAAATTGGATGAGTATCAGTTTGACTACCTTACCCAGATTCGTCTAGTTGACATGGATTTGTGGATCCCTTTCTTGAGCATGTTTGGTTTTTCTTTGTTTGGTCTTAGTTGATTGATTTCATAAGTGAATGATTATTTGTGATTATTGATTTAATGTTTATAGTTAAAATTGAATATTAATTATGTTCCTATGTTTATTTGAGAAAATTAATTAAAATTCAAATATTTAAATATTTGGATTTAATTAATTAGTTAATTGAATTAGATTTAAATATGCTTTTATGCTTTATTAAATAATTAAATATTTAATTGCATAGTTAATTGTACTTTAAATATTTAATCTATTTAAGATATATTTTAATTATTTACATATGCATTAACATTGTTAAAAAGGTAATTTGATTTCAAAAAGATAACAACTTGTTTTAAGGAGTCAAAGTTGAGTTGTGCAAATAAAAAACATTTTATTTATTTAATTAGGATTTACTTTCAATTTTGATTTGAGTTGTTTTAGGGATTGACTGGTGTGTTGTCATTAGGGTTTGCATGAAAGGGGGGAAATTGAATCTCTTTAGGGAAGTTGTTCTTTCATTTTGAAAAAAGCAGGTTTTGGGGATTTTGGGAGAGCTTGGTATTTTAGACATTTTGTAGGATTTGGGTATTTGTGGTTGCATGATATTTTGAAAGCTCTGTGTGTGTTTTTTGGATTCTTGTGTTGCATTCTACATGGTTTTATATCTACTGGTTGAATCTATTCTTGGAGGAATCTGGTTTCTACAGTTCTCAATGGCTTCATTTTCAAATTTGCATTGGATCCAAGGTAGGGTTTGAAAACTCTTTTGTGGTTTCTATTTTCCAAATTAATGGTTTCTTGTGTTTCGATAATTTCTCTTTATCCCATTAGATGTATTTGTAATTTCTATGGTTTTGGGTATTTGGAAAACCCTTAGATTTGATATTTTTTAGGATTTATTGAAACTTGGCATAGTAGGGTTATGCTATCAAAATTTCGCAGGAAAATTCTCTACAAATCTCTTAGAAAACCAAAAATCAAACTAGGCTATAGTATAACTATTGGGTTTGGAAAAATAATTTGTATTGTGGAAAGAAAATTGATTTTGGTGAAAAAAATGAATTCCAGTAAAAAAATCATTCTCTAGAAGAAAATACACAGTCAAAAGCAAAAACCCAGAAAAGACAAAAAATGAGAAAGTCATAAAAAATGCATATTTTTGTATTTCAGAATTCTTTAAAACAAAAACAAAAATTCATATTTTTAAAGGATTTCGTATTTTAAGAAAAATTTAAATTAAAAAAAACACTTTATTGGGGCGGGGGGCGAACGTACCCTGTACCCCTACCCCCTATACCCTTGTCCCCTATACTTGGGCTCATGCGGGGTCTCGTGGATTGTCGGTCGCAGTCCAAGGACTGTCGCATGATACCCCTTGGGGGTCGTGCGACAACCCTTGGGCTACCACGCCAGCAACAGGGCCTGTCGTGCACAATCCCGTGGGGACTGCCATGGTAGGTACCGTGGGTGTCATGTGTGGGCCCCACGCTCCCCCCCCCCCCCCCCCCCTTTACTTTTGTTTTTTTATATATTAACATTTATTTATTTTTTTAAATTATGTTTTAAATATAAATTTAAACTTAAATAAATTTTAACTTTTTCATAATTTATTTTTAATAGGTATATTTATAAAATGTTATTTTTAAATTGTTATTAATTAATTAAAATTTATTAAATTTTGTTTTAATAAATACTTTTTAATAAATGAGGTTTTTTATTATAGTTAGATTTAAATTTTATATATATATATATATATATAATCTATTATTTGTCATAATGTAAATTAGATTATTTTAATCTCTTGGGTTCCCTAGCGGGGCGTTACAATATTCAAATACTTGATGATGTCATTGATGTCTTATATTTGATAGACACATTGATGTTGTTAGGTATATTTCTTATAGTTTATGATACCCCTCCATGTGTATCCATCTCTACTTATGTGTTGAGGATCTTTCAGGGCCTTTGTGTGTGCAATAGACTACTTATGATGCTTTTGTATTCAAGTGATGATGATGTCATTTGATGATTTATGCATATGTTGGATATAGTAATATCATCAAGATCATTACTCAAGTTCTCCTTATAATTATGGTATAAGTGATTATTATGTTTTATGCTTATGATATAATATTATGGACTAACTCATGATTCAGAAGATTTTATTTAGGATGGTTAAGATACTAATATGTTTATGTTATATGATCATGTCCATGTTATGTTGATCTTTCTTTTATGTGCTTGTATGAAGATGGAGGATGTTGTATCAATCATTAATGAGGCCCATATGGAGTTTTGAGTCTCCCTTCATTGATTTTTTTAGATTATAGATTATATATGTATATATGCATGTATGGTTCTTGTCATGTAGGTGATATGCAGGTACTAGGCGTTGACTCCACTTGGCTTCACAAGTCTAAGTGTGCCTTTGCATTCCTCAATGGTGGTAGAAGGGAGATAGCATTAAGGCCTATTTATTCCTAGACTTGTCATCATTCTTATTAAGGAATAGTCACGATCTTGAGATACCTTGTCAAATTATCATAGTGACAAATCTTGATTACCTGGCTTGTGTATGGTTTGGTTTGAGAGTGTGATTTTAGTGGTTTTATGGTTTTTGAGTATGCATTCATATTTTGAGTAGTTTTTTATTGGTTTAATTGTGCTTTAGGATATTTTTTTTTATTGAGTGATTATATTTAAACATTATTATATATTTTAATTAAAAATTATTTGTGTGGGTATGTTTATATAAATACACACATGTACATACATACATACATACATAGATATGTTGGAGTGGCAAATATTTTGAGCATAACAATATTAGTATTATTTTTATTAGTATTAGTTGTGAAGTGATTGGTAATTGGTTTATTTTCCCACACAACTCTTGGGGACTTTATTTGTATTATTTATCATTTTATTTTGAGGGATGGTTGGAGTCCTTGACAGGATTCATTTTTAAAATTTTGGAAGGGGAGTTTGAATTGTATTGTGAGATTAACTTATCTTGTTGAAAATTGAATTTGGGTTTCCTTGTATTGGTGTAAAGAGAGATGACATTTGTATTGGATTGTGTTGGCTTGTAAATTTTTTGAGGATTGTTGTTGGATTTGATGTTGTTCATTGGAGCTAGGATTTGCACCTTCAACCACTCATCTTCCTTCTCTTTTTTTTCTTTGCAGGACCTAAGGTAGGGTTTGAAACCCTTTTGGTTGTTGATTATCTATTGTTTTGAAATGTATTTGATGTTGAAATATCACATTTAAACCCTATTTGTAATGGTGACTTAATTCTAAAAGTAATGCTTTCTATTTACTCATTCTACCTTATTTCCTTCCTAGTTTTAAACATGATATTTTTGGGAAATCGTTATTGGTTTTCTTTTTATGTGTCTTTAGGTCAAATTGATTGGGCTTTTGGATGGAAAATATGGATATCTCAAATGGTTCTTTTCATCATTTCATTTATGAGGCTCAATTAATGTCTAATTTTTATGTTCTTTTTCACACAATCAATTGTGTTGTGTAGCATGTAAATTACCATGCAATTATGTTGAAAAGGTTGCAATTGCATTGAAAGAATTGAAATTATTTTGAAAGACTTACAATTGTGTTGAATTGTTTTCAAATACGTTATTTTCACTATCAATTGTGTTGTTTTCTCAACCACTTTCATAGTTTGACTCATGGACAAGAGTTTTGACTTTAGGGTGTCCTAATTTGTACCAGAGGCTTTGGAACATATTGATGTTATATTTTATCAGTAATTTGAGTTTGAAATATGAAATAGATGATGATTTTTAATGATACATAAGCTTTATTTGATTTTGGTATAAATATTTATTTGGTTGTGTGTCTTGTTTTGGGTTCAAGACTTGCTTATGTGGAAAGGTTTTATGAAAGTTCCTTCATCAATTTCCTATGATCTTATATGATGTCATGGATTCTTGATTATGTGATTCATATTTATATAATATGGTTATACTATTTTAATATCGTTATGAGCATTAGGGATAGGGATATCTAGATGCATTGTGTGAGAGTGACTCTCAATGGGGGTCAGGGCCCTAAAGTAGCCAATCTAGGATAATCCATTGAAACATTAAAATCAAGTGATAACCTAATAAATGAACTATGAGGAAACATATTAAACAAGATAATTATGATGTCTCACCCATGCCTTATGTGATTGTATGGGCTAAGGATGGAAATTGGATGATGCATGTGGGCACTTCCATGATCGAACTTATTTTTCTTCATGAAAGGATTGTTCTATTCCACATGAGTCCTCACTCAAGGGTCAGGGTTCACAGATACCAATCTAAGATAACTTAAGGGGAGGGAGTATGTGATGAAACTCTTCCTACATGTATCTTATAAATCCCTCCATAGGAATTTTAATTTTCCTATAATAGTTGGTGTTTCTTGCATTGCTTTTGATAGCCCTTGTGTTTCTTTGGTTCCTTGGGCGGTGTGATCATATTCCTATTCGTGCTTTAGTTTTCTTATGCGTGGGGCCTTGTTTTATCTCCTTAACATGATAGAGTGGACTCAGGGTCCACATGGTCAAGTGGTGGTGATCTTTGAATGTTGAGGCTCGGTGGATTATTTGTGATGTGTGGATGAATCTTATTTTCAGTACCTTTATTCATGCTACATGGAGAACATTGTTTGTATATTGTATCATCTCATGCACCATTGTATACCTATATTGATGGTGTACTTGTACATTTGATGAGATGTATGATGTGATACTAATCATGTTGATGCCTTGTACTTATGTTGATACAAATGTAGTTATAGTCATGGTGATGTTATAGTAATTAGGATTGATGACTTTGTAAATTATTCTTTGATATAAATTATGATTATGAAATAAATGGATTAAAGAAAGGATAGTTTAGAGTTAGATAGATAGATGTAAATATTTCTATGTTTGAAAGTGAACTTAGGAACAATTGGAATTGGTGTTTAAAATGAGTTTAGTCATAATATTAATTGTGTTGCATAAATGAGACATATTTCATTATTGGCTTTAGTAAGTTAAGAATGATATGATTTGTGTTGTGTTGCAAAGTAGCAACATTAAGGAACTCATAGAGGATATATTTTATTAATAAATTTTATCTTCTACTTATACTTTGCAATGAATGTTAGTATGATGAGTAATTATATCTTTAATTATGTAACATTAATGTATAAATTAAATCATAATATTTATATTAAGATATATTTGTTCTTTTAAAGAAATATTGCTTTGTTCTTCTAGATGATAGTAGTTTCCTCTAGGGTTCTTTAGTGAGGCATTACACATCACATAAAAAAGGATGTACATGGAGAAACTTTGTGAAAATAAACTTCACAAAGAAGAGAGGCCAAGTATGCATTATTTTAATATAAATGAGATTACAATACTTTCACTTTTGTTCTCTTATTTTCATTCAACATGGAACACATGGTATCTATGAACAACCTTTTTATGCCTCAACATATCATTATTTCACAAAGTAACCCTACATTCATTTGTTCCATGTAATTTCTCCATCCAAGGAGTTCATTATATGGACTTGTCAAGAGCTCTATAGCAACGAACAAGGTGCCCAAAGAAGAACTTTCATTTCAAATACCAAACCTCTTGGATTGCCTCCTAAAAATGAAAAAAGGCACTAACTTTGGTTCCAATACTTTCTCTCCAACTAGGAGGCCCAAACATGGAAGATAAACATTATACTACATGAAATAAATGATAGAATACCAAGAGACACATGGTGTGTCTCTCCAAGAGCTCACTTGGAGAAGCCCAACAATCACTCATTTGTCTTCTTCACATATCATTAATTATCCATTATAGTCATCCACATGTGGGAATAACAATATTAAATATTCATGTTCATAAGTCACCTTTACTATTCCAAATGAAACCTATTATCCTTTACACATGCACTACGAACAATAGTGAGAATATATATTATAAATAATTTTATTAATACATTGTAAGTACCAAGGAACACTATCCAAGGATGTGGGAGCCATGGATGAGATAGGATTTACAAGGTAGATGGCACCTTAGTCTGAACAACCTCAAGATTACTTGCAAGACAAAAATATCAAGAAAATCTTGCTAGACTATGGATGCAAGATTCAATTGATTGAATATGAAATATATAGAGAATGCATCACTTATAAATAAAAAGGTCGATACATTGGATTAGACGATATTATGACATTTTTCTAATCCTAAAAAATGATATAACTAACTTGATAATTAATTAAATGACCTAGAACTCATGAATTAAATACCAAAATATATGATAAGATCTAATGACAACTAAGAGTTCTAGATATATTTTGAGGACCTAAGTAAACTACATATGAATAGAACCTACTAGAGAACTAGTAGATAAAATACGCTATTCACACCAATAGTGACTACCCAAAAGATGAAGCAGTAGCTTAAATATATTAACTCATATACAAAAAAACCAAAAAAATCTATCGAATTTCTATGCATCATTAGGATCTTAGGGTGTACAAAGCTAGGGTTGGTGACTATTAAATCCTTTTCCATGTTCTAGATTTCAATTAATGAATAAATACAATCAAAATATGCATCTAGAATGTTGTAAACATAATACGTGTTGGAAAACTATTTTTGTAAAATATTGGGAGACATTATACCTTCAATTGTGGTTGACTTCAAAATATTTTGTCTTGAAATGATTTTTATTAACATAATTCAATCCTTGTAGTGCATTTGGAAAATATTCTTAGTTTTGAATGTGCATCTAAAATTATAATAGGGTCCAATGTACCCTTTAGGATCATTTTGTGTCACAATTCTAGTGTTCCCTATTTGAAATAGTATTTAATAATAATAATAATAATTTAAAAGAATAAATATATAATATAATATAATTAAAATTTAATTAAGTTTAATTAATGGTCAAAAGGCATGAAATGGAGAGTTGTGACTCCCTTAAACATGAGATATAAAAGGAAGAATATTTCATTGAAAAAGGGATATGGAGGAATGAAGAAAAAATGGAGCATGTAGATTAAGAAATACTAAATGGAAGAAGAAAGGAATGGAAAAAAAAGGGAAGTGACTCTTTTTAAAAGGAAAAAATTATGAAAGGTTGTCCTCTTTCAAAGTGTGGTAATTGTGAAAGGTTGTGAATCTTCAAAAAGGTAGAAGTGATGAAGTGTTGTAGTTTTTCAAATGGTGGTAATTGTGAGAGGTTGTGACTCTTTCAAAGGGTAGAAATGATAAAGGGTTGTATTCTTTCTGAGAGTGGAAATTGTGAAGAGACGTGATTCTCAAAAAGAGTATACATGATGAAGAGGTGTAACTCTTACCTCACAATAGAAGGTATAAAGGGGAGAAGGTTTAATTTGAGGAGATCATCCAAGGAAGGTCCATTTGGAAACTAATTTATTATTCTCAAAAGAAACCAATAAAGGGTCGTGACTTAATTTTCATGAAAGGTGGTGACCCTTTCACAAATAAACTATAAAGGTTAAATCATTCAAAGCATTCAAGGGGGAGTTATCAATCGTCACTAAAGAATCCACAAAAGAAATCATCAATTCAAATCAAGAAAATATCATCAACAAATCATTTTATCAAATCAACATTCATTCAATCACCATTCACCAATATATCAAACTAGCATTAATTATGTCAGTACTCACAAAAAATCTAATCAATGATCACTTAATCATCATCCATATATTCTTCAAACCATACAATCAAATGAATTGATTCATACAAATATCAATCCTTCAATAATAATCCATCAATCAAGTGAAATCAAATAATCAAGTTTGAATCAAGAAGAATTTAGAAACAAACCTAAGTTAGAAATCAAGAAAAATATTCTATAATATTAATGGAAATAATAGGTATACAAGTGTTATTGTATATCTCTCAACATAAATCTGATAGGAAGATGCAACAACATTGGCCTTCCCTCATCAAGTATGTCACCTCGAGATGGGTGGAATGGACGTCCTACCATACTTTTGGGCTAAGGTCTAAAGGGATTAGAGGATCATTGTGTCCTTGGGCTTGGTTGAGGGAGACAATCTCCCAATATCCTATCAAGAAATATAAAATAAGTAATTATTTACCTAATTTTCATCAACAACCATGTTTCAAATCAATGAGAAATATTTGAAATAAGAAGATGCAAAAATGTTAATCTTGGGCTTGGTTGAGGAAGATAGTGTCTCAAGATCCTATCAAGCTTATTCGTTGGATTCCTAATATGGTTGACTATGAGGATAAGTTATGAACATATATGAATAATTCTAGGAAAACTATGATTTTATTATAGATTATATATATGATCACAATTTATTGATATCAATGGTTTGATGTTAATTAATATTGTTAATAAGATACAAATTATGATTTTTATCTAAATTGGAATTTCAATTATGTATTTTTATTATAGAATTTTATTTGTAAGTAAATTTGCATTGTTGGAAATGTTATTTTTGGGAAAAAATAGGCATATCCTAAAAGAGGACATTACAATTGGTATCAAATATTTGATCCTACTACCCTTCAAGGTAAAGATAAAACAAGAGATGCATTCTATTTAAATATATTTAGAGGGCTTAGGAGGAATCTATAAACTCGGTCCAAAAATGGTAGTTTAAACTTTGATGTCTATAATGATCATATTATATACTAGTACTTATAAGTACATGAAAATGATAATTAAAAAATAAATGGAAGTGGATTCTCATTGCAAAACATCTCCAAGATAGAAATATTTGTAGTTGTGCAAGTCGACCTCTATGTAAAATATATGTAAAGACAACTTAGACAATATTGTAGGTAAGTAAAAGATGCTTAAGGATGTAGTTTTACATTTCTTATTTTAATATTATACATTGGGATTGAGTCATACTTATTTGGAGCCAACCATGTTGAACCTCAAAATAAAAACACAATTAGAACACATTTCAACACATACATTTTGGAAGAAAAGTATAACATACAAATGGTACAACACTTCAACTATGTCCATTAAAATTTTACCAATATAAAAAACAAAGGGCTTAAACATGTCTCTCATTACATTGGAAGAGGTTGTTCCACCATTAGATTAAATTTATAAAGTTGAAAACTATGTGTATACTAAGGATGACCACTTTAGAAATGGTGAAAGAGTAAACACAAGAAGTTCTCTTGAATGCTACTAATTATTAGGAAAATATGTTTATCGTCTTATTATTGTCATTGATGTCAAACTTTGTGGTCTGGAGGTACTAGTTGTTGACAAGTTTTGGTTTATCTATGTTCATGGGATAGAGGGAGAAAGAAGTGCTTATTAGTATTGTACTCCTAGGTCCAGAAATCTGAGTGGTATGGACGGATGTCTCTCAATGGTAGTGGTACACATTTCCAAATTATAGTTTTATAGTTGTTTGTGTCAGTGCTTCATTTGTGCTCTTTGGAAGGATTCTACTTCAAAAATCAAGGTTGAAGGTGTGTTGGTACTTATACGGATCGATTCAAGTTTTGTTCTTGGTTGTGGCATTCTCTAGTGATCCATAAATTATTCCTAGTGATCCAAAATTTGTGTCATCGTGTATTGCAATTCTATTCAGTTGTGTTGTCCTGGTCCAAAAATGTGTTGTGACGACTTCTGACATGGATTGTTGGCATGTGACATAGCTTTTGACGTGGTGTGTGGGTTTCTTCATAGTTTGTGGAGGTCTAGATTCAGATGTCTTATTAAGTGGTTCTTTGGATAGTGTGTCTACATACTTGATAATTTGTTTCAGTAATTGAGGATATGGCATCGGACTATGTGTTGCGTGTTCATGATCCCTCTCTCTCCTGGAGTGGATCATGCTTCTTGATTTAGGTCTAGGTTACACATTTAATGATTATATCTTATTTGGATCATAGTTTTTGTTATATATGACCTATGAATTTAACTATTATCTCTTGTTCAATTAGGTCCATTCTATGTTTTGTTTCAGATGCTTCTGGCATGGGACCTTATGGAATTTTTCTATTATCTTGGATGACTTGTAACTTAAATTGTAATATGCTTTTGGCTTGGCTGACTTTGTTGTAACCTATCTTGTATATAAGCACAACTTGTGTGTTAGAAAAATGAGCTATATATACAAAGTAATTAAGTAAGGAAGATCGACAAGCATGATTTTGAAAGAGAAAAAATCATAGAAGTGAAGGAAAAAACAAACATGATAGAGTTGTGCATATTAGTTGCACCATCAGGAGAGCTTCTCTTTATCTACAATGAAGATTTCTTTGTATCTTGATAGTGTGTCTTGGATACACAAGTTCTTTTTGTATCTAGCCACTTTGGCAGTGATCCATTGTATACAAATCCGGAGTAGTGAGCTCCTACCATTGTTGTAATTAGAATATTTATATAAGTGGTCCATCTTTGTGGTCAAGTTCTCACTGTGGATTTTTCCAGTTTGTGATTTCCATGTATAAAACTAGTGCTCAAGTATTTTTGGTTATATTCATTACTTGCTTATTACTTCATGTGGTAACTATACAAGCTACTTGTTATTGTTTTGGTTCATGTTGATTCACCTCCTCCATGTTAGCATTTGCAGTGTGTTCAAAAATTGGTATTAGGGAAAGGTTCCTCTTGTAGGAAGATTTATCGCTTGAGGTTGGTCTGGAGTCATGAACACCATGATTGAAGAAGATATGTCTAAACAAAGTGATTGGGATGTATTTGCTGATATGGACCAAGATTTGAAGACTTCTTTGGCTTATTTGAGAAGAACCAGCTCTAATTTGATGAACAGTGAAAATAAGATTATGTTTCAAAAGACTCTTCTAGATGATGCAAAGAAAGACATTGATGATCTTGATGAAACATTGAACTTTAAGACTGATGAATTCTCTAGACTAATAATGAAACTAAAGGAAGCCAAGGGAAAATTTGAAAAGGGTATAAAATAAGAAGATGTATAGGAAATTATTAACATGAAACTTGATGAAAATAATAGGAAATGTACAAGTTTGCAAACAAAAGTTAAGAGACTCGGAATGGAGATCAGACTGTTAAAAGATGGGAAAGACAATATGGGATGCACCTTATCAAAGAACTCAGAAGAAAGAAAGAACAAATTTGAAAAAACCAATGGAATACAAAAAAGGATATAGTAGAGCAGGTGCAGGTAAAAGAAAAAATGAACCTAATGAGTCAAAAACCTTCTCCTATTCATTCCAGGTAATCATCTTTTAAAGGATTTTGTTTTTCTTGCAATAAAATAGGACATAAAGCTAGTGAATGTAAAAGTTAGAAAATAAGTCATGTATTTAATGGAAGATGTTATCATTGCAATAAGTTTGGACATAAGGATTTTCAGTACAAAAGTAGAATGAATATGAATAGATTTGATAAGAATTTCAATAAATATAGTTTCAATAGAAATGGTCACAAAATGGTTGAATGAAAAATATATAACAATGTCAAGAAAAATAGTACTAAAAGAATGAAAAAGTTTGGCTAAGTTTTCTTTAATTGCAACAAAACAAAACATATTGCAATTTTTTGCAAAGATTTAGGACAAAATAGTGATAAACCAATGGTTGTAGAAATTTCAGAAGAAAGAAACAGAGCATATGTGATAAAGATAACAAAAGAATCATATGAAGGAGGTCTGGCATCCATTCTAGATGTTGTTTCCTCTTTTATTAAATAACTCAAACTGTAGGGTTTGATGGGGAGTTTTCATACAAATATCCCCCCCCCCCCCTACGAATGGATGTTGAGTTTCTATTCAACATAAAAGTAATTGTTGAAAGAGTTTCCAGAGGAAATATTCTTGTTTTGTGGTCTAGAAAGGTGACTATTTAGTTCAGTAAATTGTGTATCAACTTTTTGGAGGCATCAAAAACATTATATATTTAGTCATTCACGATCATTTGCTCAATTGTGACTTGGAAACTTCAAAAGCATAAGAATAGTGCAAAAGAGTGTGAAAGATATTGCAAGATGGAGATGGAAAATCTTGTGAATGGAAGTGATTTACCCATACCTATTCATAATAAGAATCTACTTGTTTCACCTGGTAAGGATTGCGTTGGCTCTTTTTCAAATATTGTTAATTACAAGGAAGATGTTTTTCGATACATTTATATTAATTTGGAAGAATGTGATCATGGAAAACTGGAGAGATTCAAGGAAGATCATTTAGTTGATGGTTTACAATTTAAAGATGATTAATTAGGTTAGGGAACAAGGGTTTGGACACATGGAGTAATTTTTTGATGATTGAAAATGATTATGTTGTCCAGATTGGATTAAGCTAGTAGAGTTCATGGAGAATGTATCTGGTTAGATAATCCTTATCAAATTAAAAAATATTCCCTAAGGCTTGTGATATGTGACTTTGCGCTACTAGTGATGTGTTGGTTTAAAATATGTCAATAATGCGGAGGTAAATAAAATGAATGACATTGTTCCTGATGGTAGGGCCCTGAAAATTGACACTATTACAGATTTAGGAATCAAATACACAACAATGGGAATATCGTACAAAATATATTACATAGATAGAGAGGGTTCGTGTTCTGCTACTGGATTTCATGTTGCTTACAAAATGCTTAAGGAAAATGTTGACTATGATCTTTGTGAAACTCTAAGGAGACAATTGTTTGACAATTGAAGGATGACAAAGGATGAGCACTATCCATTCCAGCATGGTTCCTTGATAATTTGTTTGATTTTATACTTTTTGAATGCTATGTTGATTCTCCAAAAATATGAATTAGAGAAATGATATATCTATTAGCTTTCAAATTAAGATGTATCTTTATAATCTAGGCAATAATATTACTAATTGTGGAGACTTTTTGAATAATTGAAGGGTTTCCTTTGTTTGAGAATTCAGGTTCCTCCCAAGCTCAAAGAATGGTATAAAGATGATGTTATTTTCCATGTTGATAAATATTTATGATATGTAGAAGTAGTTGTACTTGGAATTTTTTGGGTTGATAAATTGTTTTATGAAGCTACTAAGGATGGTTTCATGGGAATCATTGAAAGACTAATCAAATTTCCAAGGGATACTATTGATTCTAAGGTTGAGGTTGTGGTAGAACAATATGTTGTTGTCAATAAAGGAAAAGGTAAGGGTAAAGGAACAAGGAAGTTAACAGAGGCTTCATCCTTAGGTATTCTAGAGAAGAAAGTAATAAGAATGTGTTTGGATTTCTCCTCCACTCCAGTAACTATTTCTAGTGATAGTGAATAAGAAGAATAAAAGAAAGATCTACACAACTCAATAACACATAATCTTTGAAACAATAATTTATAATAAGGCTAAACGATAGTTCTTAAAAGGAGGATAAATTCCTCATAGTTCAAAACTAATTAAGCACAACCCACAACCTACAAAGATTATACTTTTGCAAAAGACATCAATAAGAGATACACAAGTGCAGAAAAAAGAGAGAGCACGAGCTAAGAATTACAACTAAAAGGTGTTTCAAATCTATATAATCTCTTTGAAATGGGTTACAAAAACCACTTTGCCTTTGTCAAGAACTTAGGAAAATTTACAAAACAACAAGCCAAAGGGACGAATAACTTTGTACAAATAAGCCCTCAACTCATAATTATGCTTTTTCAAAATCGAACTATACCCCAAAAATAGTAAAAACTTTTGGGTTAGATGCAGTCATAATTGGTCATCCTAGAGACTTTCAAACAACTATAAAGAGGCCAAAAGGTGACCCCAAAGTCGTGCCCACAAGTATTTCCATAAAGACCCTCCATAAATGTGAGCCTTTCTCTATCTCTTCATCGTTGGAACAGTGCCACAACCTTGAATACATTTTTGATGAAGAAAATCCAAATAATCCTCTATGTTTCTTGTATACCCAAAATGGCATTCACTAGTAGCATCGCAATCATCTTCACTTAATCGCTGGATAAGTTTCGACCAGAGCGCCAAAAATTCTTTTTCTTAGTCAAAAAATTGAATTGGCACAACAATGACCTCCCATCGGCATAGGTGATTCCGATAGGTTAAATCCCTCTTTAGCGCCATTGGAAAAAATCTCTCTCCTTGATCGAAAAATCTATTTCATTTTTCCATTGGCATAGATGATACCGACAGGTTCATCAAGGATCGACAAGTCTCAAAAATTGTTCCACCACTATGCATTGTTATACTAATAATGCCCATCGATATAACTCCCTTGATGTCTTCATTCCTTGGCATAATTAGTGAAGGATTAACTGATAGCCCCATCAGCTATTAAAAAGACAAAAAAAAAAATCATCGCCAACTTAAGTTTCACTGATGTGCTCCATTGGTGCAAGTCCCACTGATAAACTCATTAGGTGTTGGCATAGCACAAAATGTGCTCTGAAGATTGTATTAGTTATGCCAATGATTCCATCGGTAAAATTCCTACTAATGCGTCATCTTGTATTATCGGCATAAGTCTACTTGATGTATCTTATAGTAGCCTAAAACATCCCCATTGCAGTAACCTATGCCAAAAAGCTCATTGAGCATCAGAAAATGGAAAACAATGGTATTTCAATGGACCTGGCTATTTTGATGCCCCTCATCAGCCAAACCTCCACTGATAGACCACCTCTGTTTAGGTATCTATTGGCATAAGTCTTACCGATAACCTCATCGGCCATTGGTAAGATACAAAAATCACTTTCCTGTTGGCGCATGTTTCACTGATGAAGCTCATTGGTATAAGCCAACATGATCCCATCTTCACAATGGTCACCTATTGCCTCTATCATTTTATGTTGTGCCAATGAGTTTGTCATAAAATCTCCTACCAATGCATCATCTCCCTTAGGTTTCCATCAGTATAAGTCTTACCGATAACCACATCGGGTATTGAAAAGACATAAAAATGCCTTTTTTGATGGTGTGTGTTATGCCAATGGAGCATATTGGCACAAGTTGTGCCACTAAGTTGCTCTTCCTTTTTCTCATCTGATGTTATCGGCATAACCTACACTGATATGGATCCTCAGCCTAATGTTCTGCTCCTCAATCAAGGTACATTATCTTGATCACATTTCTCTTTTTTGCCTAAGTGTTATCATCGAGGGACTCATGTCGATGACCAACTATGATATCTTGTACCTATGACTATATTGGCATCATCTTACAGTCCATTCGAGTTTTTGTAGCACACTAGGCTCTTGAATTTCTATAACTTTATATAACCCTCATGTAACATTAGACTCCATCTGATAGACTGCTTCATGCTTACGATCTTACATAGCATGTTGGGCTCTACCCTTGTGGGAGTCGCATTTTACCCCATGTGCTACAGGATAGACATATTTATTTGAAATGAGCCATGGGAAAAAAATTAATAACATTTTGGTGATATTTGTAGTATGTTTGTCTGCTAAACATCAAGACCAGTTGTCTAGGCTATTCATTGGGCATAGAGTCACTCTCATTTTCCAAAACTTCTTAAAACCTATCCTGCCTCAAAAATGACTAACTACAATGTGCAACCAACACTTAGGGAAAAGAGAAATTGCAACTAGACTATTGTGCCACTGCACTTATTTACTAATTAAAAACTACTCTAGTATATACAAGGATAGATCTTACCTCAAAAACAATGCTTGAGGTGAATCTCGTTCATTGGGATTCATTCCATGTTTCCATCCAAATGTGATAGCTAAAAGGCATTATGTTGTTTACTGATGCATTGTTTACTGATGTAGGACCATCCTAGGATTCTTGGCAATCCTGTATCAACCAAACATATGTTTGTCTTTGAGGGTAGATTGTTAGTTTTGATCTTGGTTTGAAGAGTTCTTGCTTGGTTTGGGAGATTGGTTGCTCGGTTTGTGTGGTTAGCGGGGTGCTCAGTCTCTGAAGTACACTCGGTGACTGAAGGCATCAGTTCACTAGCACTCGATAATCACTATGTTGCTTGGTCGTGCTTGGCATGGTCAATTGACTAGCACTTAGTAATCACTGTGTTGCTTAGTCGTGCTTGGCGAGGTCGATTGACTGGTGCTCGGTTATTTCCTTTGTTGATCAGTATTCTTACTTACCAACTGGATTATTTAGATGAATCGGCTTGGCTGACTAGTGCATTTAATTTGGGTCACGCTCCTCGAGTTATGGATTGACCGTTGGATGTGTAGTGACCTAGATCTGGCGTGTTACATTCTTCTATGAGGATCTGATGACCATTGGGACCATCTTTTGAAGAGTTTATTTATTTTTTAAGGCTATGTGAGAGCCGACGGATGTTTTAGCATTTAATATTTGTTTGTAACATTTAATTGTTTCATCAGTCGACTTGTGGCTGGGAATCAGTATTTACAGGATGCTTGGGTAGATGCTGGAGGAGGGGGATTATTGGTTGGAAGGTTAGTAGCTTGTGAGCTTAAGAGCAGGAAGATTGCTTGGAAGTTGGAGTACAAGTTTAGATCTTTCCTGGGTGCCTACTAGTGTGCTTGCTATTGTAGACCTGGACTAGCTGGATGCTAATGTTGGGGAAAAGATTTGGATCTTGTGAGATCTTGTAGACTGTTACTTGCTTTGTAATTGGCCATAACCGGGAAGGCCTTACAGCCCGGAACATTGCATGTAATCAGTGTTTTCATGAATAAAGACTTCGATTTCTTTGCAAATCTGTTGTTGTTATTGTGTATTTCTGTTGCATATTGGTTTGGCTGCAAGGTCAATCTATCCTTAATTGGATTCACCACCCTGACTGTGTTATTTACACTCTGAGATAATATAGGACCCGCTCCATAATGCATCAAACTTGGAGTGATTTCTAGGTTTTATTTTATGTTCATCCCATTTCAGCACTATGTCACCCTCCAGGAAAGTTCTTGGAGATGCCCTTTTGTCAAAAGACCTCTTCATCTATGCTTGACAATGTTCAATTTTATTTAAGGCCTTAGCTCTAGTCTTCTCTAGCTCAAAAATTTGAGCCAACCTTATAGTCATTGGTTCTTGATCCAACATATCAAGTTGATTGGCCAAGTCCAGGGTTGGAAGCTCCAATGAAATAGGCAATCTAGCCTCTTTCCCATTAACCAATTTGAAAAGTGACTACCTAGTTGACCTTTTTTGAGTAATTTGATCATCCCACAAGGTTGATTTCAGCTGGGTGTGCCATTCTCTCTGGTTACCTTTCGTAGTTCATTTAATTATTCTGATCAAATTCTTGTTAGTGGATTATGCTTGGCCATTGTCTTGAGGATAATAATTAGAAGATGTGTTTAGATAAATTATATTCCGTACAAGCCAATCAAAAATTTTAAAACCAATAAAAGCCAAAGTATTATCAAAGATAATGGATTCGGGAACTCCAAACTTGAAAACCATCTCTTCATAAAAATTCAGGACAACACTTTCATTAGATTTTGTAAGTGTTATTGCCTCGATCCACTTAGTGAAATAGTTTGTAGCTTTAAAGGCCCATTATTGGCTAGCACTGGATGGGGGGTTTATAACTCCAATAAAATCCAAGCCCCACCTCATGAAAGGTTGGTCAACCTGAATGGGTTGTAAGGGTAAGGCTTCCAAATTCTATTTCCTAGAAAACAATGCACACTCTCTGCATTTTCTAACCTATATTTGTGCATCCTTGAATAGACTAGGCCAATAATAACCACCTTTCATGACCTTGAGAGCTATTGCTCTATGTGAAAAGTGGCTTCCAACTGACCCCTTCTAGAATTCATGTAGTACCTTGTGAACCTAATCAGCTCCAATGCATCTTAAGAGAATGTCATTAAAGTGTTTTCTAAATAGAAAATTATTTAGCAGAACTTAAGGAATGGACTGCAGTCTAAAATACTTTTTTTTGGCTTTGTCTAAGCCCTGTGGACATTCCATGGATTGTAAAAAATGAATCATTTACTGCACCCAATCAATGGCTGGAGCTAGAACTTTTTCTTCTTCATCTTGTAAAACCAAAATAGCCTCATGTTCATATTTCTCTTCGCTTCTTACAACATCAACTAGCTGCTCACACTCCTTTTCCTCTGATCAGCTTGGTGACCTTGATCTCCACATCTTATTCCATAACCTTAGTCACCCAATCGACTCTATTATCACTTAGATCCTTACTCAAAAGGAATTATTTCACACTCAGATGAGTAGCCATTAGAATTTTTTTGTTATTAGACAACATATGCTTAGATTTTTTCAAAGTCCTCATAACATCAAGCACATGTTTCTCTACAAAGGAATACCTAAGCTTGTAATTATTAATCCATTGACTAAAGAAATCCATAGGCTGCTCCAAGTCTTCATCATTGCACTGTACTAACATAGTTGAAATAGAATCAATATCCCCATAAGCGCATAAAATGTAATCCTTGGAAAAATCAAGAATTATAAGTGTAGGTGTTGTTGCAAGTGCCTCCTTAATTAGCTCAAAACTCCTCTTTTTGTCCTTAGTTCAGCTGAAAGGGACATTTTTTCTTAACATAGTTGTCAAAGGACTCAACAATTCTGCAATATCTGGGATTAACCTCCTAAAAAGGTTTATTCGACCAATAAAACTTTGCAAACCTTTTTTGTGTGTCAACAAAGAAAGAGCCAAAATTCTTTGTATTCTTTCAAGGTCAATGGTGATTCCCTATTTTTACACCGCATATCCAAGCAATCTGCCCTCATGAAAAACAAAAATACACTTTTGGGGATTTAGATATATCCCAAATTCTATGCATCTTTCAAAAATTTGTTTCAAATGTTTTAAGTGATCTTTTGATTCCTTAGAAAAGATAGTAATGTCATCCAGGTACACTAAAATAATTTAATACATTAAATCATCAAAAGCCATATTCATGGCCTTTTGAAAGGTTGCCCTAGCGTTGGACATATCAAAAGGCATCTTTTTGTATGCCATGGTACCCCACTTGATGGTAAAAGCTATCTTAAACTAGTATTCCTCCCTTACTAAAATCTTATTATAACCAGAATACCCATCTAGCAAGGAAAACTTCTCAGATCCTTAAACTACTTGATGGATCTACTCCATTGAAGGCAAGGGGTGATGGTCCTTCAATGAGGCTCTATTCAAGTCTCGAAAGTCAACACACAACCTTATCTCCCCATTATTTTTCCTAACTGGTACAAGGTTAGAGACCCAGGAAGTGTGTTTAATAGGAAAGATAATACTACTCTCAATCAATTTGTTCGACTCTTTCCTCATGAGTGGCTCTAATTTTGGATTTAAAGGCCTCTATTTCTTTCTAACTAGTTTGGCATTAGGTTCAAGCTCAATAGTGTGTTGAGAAAGTTGTGGATCAAACCCCTTCAAATCACTATATTCCCATGCAAAAACATCACTAAACTCCTGAAAAAGCTGAACAAATGAATGTTGTTCTTGTGGTGTACATACCTTGTCAAGTTTGAGCATCTTTCCTTTATATACCTCAACTTCCTCATAGTGTTCATGTTAGCATTTGACCTTCTAGTCTCATCATCAGTGTTGAAAGTTGATTCTAGGGTGACCAAACCTTTTGGCATTTTGTTATTTTTTAGCTGAATAATTTGGCCATCATATTGATCTTGAAACTTCTCTTGATTAGCATGCAAGAATTCAACTTCTTCTCTTAAAATTTTGAATATTTTATAGTCATCCTCAAAGACCTACCAGTGCCTGACATGATTTTTTTTTCGCTGCTAATCTCATTTGGAATATCGAATTCAACACCAATAGTAGCCAATCTGTTAGCATGTTTATTTTGATTTCAGGATATGGAAATTAAATTAAATGCATCAAATCCATCAAGAAGATCCCATACCCTATGCTTGTAAGACTTAAGCAACTCATTCTTGGTAATGTTAAGGTTTATTACTTGATTCACTATCAGCTCATTGTCCCCATATACCTTTAAACATCTAATATCCATTCTTCTAGCCCATTCCAATCCATAGATCAGAGCCTCATACTTTGCAGTATTATTGGAACAACCAAAACATAACTGAAAAATTGAATAATACCTTTCATTACTTGGGGAAACTAGCATGCAACCTCCACCAACCCCACCCTTTTTCCTTGCATCTTCAAAAAATATCTCCCACATCTCATTGCCTTGCTACCCAAACTGCTTTTCCGCATTTTTTCTAGGTTGGGCATGAATGAATCAGCCTCATGCATCAAATACATGCCTAAACCAACATCTCCTAGATGTTCAAATGGAGCCTATGTCTGATTTCGTAAATCCCACTTGTCAAGAAGAATATCTTGAATATCCTTTGTTTGAGTGTTACCTTCTTGAATAATTGGTTGCTCTTCCTATTCACTTGCAAGTAAGTTAGCATTGATAGGACTTGGGGAATAAGGTTCAATATGATATTTGGCAATGGGTTTTAATTTTATGGTAACTTTGATTCCATACCTAATTTTGAATATCATATGGGACCAATCTAAAGATAAGTAACCTCCAATTTTGGCGGTAAAATCTCTTGACAAGCATATGGCAAAGTAAGGAGGCAACTTTATGACATAGATATCCTGTGGGATAGAGAAATTCAGACAAGCCTGAAGAGTTAAAGAAAGATTCCTAATGACCCCTATAGTATTGACTTCAATACCATCTAATTTCAGAACTCCCCTTTCAAGTGGCTCAAACTTTATTCTCAGCTTATCAATGATTTGTTTGGGCATTACCAAGCTACTTGCACCTGATTCAATCATACAATTGTGGACTAAATGGTCTCCTATGATTAGAGACACATAAAAATGTGGGGGTTTAATAGTTGAAACTTGTTTCCCCTTTTAATCACGTCATCATTAGTCAAGACAACCTTAGGATTCTCTCTATTAGGATAATTAGAAACACTTAAGTCTGATAAGGCTGACTACAAAAGGTCCTTCTGACCTAGAATACTCAAAGAATCCCAAATGGACATGGATACATTTATATTCTTAATATTGTAAAGAATTTTAAAAAAAGGGGCACTAACCTTAGGCTAAACATTTGTAGCAACATTCTCAACATTAACGGAAGTTGGTTGTGTCAATTGTGTTGTAACTGTAGGTTGTTCCTTTGTTAATAAAGGTTGTCCCTTTGGAAAAGTCTGAACACTCTTAGTATTACATGGGCCAACAACTTGTTGCCCATCACCTAGTGTCCTCTTTATACTTCTTGTATTATATGCAATGGATGTATCAATTTGATTCATGCCACAAAAATATTCAAAGTGTCAATTAATAAGAGTTGATTTTGGTTGTTGACCTTCTTGTTGTCTAGAGGGTCCATCAGAGGTACTTGCCTATAAACTTGGGATGTTTTGTACCATTAAGACCTGGTTAATGATACCATTTGTACAGGCATTCTGATTATGTGGTTGATTATATGAAAAACATCATTCATAATCCTGAGCCAAATTATTCTAGGTTGGAACAAGCTCTTTTGAAGAGCTTGCAGCATTGGGGTTATTAGGTTGATATAGCCTGGTGTTATAATTTTGTCTTTGACCTTGATAATTGGGTTGATATGGTGGTCTATTATTCTAATTTTTTTGGTAAGGCAGTTGGTAAGGTTTATAACCTTGATTTTCTATTTTTTAATATTCACAATTTCATTACCAAAAGTTTGTAAGAGTACCCTTAATCTCTTGTAAATCCACATATTGAATCGGAAGGGTACTCTCTTGGTTATTGGGTTTTGTAATAGGTGTTGGTAATGTCGATGTTGTTAGGATAATAGCTAAAGAGACTGCTTGCAAAGGTATAAGTGACTAAACAATAGGAGCTACTGGAAAAATTGGCATAAGAGGTCTCGGGGCAATCTTTCCAGCTTGTATAAGGTTGTTTTCATCTCTCAAAACCATATCATAAGCACCTGGGAGCGTAACACTTCCCATGGATTGTATCATAACTATTATATCACTATTGAAAGCCCTTAGATAATATAAAAAAATGTGATTAGCAGAGGGTCTTATCATTGGAGATATTCTCTCCCATGTCCTCTAGAAATGGAAGCTAAAATCCATTATTTGTTCATGGGGGGATCTCTTAATGGTGGGCAGTTGTTCCACCAAAGACAAATGATATGATTTATCTTCAAAAGGCCTTCATTGTTCAATACCCATCTAGTCCCAATCAGCGATAGAACCCACTACTAGCATCCTAAACTATTGTGAAGCTTTTCCTATGAAAGAGGCAACCAACAACCTGACTACAACATTGTGCTCTGTAATGTGATGCAAGGAAAATAAGATTAGATACATCTTTTATGTGTTCAATCGAGGTGGTTTGATCCTCACTAGTAAAATAAGGTAAACTCTTTAAACTAGCAACAAGAATGATGTCATGTTGCATTAGATTCAATGGGTTGCCTTGGTTGAATGAAACAAAAGGTTGGTTCATTTGTAGTGCCATGGCAATCTGCAAAGCTTAACCTCTTGGGGCAGTAAAAATTGGAACAATTGTAAGAGGAGTAGTAGTAATAATAAGAACTACAGTGTTACCTCTTGTTGCAAGTGGAGTGCACTTATTTCTCCTTGTATAGACCAAGGGGATTTTGGCTTGTTTTTTAATCCTTCATCTTCTCCTAGGTGGAGATAGTTGCAGATACTCAAAAGATGAAGAGCTTCTCCTTTTTTGTACTCTTCTCATATGTTGTAATACATCGGTTCTTCTTTTCCAAATCTCAGAGTTGCCAAGTGTGTAACTTTAACCTCTTTCAGGCTGGAAATATTATTGTACACACTAACAACAACACAAAAAGTATTGTTAAAAGGACTGACAAATCAGTCACTTATCCCATCGAGCCTGCCAAAAACTATTTTCACCTAAATAGTGCACCCCTGGTGAGAAAAATCAAGCCTACCAATGAACATGGGAAATCATCCCTGATTGTGGACTCATATATTGGAAGCTAACCTCCAAATAAAGATGGTTCTTATGGTACTTCACCAAAAACTATCCTAACTAAGATTCTTTGCAAAGGAAAAGGGTTAGAAGGAAGCATAAAAATAAAATTTAACTCCTAAAAGGTCATGCACCAAAACTAAATCTTTGAGAGTCAATAGATAACCAACACACAATAAAATTTGTAATGAAAATCTCCCCTACATAACTCAATAACACATAATCTTTGCAACAATAATTTATAATAAGGCTAAATGACAGTTCCTAAAAGGAGGATAAATTTCTCATTGTTCAAAATTGATTAAGCACAACCCACAACCTACAAAGATTATACTTCTACAAAAGGCATCAATAAGAGATACACAAGTGCAAAAAAAAGAGAAAGCATGAGCTAAGAATTATAGCTAAAGGTGTTACAAATCTGTATAATCTCTCTGAAATGGGTTACAAAAACCACTTTGCCTTTGTCAAGAACTTAGGAGAATTTACAAAATAGCAAGCCAAAGGGAAGACGAACTCTTTACAAATGAGCCCTCAGCTCATACTTATGCTTTTTCAAAATCGAACTACATCCCAAAATAGTAAAAATATTTGGTTCAAATGCAGTCGGAATTGGTCATTGCTAAGACATTCAAATAGTTGTAAAGAGGCCAAAAGGTGACCCCAAAGTTGTTCTCCAAAGTATTGTCATAAAGACCCTCCATAAATGTGAGCCTTACCCTGTCTCTTCACCACTGGAACAGTATCGCCTCCTTGAATGCATGTCTGATGAAGAAAACCCAAAGAATCCTTTATGTTTCTTGTATACTCGAAATGGCGTTCACAAGTAGCATCGCAGTCATCTTCACTTTACCATTGGAGAAGTTCTGATTGGAGCACCAAAAATCCTTTTCCTTGGTTAAAAACTTGAACTGGCATGAAAATAGCCTCCCATCAGCATAGGTGGTACTGATAGGTTAAATCCCTCTTTGGCACCATCAGCAAACAATCTATCCCCTTGATCAAACACTTTGTTTCATGTTTCCATTGACATAAGTGATATTGATAGGTTCATCAGGGGTCAACAAGTCTCAACAATTGTTCCACTGTTGTGCATTGTTATACCAATAATGCCCATCGACATAACTCCCCCTGATGTCTTTGTTCCTTGGCATCATCGGTGAAGGTTTAACCGATAGCCCCATCAACTATCGGTAAGAAAAAAAATCCTTCACCGCCAACATAAGTTTCACCGATGTATTCTATCGATGCAAGTCCCACTGATAAACACATCATGTGTCGGCATAGAACAAAATGCGCTCCAACGATGGTACTAGTTATGATGATGAGTCCATCGGTGAAAGTCCTATCGATGCATCATCTTGTATTATCGGCATAAGTCCACTTGATATCTCTTATAACAGCCTAAAACACCCCCATCGCGGTAACCTATTCGACAAGCTCATCGAGCATTGGGAAAATGCAAACAATGGTATGTCGATGGGCATGGCTATTTCGATGCCTCTCCTCGGCTAAACCTCTGCTAACAGACCGCCTCTATTCAGATATATATCAGCATAAGTCTTACCGATAACCTCATCGGCTATCGGTAAGATAGAAAAATTGCTTTGTCGATGGTGCATGTTTCACCGATGAAGCTCATCAGTATAAGTCAACTTGATCCCATCTTCACAACGGTCACTTGTTGTCTCTATCGTTGTATGTTGTGTCAATGAGTTTATCGGCAAATCTTTCACTGATGCATCATCTCCCTTTGGTGCCCATTGGTATAAGTCTTACCAATAACCACATCAGGTATTGGCAAGACAAAAAAATGTATTTTTTGATGGTGAGTGTTATGTCGATGGAGCATATCAGTACAAGTCATGCCAATAAGTTTCTCTTCCTTTTTCTCATCTGATGCTATCGGCATAACCTACTTTGACATCGATCCTCATCCTAATGTTATGCTCCTTAATCAAGGTATGTTATCCTAATCACATTTGTCTTTTTTGCCTAAGTGTCATCATCGAGGGACTCCTGTCAATGACCAACTGTGATGCCTTGTACCTCTAACTATATTGACATCATCTTACAGCTCATTCGGGTTTTTGTAGCATGTTGGGCTCTTGCATTTTCGCAATTGTATGTAACCCTCTTGTGACATTTGACTCCATGTGATAGACTGCTTTCTACTTACTATCATGTAGCACGCTTGACTCTACCCTTGTGGGAGCCACATTTTACCCCATGTGCTACAGGTTAGACATTTGTATTTGAAATGAGTCATGGGAAAAATTGATAACATTTTTGCTATTAGCATAACCTACACCGACATAGATCCTCAACCTAATGTTCCACTACTCAATCTGGGTATGTTATCCTGATCACATTTGTTGTTTTTTGTCTAAGTGTTGTCATCAAGGGACTCTTGTCGATGACCAATTGTGACACATTGTACCTCTGACTATACTAGCATCATCTTACACCCCATTCAGGTTTCTATAGCACATTGGGCTCTTGCATTTCTACAATTGTATATAAACCCTCCTATGACATTTGACTCCATCCAATAGACTATTTCCTGCTTACAATCCTATAGCATGTTGGGCTCTACCCTTTTTGGAGCCACATTTTACCCGACATGTTACGGGATAGACATTTGTATCTGAAATGAGTCACGGAAAAAAATTGATAACAGTTCTCTTCAAGTTCAGACATGATGTAGGAGCATCTCGGGTTCTTGGCAATCATATATCATCAAAAACATGTTAGAGTTGTTAGATGTTCTCAGTAGATGCTTTTGAGCTCTTAGTGAAGTATTCTTGTTTCCACCAAGAGGGCTCAGTTGCTGCTCGGTTCGGTTGTTCACCGAGTCGGTTTCGATTGCTCAATAGTCTTGCTCACCGAGTTGTTTATTTTGATTTCTATTGAGGCTGACTTGTGCATTTAGTTTTGGTCGTAAAGCTAACGATTGCATCAATCATTGGGAAGCGTGTGGACCTAGATCTGGGTCATCTCTTTCTCCAATGATTGGATCTTATAGATTTTAAGGCCGACCTATTCGGTGGCTTATTGTATAAATAGATTAGTATGTTGTAGATCTTAGGTAGTTTTGAAAGAATGAAGTAGATTTGTGAAGATAGAATTGGTATAGTTGGATCCTCGCATGTATGAGGACTATTTTGTAATTGAATTCTAATTTTATTGGCCCTAACCAAGAAGGCCTTACAACCCGACATGTATGAATTTTTATCATGAATAATATGTGATTTTTCTACATTCTCTCTCTCCCTATCTTGTGTCATTGCTTTCATGTGTTGATCTAGCAAGGAGGTTGGTAGTTGGGTGTGCCTATGGCCACTTCTTCATCCTTTCTTGCGTCAGGTGGTATCAGAGCGAGGACAAATCTGGTTCCTTCTTGTAAGACCTACTTGATATCTTGTTGTGGGGTGGCAGATTGGGATTTGACTTGCAATTGCAGAGAGTTTCAAGATGGTTCGTTGGAGGTGAGATGTAGATCTAGGATTAGCAGATATGCTAAGACAGATTTTTGCTACATTAGAAGTTTTTGAGACAACCGAGCGCAGAGGAAGACATCTTGATGATGTTAGTGATGAAGAAGCTGAAGATGAACAAGGTGAAGAAGAACCTGCACTAGTGATGGATCAAGGTGAAGAAAGATTTTTGAAGGCATTAACAAATTTGAAGGTTACACTGCATTTCAATCCTCTTGAATACATTGGAAGGCTGGATTTGGATGAGTTGATGGATTGGATAACCGAGATGGAAAAGTATTTTGAATATGAAAATGTTTCAGAGGAAAAGAAGCTGAAAATTACAAGTACAAAATTGAAAAGTCATGCATCCTTATGGTGGGAGTATCTACAATTGGACAGAAAGAGGAAAGGCAAAGACAAAATCAAGGTATGGAATAAGATGGTGAATAAATTGAAAGGTAAGTTTCTACCTTGTGATTATTAGATTAACCTAGTTAGAAGAATGCAAAGTTTGAAGCGGAGAGATAGTTTGATAAAAGATTATATTGAGGAATTCTATAGATTAGACATCAGATCTGGACATGTTGACGATGAGGTAGAAAGAATTGCTAGATACCTGAATGGGTTAAGATTTTCTATTCAAGAGTAAATCAGTTTGGTTAAGTTGGAAAGTATTGAAGAAGCTTATCAGTTTGCCCTAAAAATCGAGGAGAAATTAAACAAAAGACATGAGCAAAGACAAAGAGGAAGAGTTGGTAGATTCTCTAGAGGAAGAGGTGGATCTTATGGTAAAAATAGTAGATCTGATCAAGACAAAACAAATGAGGATAAAGGCAAGACTAAGTAGAAAGGTGAAAGTTCTTCTAGAGGAAGAGGCAGTAACTACCAAGGTGGCTATGGCAAAGGTGGATTCTTAGGAACTTGTTACAATTGTGGAGGTGGACATAGATCATTTGAGTGTACACATGCAAGAAAGAAAGTCAGTAGTAGTAGAAATATCTTGGTGCAATAAGACTCACTGAATGAACCACATAAGGAAAATAACTTGATGGTCAGAAGAGCATTATGGAGTGAAAGTAATAAGGAATATTCGGTAAGGAAAATTTTGTTCAAGACCCGATGCAAAGTTGCTGATAAAGTGTGGAAGTTAATCATTGACAATGGAAGCTCAGAGAATCTGGCATCTGAGGAAATGGTTGCAAAGTTGCAGTTGGAAAGGTTGAAACACCCGAAACCCTGTCAAATTTCACGAATCAAGGATGAGCATAAACTATTGGAGAGTGAACAATGTTATGTGAATTTGAGAATTGGCAAGTACTATGATAAGGTGTTGTGTGATATTATGCCCATGGATTGTTGTCATATTTTTTTGGGTAGACCTTGGTAATATGATAGACATGTTATATATGATGGGACATTGCATAAATATACTATTTGGGCTTATGGGAGAAGACAAATCTTGTTACCTTTGATTGAAGAATATGTTGGTAATGTTTGCACAAGGAAGAAAGTTTGTTAAGGATTTGAAGAAGAATGATGTATATTTTGTTGTGATTCCTAACAAACTAAGTGAGAAGACAGTGAATAGTGTCCCTAAAGAGGTTGATAAACTACTCACCGAGTACAAAGAGATCATCTATGATAATGTACCTAATGGTTTACCACTAAAGAGAAGCATTGATCATTGTATGGATCTGATTCTTGGAGCTAGTTTACTGAATAAAGCACCACATCGATTGACACCTACTGAGAATGAGGAACTTAACTGACAAATCCAAGAGTTGTTGCAAAAAATTTTGATTTGAGAAAGTTTGAGTCCATGTGCAATACCATTTGTATTAGCACTTAGGAAGAATGGAGAGTGGTGAATGTGTACTGATTCCAGAGCAATCAACAAGATAATAGTGAAATATCAGTTTCCTATACCAAGAATGGATGACATAATGGATAGTTTGAGTGGGGAAAAGTATTTTACTAAAATTGATTTGAAGAGCGGATATCATCAAATCAAAATCAGAGGTGATGAATGGAAGACTACTTTCAAAACAAGAGAAGGTTTGTATGAGTGGTTGGTTATGCCTTTTGGTTTAACTAATGCACCGAGTACTTTTATGAGATTGATGAATGAGATTTTAAAGAAATTCTTGGGTAAATTTGTGATTGTATACCTAGATGACATTTTGATATTTAGTAAGACCAGAGAAGAACATTTGTTGCACATTAAATAGGTATTGCAGAGATTGAAAGAAGAAAAGATGTTGATTAATTTGAAAAAGTATTCCTTCATGAAAGAGGAGATTGTATATCTGGGATTTGTGATTTCAACTGATGGTTTGAAGATGGATCTTAAGAAGGTTGAAGCTATTTCGAATTGGCCTACACCTGAAAAGGCTAGTGAGGTAAGATCATTTCATGGTTTAGCAAGTTTTTACCGAAAGATCATTAAGAATTTTAGTGCAATTTGTAATGATATGACTGAGACTATGAGAGGAGATAAAAGAGAATTCAAATGGACACATGGAGCTAATAGAAGTTTTGAGACTTTGAAGCAGAAGGTTGTTGAATTGTCTGTGTTATCTTTACTTGATTTCAATAAGGTATTTCAAGTTGAATGTGATGCAACTGGTAGTCCAATAGGAGTTGTTTTGAGTCAAGAAGGTAAACCTATTGTTTTCTTTAGTGAGAAATGGAATGATGCTAAAAGTAAATATTATGTGTATGATGAAGAGTTATATGCTATTGATCAAGCCCTAAAGAAATGGAGACAGTATTTGATACCGAGTGAATTTGTGTGGTATACTAATCATAAAGCTTTATAGTATTTGGATAGTCAAAATAAGTTGAATCAGAGACATATGAAACGGGTTGAGTATTTGCAGAGTTATACATTTGTGATAAAACATAAGAGTGGAGTCACTAATCGAATTTTTGATGCATTGAGTAGAAGATCTTTGATGACTAAAATGAGAATTGAAATTCTTGGGTTTGATGACATGTAAGATTTGTATGAAACTGACCCTAATTTTTCTGAGTCGTGGAGAAAGTGCAGAGCACCTATTCAAGATCAATCGAGTACTAAATGGGAATACTACTTCATTCAAGAAGGTATCTTGTTTAAAGGTATTCAGTTGTGTATACTAAGAGGATCAATGAGAACTAATTTGATAGAGGAGAAACATAGTAGTGGTTTGGTTGGACATTTTGGCATTGATAACACATTGAATTTACTTAATGAGAGATACTTTTAGCCATAGTTGTATAAGGATGTTCAGAAATTTGTGAGAAGTTGTGGAGTTTGTCAAGTTGCAAAGGGAGTAAGTCAGAATATTGGATTGCATACACTAATTTTTGTTCTTGAGAAACCTTGGGTTGATATCAGTATTGATTTTGTTCTTGGCTTATCGAGGACAACAAGAGGTAATGATTCCATATTTGTTGTTGTGGGTAGATTTTCTAAGATGGCACATTTCATACCCTGTAGTAAAACATCAAATGCAGTGCATATAGCAGATCTTTTCTTTAAGGAGATTGTCAGATTGCATGGATTACCGAAGAGTATCATCTCTAACCAAGACAGTAAATTTGTTGTTTATTTTTGGAAGACTCTATGGAAAAAGTTGTACTGAGTTGAGGTATAGTTCTACATTTCATCCATAGACTGGTGGACAGACGGAGATTGTAAATAGGAGTTTGGGTAATATGTTGAGATTCTTAGTTGGAGACAAACAGAGTAATTGAGATTCTATGTTGGCACAAGTAGAATTTGCATACAATAATTCAGTGAATAGGAGTACTAGAAAAAAATATTTTGAGATTGTTAATGGCACACAACCAAGAGGTATATCATATTTGAAGAACATTGTTGGAGAATATAAGTGTTGAAGGAGAAGAATTTGTTGAGCTCATGAAGACATTGCATGAGGAAGTGAAACATAAGTAGGAACATAGTAATAAAAAATACAAGAACAAAGCAGATAGATCAAGAAGACATGAGACTTTTGTAGTTGGAGATGAAGTAATGGTTCATTTGAAGATATGCATATTTCATGTTGGAACCTATGGAAAATTGAAGATGAAGAAATTTGGTCCCTACAAGATACTGAGAAAGTTTGACAATGGAAATGCTTATGAGATTGAGTTACCTGATGACATGGATATATCACGTATATTAAACATTGCAAATTTGTATGAGTATCATGAATCTGATGAAGAAATGACAATGCTGAATGATTATCCTAAGAAGCAGACAGAAGGAGTTGAGCAGATTTTGGAACAAAGAGTTGGTAGAAGCACAAGAGGAAAAGAGTACATTGAATATTTGGTAAAGTGGAAGAACAAACCAATTGAAGACAGTTCATGGATTTCACAATTTGAGTTGGATTCAACTCGAGTTGTACCTATTGCATGATTCAGAGAATCATTTCAAAGCAACCTTGGATGTCTGATGCAGGAGCATCTCGAGTTCTTGGCAATCATGTATCACCAAAAACAAGTTAGAGTTGTTAAATGTGCTCGGTAGCTACTTTTGAGCTCTCGGCAAAGTATTCTTATTTCAACTGATGAGGCTCGGTTGTTGCTCGGTTCGATTGTTCACCGAGTTATTTCAGTTGTTCACCAAGTCAGTTTTGATTGCTCGGTAGTCTTTCTCACTAAGTGGTTTATTTTGATTTATGTTGAGGTTGACTTGTGCATTCAATTTTGGTCATGGAGTTAACAATTGCATTGATCATTGGGAAGCGTGTGGACCTAAATCTGGTTCGTCCCTTTCTCCAATGATTGGATCTTATGGATCTTAAGGCCAACCTATTCAGTGGCTTCTTGTATAAATTGATTAGTATGTTGTAGATCTTAGGCAGTTTGAAAGAAGTAGGTTTATGAAGATAGAATTGGTACAATTGGATCCTCTCATGTATGAGGATTGTTTTGTGATTGAATTTTGATTGTATTGGTTGTAACCGTAAAGGCCTTACAACCTGACATGTATGAAGTTTTATCATGAATAATATATGAGTTTTTTGTATTCTCTCTCTCCGTGTCTTGTGTCGTTGCTTCTATGTGTTGATCTTGCAAGGAGGTTGGTAGTTGGGTGTGCATGTGGCCCCTTCTTCATCCTTTCTTGTGTCAAGACAACTCAAAAGTAGTGACAACACCATAGAGCTCCTCCAAACTAAATTTGTTCATATCATGACTCAGTTGAATGAAAATCGACAAGGTTTTGTAGGTCTTAGTCATAGTTCTCATCACCTTCACTAGCACCTCATTATCTTCTAAGATTCCAACAGTGCCTCTCATCAAATTGACAATTTTATTTACCCGATGCAAGTAACCCTCAATGTTCTCATCCTCGTTCATTTTAAGAGTCTCAAATTTATGTTTGAAATTCTACAACTTGATTTCCTTGATCTTCTGTCTCTTTCATATATCCTAACAAGCTTCTCCTAGATATCAAATGTGATCTTGCATCCCATGACTTTCAGCAATTTTGAATCACCCAAACCATTGTATTTCTCTCCTTTACATTGTTCTCATGTACTTTGATTTAATCTGGTGTAGGAGCACTAAACGTTGGAGGAACATATTGTTTATTGATAGCATCAAGAACTCCAAATAGCATAGAGTCCAAATGTGATCCCAACCTCTCCTTCCAAAAATTATAATTTGTTTTATCAAACTTAGCTACTTTTTTCCATGTTCATTTATCATCTCTGATATGCCTCAAGAAGTTAAACTTCTTCTAGAGAAACCTTTCTTTGATATCAATTGTTGAACACCTCTAGATGTTGAAGGGGGGTGAATTTGCATAAACAAATACTTAACACTTATGCCACAATTCTCAATTTCTTGTTGTTAATCCAAGTTTGTCATTAATCCAACTAACCATCAACAAAATATATAGCAATAACAACTTACACACACATAAATATCAAATTTATGTGGAAAACCCAATGCGGGAAAAACCACAATTAGAATCACTCACTACATGAAATAATTGATTGCAAAGATTTAGGCTAGAAACCAAGAGAACTCATTGTCCCTTATGTTTAGGCACACTACCAAGGAACTCATTGTCCCTAAGAGAAATTGCACAATCTTAAGGCAAGATATGGGTTTTCACAAGGCTACTAAAAGAGTGCAACCTTCCAACAAGCACTGAGAATATTGAATAAAAAGTTGTAAGATCTCTGGATCAACTTTTGTAACCTCTTTGTTTGATTCAAAAATTCACACATTTGATCTTCCTTATTCACTTTAATTTGTCTTCACCTTCGATCCACACACACTTCACCACTTCCTCACACGCACTCTTACTTTTCCTATCCATTTGCATGCACATGCGCATGCACACACACACACACATTGGTTTGTTCATTGAAGACTCAACAAGGATTGCCATAGAAAATAACACTCATTTGTGCACAACATTTCCATGCACATGTGTGTGCGCACACACACATCAAGGTTTATTCATTGAAGACTCAACAAGAACTGCCATAAGAAATAGCACTCATGTGTGCACACCATGTGCACAACATCCGTTCTTGACAATCAGCCTTACTATCAGCAAACAACACATCACAACTTCAAAATAATAGGTAGAGACTCAAAAACATGATCATGCAATATTCACTGTACATAATCATTATAACAAGAACCACAAGTTGCCATCATCTTATGAGGAGGAATACAAAGCATTCTCCCATAAGGTCTTCAAATGCTTTTTCCTACATATTACAGCTTTTCATACTTCCATCTTCTGGATATACCTCACACTGACTTACTATCACCATTAGATAATCATCTGAATTGTCATGTTCTTCCTTTCTACTACCCCATTCTATTGAGGGGCACTAGGAGCAGACAAATGTCTCCTTGTTTCATGTAAATTCACCTCATGTATCTAACCTTAGACATTTAATCTTAGCATCTATTTGATTTTCTACCATAGATTTGAAAGCTTTAAACTTTTCTAGGGCTTCAGATTTTTCTCTTAAAGAAGTAACCCATGTCATTCTAGAGTCATCATCGATTTAAACAACATAAAATACCTTTCACCAAAACATCCTTGTGTCTTGATAGGTCTACATAGGTCAATGTGTACTAGCTCCAGAGGTTTAGTAGTAGAATAGTCCTTGAATTTGAACTATCTTTTTCTAATTTCTCGTCTAACATTCTCTACAAAAAGCATTCGCAATCTTTGTAATTGTTGGCATATCCCTTGTTGCTTGTGTAGAGTTGATCTTCACTGCATTGTCGAAGTTAATGTGTCTTATCCTTTTATGCCAAAGCCAATAATCACTACTCTAAGAAATCAAACAATTTCCTCCTTTGGTTGCCTTCAAATGATAGAAATTCCCATCGGTCCTTGTTCCTTATATAACTAACCTTCTTGTGTTGCCTCTTTTGATTTCACATCCTTTCTCATGAAATGTCAAATTGTACCATTTAATATACATCTTACTAACACTTAAAATAGCATGTCTCAAACCCTTGAAAAAGAGTACATCTCCAATCTTAATTCTTGCATCAATAGGTATGGTTCCTTTGCCACAAATTGGAGCAAATTTTTCACCACCAAATCTGACAGATTTGCCATCCCAATTTTCAAGATTAATAAATTTTATTTTATCACAGGTCATGTGATTTGAACAACCACTATCATTAACCCATGCATTAGGTTCCCCTCTTGCATAAAGGGCAGTGCATAATATCAATGACTCTTCACTCTCTTTATCTTTTTATAAGGTTCTGGATTTTCCACTTTCTATAGCATTGTCAACTTTTGTAAAGATAAATAATGTTTCATCATTTGAATCATCATATTTCTCATCTTCAAATTAAAAACTATCTTCTTTGGAATAGAAATTGTTTATAGGTACATTTTTTCTATTTTTATCTTCTTCTCTCTTATTTATACTACCTCTAGCCCTATTGTTATATTCTCTAAACATACACCTTGATTTATAATGACTAATGCTTCCTCAATTGAAACATTCAAGGGTAACTAGCCCTTATATTTGCTAATTCCTTTCTTAAACCTCCTTAAAAAATTTGCTTCTACATCATCAAGATTATCTTCCTAATCATGTTATGGTTTTCTACTTGCTTTAAATGTAGCTTCCTTGTTATGATTGTTTGGTATAAAAGCAAATAATGTACCTCTAGCTAGTCTAATGTATATTTGTTTAGGTCTCTACTTTCCTCAATACTCAATACTCTAGAGCAATAGGAATTTGAAAGAGTTCTATGTACCTTTATTACTACTACATTTTCATCCAAAGTTTCACTAATCCCTTTGATTCGATTTACCACTTATGTTATTCGAAGTATATAGCCATCAATATTTTCTTCTTCATTCTCATATTGTCAAATCTTTCCTTAAAACCCTACAGCTTGACATACTTTTTTTTTTATCTCCTTCATAGATACTACTCAACTTTTTCCAAACATCTTTTGCAGATTTACAACTCATCACCTTCAATAGTTTAGAATCAGCCAACTCATTGATAATTGCATTACTTGCCTTTCCATTATTCTCATGTAATTTGATCTCATCCAAAGTAGTAAGAGGAGTGCAAGGAGCAGTGTAACCATCTACAACAAAATTTTAGATCATAACCTAGACAACAAATGTGAACAACAATATATAAAACAAATATTACAATGCTTTAGGCTCGTTGTCAATGAAGTGTGATGCTCTCTAAACTTACAAGCTAAGAAATGTTTCCCTAGGGCAAGATACAAAAGGACTTGCAGACTGAGATGCACTACCTTAGAGCAAGATACAAAACTTGTAAGAAAGACGCACTATCTTTAAGCAAGGCACATAAATGTATGAATCAAGATGAACAAGCCTTTAGCACACTGTCTTAAGGAAATCTCCAAGCATGAAGCTATCCTTGAATGCATCAAGCGACCAACCTCATAATGCCATCACCACTACTTTTTTGCCACAAATTTGTAATCTTTTATTATGTACAATTCCATCTTATTCATACACTCTTACAGATCCACCTACAATTTTCAACATTAGTTTGATCTTCTATATATATTCTTTCTCGTAAACATCAACTAGGTCAGCCAAAGCAGAGAACAAACATAAGTCCTATCAAGTTGGCCACCAAAACATAATTGTGGTAAAGGTGATCCACTCCGGGAGATAGAGGGGATCTAAAAATATCTTAACACATCTTTCACTACTTTGCAAACATTTCACACACTATCACACATCTTCCAAGGTCGGCAACAAGATAATGTGTAGATAGACCAAGCAATGCATCATTAGTCAGCCCAAAATACCTCTTCCAAATGAATACTCTAGATGTGGACCCCACACGCCAAGCAAGGACCCAAAAACAATGCTACACAAGCTTCAAGCTAGGCAAAGACATCCAAGGATTCATTGCAAGCTAAAGAACAACTTATGTCGGCTACCTTGAAATGCACATTCCAAACACAATGTATCAACAAACAGATCAACCAGTAGTATGCGAAGCATACCAAGACATTCCTTGAACATCCAACGACTTCTCAAGTCCTTTTTTCTTCTTCTTACTTTGAGATCAAATTTACACATCTAATAGAATCACTTCATTCCAAAGGGTAAAACATACACATCATCACCATCACTACTTGCAAACAACACCAACGTCTAAAAGTTAAACTGAGACACAACACAAACATTTTAAACATATCTTTCAAACCACAACACCTAAAACATCAATGCAGAGAAATGTGGAGTGTTTCCCAAACCAATTTTGATTCATTAAAGAGGAACAAATTAGGGTCAAAGAAAGCAAAGAACCTAGTGTACATTTAAAGCTCACTTTGGCTTCTTTCTTGTGTAGATCTTGGGTACATAGAGAGTTCTTTAGCAAAATCGAGTCAAGTTTCCCCTGATAGAAAAGGTGCAGCCATGGTGGGTGAAGCAACTGAAGTAGAGGACCTTGATGAAGTACCTCCAGTTCTACCACCATCAAAGGAACCTGAGCTTGAGATAGATGAGTATCTAAAGAGCAACACAACTGAGGACCTTGATATGTATGATCAAAACATAGAAGAGTAGACAATAGATTTCTGGTTTTTTGTTTTTGTTTATGCACCAACATCAATCTATCAAGATTTTTTGAATTTCAATATGTAATGATAATCAGTGTAACACTGGTGTTGGGATACATCGAGACGTTGGGACGAGTTTCCAAGATGGGGGGACAAAGGGCCTCAATTTCAGGGCGGTGGGGGCCATAATGGGAGGGCCGGAGAGAACTTGAAATGCTAGTTATGAAATGATGATTCAGTATAACATATACTTGAACATAGCAAGATTGCAACACAAACCAGAACCATTGAACATTGAACATAATAACATAGTACATTCCCAATAGTAACATTCAAAAATCAAAATTCAAATAGAAATTCAAGTACCTGTCTCGGCGGCGGCATAGTTGTGGACTGGCGAAGGTGGGAGTACTGGGGTACTCCAAGTTGATGGTCCCAACTGGTGCTGAGAGGGGAGGGGTGAGTCAACACCCAATAAAACTCGAAGACTCTTAGATCTACTAACTATTACTACATGCAAAACATATCCTATAAAAGAAATAATCAACACAAAATTACAACAACATAGAACACCAGATATATCACGTGGAAACCCAGAATGGGAGAAAACCACAGTGTGAGTAGAAACTCACAAATTTTGCACTCTTCTGAAGTGCATCCTGTGAAAAGTCTTCCTTGTTAAGGGATTACAAACGCACTGTTAGGTGCGACCCCATTAAAAGATTTTGAATAAAGCTTGTTAAAGTCTACCTTGTCATAGGACTTTAAAACATCAACTAGATGTCACCCGGTTAAGGGATTTAATACAAAGGACCTATAAATGTCCACCAAAATACTGAGATTTGGCTATTGCAATTGTTAGAGAGCAATAGAAGGGTTGATCCTTTGAGATGGCTTTGCAGAGCCTGATAAGATCACTGTTTCATTCACTGAGAGTCGTCATTGGGCACCACCGGTATGCTCTCCTCAGGTTACTATGCTTCCTTGTGCATTATCTTCTTTTTCTTCTTCTCTTATTTTCCCTTTCTTTTGCAATAGCTTTGATCAGCATGCAATTTCACTCTTTCTTCTTTGCAGAGTAAAGGCAAATGATTATCTTCACTAATGGAAGAATATATACACTTCCTGCAAAGCGTAGGACAGTTGTACAATTAAGAGGAGGCACAGATCACTCAAATCAAATCTCAAAAGATCTTCCCGCTCTTTGCCATTACACTCCCCATGAAGATCTCCTATTGATCTACCATCCAGTCATGTTTCAGTTTTAAAAGGAAACATCAAATGGATGACACAAGCTTTCCCTTAATAGAAAATTCGTCATGAATTCACCATTCAGTCATGTTTCATTTTTTCAAAGGAAACGTTAGATGTGCGTCACATACTTTCTCTTAATAGAAAATATTCCATGATTTGTGCAATAAATCACGATAAAAGAATCTCCTTAGTATTTGTCAATTGTCTTTCACCGGTCTTTTCCTTAACAGAAAATCATGTGTGATATGTGCAACAAATCTGGGTAAGAGTTTCCTTTGTGTTTGTCAATTGTGCCTTTCACCGGTCTCAAATAATAGACATACATCAGTCTCAATGATATCTTAATGATCACTGGTGACCAGTTTACACCTTTCCTTATTGAGTGTTCTGGTCTCTGTCTTCACCAGTCACTTCTTTGTTCTTTGTCTACATCGGTCATTGCTCTAGTCATTGACTTCACCAGTCAGTGTCTTCACCGATCACTAACTCTGAGCAATAAGTGCATTGTCAGATATCACTGAGCTCATCACTATGTCACCGGTTTCCTAGCATATGGACATTGTTATCATAGACATTAATGACATCAATGACAACACCACTGGTTATTACTAGTGGTCTCTTTACCGTTTACCAGTTGCTTCCTTACCAGTAATGCCAACACAAGTACCCGGTGCGGGGACATCCCGGGGACAGGTACTTCGATGTTTTGGGGGGTGTGCGAGTCCCCGAGTTTAACAGATGATAATCTAATATGAAGTATGCAATAACCATTGAACTCTTTTATAGTTTGACTCTTTGACACAATGACATTTGACGTGTTAAAATTTACCACTATTATTGTTTTGAAAGTTCTATGTCATGATATTTTTTGAAAATTATTAATTCATATTAAAAAAAATGACATCTCCAAGAACCCCCATCTTCTATTTTGAAAATTAGTCATACCAGTATTGGTACCAGTTTTCCGAACAGTACCAATGCCCATCTCTTGGTTACCTTGGAAAAATCATTGAAGAGATTTTCAAGCTAATGCAATCAACTTGGGTAAAGCCTCAGCAACCTTCGTCAACACATTTCCAGCCTGTGCGAAAATGGAATATTTGGGATTTGGGTGTGAAAAGAATAGATTTGCTGAAGTGTCTTCAAAACTCTCGAGCAAATGTATTTAACAAGTACTATAACCTTGTAACAAACACTTCATGTCTGTACCAAAATGGGAGCTTTGTGATAGGCTATGGATATCCATTACGGTGCAAAGGAGATCCTTGCCAGTTATTGTAGTTATATAGTGCATTGGTAGACATGTATTCAAAATTTTGGGAGCATAGATAAGGCTCACAAGCTGTGCCATGAACGAAAGCCATAGAAACTTTCAAACAAATGTAAGTGTAGCCTTTAAACAAATGCAATTGCTGGCTGCAAAGCCAAATTCCACCTCTTATAAGTTATAACATCTTTACTTCTCAGAAAGATAATGGCCATTTTAAACAAGGTGTAGTCATTCCAAATCATGATAAAAAACAGGATTTTGTCAAATGTTGTGTCATCAGGTTTGCAAAATGTGGAAACATAGATACTGCTTGTTAACTGTTCGGCAGAATCCGTATGAGAGATGTCATCACATGGAATATGTACAAAATGAAATTGTTGAAAATGCTTGAGAAGCTTCCCAGTTGGCAGATGTAAAACTAACATTCACAACATTTGCCAATATCCTCCATGCTATGTGCTAAAATATAAGTGCTGGAACAAGTATTGCATTGCAAAGAAACAGGTAATTGGATTGTTTGAAACAGGTAATTGGATTATTGGAAACATTTGCACCATAGAGTGAAGAGATTACTAATGAACAGAAAATCTTAATGCAGAATAGCTCATGGGAAAAGCCAAATAATAACCAAGCAATGAAATGTTTAAGTGGGTGCCCCTGAATGTCTTAGGCATCTTTATATAATTTATTTTATCCAAGACTAAACAGAAGTTAGTATGAGCTCTAATAATGATTATGTTGAAAGTAATCATGAGCATCAGCGAGAATTAGAAATATATATCTCATATTATCTTGTTCAAAACTTTCATTAACATCAGAATTTGATAGATACAAAGAACTATGATAGATTTGGGAGTGAGATAAACAAGATTTTTACATAGACCATTTTCATTCTGATGAAAACGTGCTTATACTGAGTGGGGGTGAATCGGTATAAGACAATTTTTAGGGGTGAATCAGAATAAAACAATTTTTACTTTTTCAAAGTAACAACCACAATAAAATCAAATGCACAATATAATTCACATAAAATCTAGCAATTATGCAACACAAGAAGAATACACAATTTATGTAGAAACCCTTATGGGAGAAAACCATGGCAAAATATTGCTCACATGAAACTCTCTTTACAATTAAACACCAACCTACTGGACACACCAATCCCCGCAATTTGTAGGGACCAACCTACTAGAGGTACCAACCCCCACTGCTAGGCACAAATTTAGCAAGAGATACCAATCTCTTCTTTAGGATGCACCAGCTTCCAAATGAGTAAGTATTCTCCTTTCCAAAATATGTCTTCTGCAATGGATGACAAAGCCTTCATCAAATCTGACTGCACTTTTTTCTCTCACAAATCTGCTCAAGTGATGCACCATATATTCCTTCCTCCACAAATTAATTTATTGATGATATAGCAATTTCCAATTATCTCCTAAATATTCTGCTCTAGTCTGCTCAAATTCTCATGAATATTATTGCATAACTTCCATATACTTTTCCTTCAAAAGTTTCTCACACTCACTTATATATGCTGCATGTCTTTCGATATTATTCTTAGTAGTGTGCACTCTCTAAGTTATACTCAAATATCAATGCATTTCAAGATTAGATCTATAATATGAAAATAGTCATTAGCAAGATAAACACAAATCCAACAAAGTAGTACATATGAAAGAAATAAATATTTACATGCTTAGGATTCTGATTGAATAATAATAATAATTAACAACCATATGATTTCTTATCAAAAAATAATTCCATTTAAAAGTCAATTGTTTACAATGTCATTCTTCTTTACATCTGCAAACCCAAACCAATTTTATGGAATGTCTTTCTCAAAAGAATTGGAGTGACCAATCACAAACTTTGAAATCGTAATAAAGTAAATTTCAAGGCAACCAGGCCTTAAAAATATCAAAGCTCGCCTTCTTTGTATAGCCAAACTTGCAAATGGGAACATGCATATGAAGGGGTTTCTCTTTACAGTATAACCAACAAAGAGTTACCGATCATAGGGTTCAGGGTATGCAACATTGAACAAGAAAGTTATGATGGACAACGAACCTTTTCTCATCAATTGGAACTTGAAGGCTCGTGCCATAGAATCTCCTGTTATCCTAACTAGATCTAAATATCAAAAAAACATAATAGCCAAGCCCATAATAAAGCATCCTGCAGCCACCCAAGGGCTCAATCGCTCACCTGTTTATCAAGTAATAAGTTAAAACAAATACACATACATACAAAAATCTGAATATTAATTAATTCAAAGTTTACAGTGCTCCATGCTACATTGCAAAAGGGACTCGCTACACAACTTGCATTGAATTTTTAATTAGAAATTACCAGAGACAATGGATAGCAACATGCACAGAAGTGATAATTTCAATATTTTAGGAGTGGCAGTTCATCGAAATAAGCAATTGCAAAAATAGGTAAACAAACAACCTTTTAGAAGATCTGTCTTTCTAATAGTCTTCATTTACTTTGTGTTATTTCTGTCTAATAAAAACATGTCTATCATGGCAGGGGAAAGGACCCTAAAGTTGAGCATGGACCAATATTTGAGATTAGACATGTTGATTAGTGGTTCCAATTTTTGAATAAAATGTGACTAAGCATACATTTAATACAAGTTATACTCAATACACTGCATAACAAGGGACAATCATGAGACGATACATAAGATATATAACAAGTGGATCATGTTATCAACATGTTATGCTTAAATTTAAGCATATTTCAAATATGCTAAAGAAAATTGCCTCAAAATTTATGTTTCCCTCCACTTGAGTACATCAAACAAATGACAGCTTAATCATAAAATAATCTTATAGTTGTACTTACTCATATATCATAAAACTTTAAAATAATCTCACAGTGATGCTGCTGCTACCAAAGACTGCCGAAGCTAGGGTTTTCTGCCCTCAAAATGAGCAAATCGAGGTCCCTTCTACTGCAGTTTCTCATGGCTGTCTGTGTGATGGCAAGCAGAGTAAGAGCTTGGGTAGTCCAGCTTCTCCCTGAGCCTCTACAGTAATGCAAGTAGGTGCTATGGACTTAGGGTACCGGCAGCCATTTGGCTCATGTACAGGCCAGAAAAGTCAGGGTGATGCAGGTATGGTGATAAGAGTGCGCAATTGCCCTTTTAGGACAGGCAGGAAGGAGTGCCTAGAAGGGGCAGGATGGGAATTGATCCCTCCCTGAATCGAATTGGAACTCTAAAAGTGTGCCTCATTTGATAAAGCCAGCCAAGAACCCCTTGAATGTGGCGTTGGGGGGTGATATTTTCAAAGAGGTAGATGAAAATGTAGCTTTTCTTGTTAAGTATGGATTGATCATAAGGTTTAGAGGTTTGTGGCCGAGTCTGGCAGAGTTGCATCAATGGATCAAGAAACTTGGTGGCCCATTTTGAAGGGAGATCTTCAGATTTATCCATGTGTGCAAGGAATTTTTCTAGTAGTTTTTGACAACTCAGATCGCTGCTTGTTCTTTGTCATTACCAGTGGGACTATCACCAGCATTTACTTATGGTGAAGCCCTGGCATGCTTCCTTTGATCCAGCTACTAAATCCTTCTCTGCGATCCCAATGTGGGTAAGACTTGCAAACCTTCCAATGGGGAAAAAGGAGTAGAGGAGATCTGGAGCAAATTCGGGACAAAGTATAAGGAGGGATCTGAAATAAGAATTGAGAAGGAAAAAAGAAAATAAGATATATAGATCTAGAAGAAGAAGATATGCAGATCTTAAATGGGATATGTGCAGATTTGAAAAGTAGTAAATAGGTTAGAGAAGTGAGAGATAGGAAAAAGGAGCAGGAGTTGTCAAACAGATGTATCTTTTCATAACCAAAGGTGTGACCCTTTCATAAGGGCATTAACAAATGAAAGGTTGTGACTCCCTACACTCAAAGGAGATTTAAAAGAGAAGAACTCCATAGAAGAAGGTCATGGAATCAAAAAGGGAGATCAATTGGGAGAATAATATATTATTCTCAAAAGCAACAATGAAAAGTGATGACTCAAATCTTATGCAAGGTGGTGACCCTTTCACTTCTAAATTATAAAGGGGAGATCATTCCAAGCAAACATCAATACATCATAACTCATCAATGCATCACAAAATCAAGCAAACTAAGAATCAGCAAAGGATGAATCAAACAATCTATAAATAGTAAAGATCAAGTCAACAAAGTGAATAAACAAGCAATCAACTCACATCTTGGAATCAGAAATCAATCATCAAATGTCTATCAAATCAATCCATTCACATCTTGGAATCAGAAAGCAATCATCAAATGTCTATCAAATCAATCAATTCATCATTCAAACATCAATTATTAAGTGTCACGCTCTCATACTCACATTCATTCATTCAATCATTGGAAGGAAGAAAAGACAAAAGGATTAAGAACAGATTATAGTTCAGATCTGCAATATGGGCATGAGCATTGTGTGGCAATGTCTTACATAAGAAATCTGTTTGACTGTTTTTCTTGAATCAAATATGCAGCCCAGAATTATGATGCTATTCATAGATGCATATATAGACTGTACAGATAATCTTCATCGCACTGATTTTATCTATTGCATTACTGATTCAGAAATATAATAGTAGTATGTGACAGCTTACACATAGATATACAGAATTATATACATCTGCATACCTGTGAACTAATATGCAATTCACTGCTAAATTATGAATGTTGTAATATAGAGTTTATCATGTATGGCTGCAATTAGCCATGGTAGGGGAAATGAGGTAGTCACAGGAGGGAAAATGGTGATGAGGTCACCTTCTAAGCAAACCACCCCATGCAATGTGACTAAGGAGTCCCGTGGGGCCAAAGGGGGACAAGGGAGCTGCCTTTGGGCTTAAAAAGGAGGGACTTTCTGGGCACCCTGCTGTGAATGAACCTCACACCCTCTATCATGGTGAACCAATGCATATTGATGCTCAACCAATGGAGGTAAGGTAAAAGTGATAAGGATGAGGAGAATGGTGATAGAACACCAAACTAGGTATGGCACTTCATCTGTATGGCAAGGGCCACAAGAGGCTAGGAGGGATGGTATATCCGCTCTTTGGCCTAGGGAAAGGGTCTCTTGGGCATCTCATCAAATAGCCCTACCTTATTACTTCTATGGTAGATACATGTTAAATCTGACTCAAGAAATCTATTAATCTGATATATGTTTATTTATAACTCAAGAATGACTAATTATGAATTATGATTATAATGTTTCCTAACTTGCTTGCAAGATCTCAATCAAAGCAAAAAGGTACCCTAAAAACCCTACTTGCTTTTATATAGAAACTATACACTAGGGAAAACTTTGGATTCTCCTAATTTGGGGACATTACATTACCGAAAATGGACGCTGGAAAAAGCCTTTAGACTATGAGGGCCACTTGATGGAAGGATATTGCCCTTCATCATTATTCAATTGAGAAGATAGATTCAAGCTTGAAAGGAAATCAGGTGCTAAGACCCCTAAGAAAGACTTTGAGTATGGGAACCAACCATCTAGTCCAAGTAAATCACCCCCCAGGCTGACAATTGTTCATCCCCTCCCCCCCCCCCCCACTTAAGTGTGATGGCGGCCATTCCGTTTTGACTGCGACTGAGAAAACGACTAAGTTGTGAGCCTTGGCAGCTTGCCTTTTAGGGCAAATGGTACCCCCGCAGGTTTAGTAGATGTGGCCTAGGATAAGGGATCCAAGGAAGATAATTGGACAGCTGTACAGAGGAGGAAGAAGACTGAGGCAGCTTTCAATATGTAGCTCCGCTCCCATGGCAAATCAGGTGCAAATCCTAGATAAGTGCAGCGAGATTTGGCTTGTTTGCATGTGGATTTGTCTTTGGCGTTGCAGTGACAGAGTGGATTGCTTATAAAATTTGTAGTGTTAAGAGCTTCAAACAATTATGTTATTTTGGTTTTGTATTGTTGGAGTCTGTTCATGGGTTCTAGTGGCTTATTGTCATATGCTGATTTAAATTTTTAACATTTCAATTGAATGGGTGCAGCCCTTCAGCTGCTATTTACCTACCATAAAAAATAATATCTTATTAGTTGCACTTTATCTGTGCATTATGTGGTGTATATAGTGTTAAATTTAGAGCCAGAATAGCATAAATCGAGAGCAGATATCTTAAAACAAATACAAAATCAGAGACACACAAGGATTTACCCTGGGAAAACCCTCCACTTGAGGGTGAAAAACCCAGCCACACAAAAAAGAGTCCTTTATTGAGTAGGAAGTTAACTACCGTGGGTGCCATCCTTCACCCCCAGGCACAGATAACACCCTATCTATTCGGCTGGGGGTTTTTAAGCTTAGCTGGGTGAGTGGCAATAAAAATAATAACCAGTACTCTCTTTACAGTAATAATGAATCTCTGCTATAGAAAAACTACATACTTGAAGAATACTACATACAGTAACAATGACTACCTACAGAAAGCAATGATCAATAATGTTCTCAATACTTCTGCTAAACTTTTCTCACATATCATGACACCCTACAGAAAATAAACATTAATCTCCGACTGCAAAAGAATGAACAGTCTCATCAAAAAAAATCAACCATGCAACTGACGGAATAGGCAAAACAAATCTCAGATTGTCATAACACAAGAAGTCGAGGTTCTTAGACTTCTAACCGATGAAGCACAGGTGTCACTTCCATTTTCAACAGTTACGCAAGCCTTAGACCCTTCGCTTGTTGAAAACCATGCATGATAAGACTCTTTGATTATTAACAAACACACATTCACATGTCCATTTGATGACTGACATTCCAAGAGGTGGTAAAGTTTCCATCGTCCAACTCTTCGCATACTCTTCTGTAACCTTTCAACTGCAGATGTAGAAGACTCTTCATAGCCTTCGGAGGTTGTCACCAAAAGACGTGACTCTTCAAATAGTTGAATCCAACAGCAAGGAAAACTCTTCAGAGTCTGACCAAAATAGAAAATAAGAATAGACGGCAGCAGAGAATGATCATCACAATTACTCGGACAGAATGCTGATGCATTCATCTCATGTAATGAAAATATCTCCTGCAGCTACAATCTTCAACACTCCCTCTTAGCAAAGGAGATATCATTTTCAGATTCTCATGTCATGGATTCTCTCAACATGACAGTCACAATAGCTATACCCATTTGTGAGAAAAACAAAATTTATCACGGATTCTCTCAACATGATAGCATCATGGAGTCATTCAACATGATGTTCACCATGGATGCTCTCATGTGTGAAATAAACACAAGCTCTCATCACGGAGTCGCTCAACGTGATGTTGTTATGGAGTCTCTCAACATGACATCCACTATGGCTACTTCCATGAGTGGAAAGAGCAACAAGGGCTTTCACCTGAAATTTCTCCGTCTTGGAGAAAAATGCATTACAAGGGCTTTCACCTCAAGTACAAGGGCTTTCACCTCAAATTTCTTCGTCACAAGACAAAATGCATTATTAGCAAGTAGCAAGAATCACTAAAGTTGAGACTCTCTCTCAGCAAGAGCATCATTCTCCACAATACCAAGCTTATCTCAAAAATATGAAAACTTCACTCCGGAAAGTGGCTTGGTGAGAATTTCAGTTGTTTGCTCATCAATACAAATGTACTTGAGTTGAATTGGTTTCCTTTGAACCATATCTCTTAAATAATGATATTTAATCTCCACATGTTTGGTTCTATCATGAAATACTAGATTAACAGAAAGCTTCACACAGCTTTGATTATTACAATGAATCACAGTGGGTTCTAGAGTCTGCCCAAACAGTCTTGCAAGAAGTTTTCGAAGCCACACAGCTTCTCAAGCTGCCACACAAGCTACAATATATTCAGCTTTTGTTGTACTTTGAGCCACACATGAACGTTTCCTATTGCACCAAGAAATTATAGCGGAACCTAAGCTGAAACAACAACCAGAAGTACTCTTCATGTCAGGCACAAACCCGGCCCAATCAAAATCATAAAAACCTTGCAAATCCAGTTCTTCACAAATATATTTCAAAACATATCCTACTGTACCTCACAAATATCTCAATATATGTTTTGCTGCAACAAAATGAATTTGTCTAGGCTCAAACATAAATTGACTGAGAGTGTTAACAGCATAACAAATATCACCTCTAGTATTGACTAGATACATCAATGATCCAATCAATTGTATATACATGGTGGGATCTACTAAATTTGAACTAGCTACACATTCATGTAACTTTTTCAAATTTGTTTCTGTAGGTGTTGACATTGACTTGCAATCTAGCATACCAAATCTCTTCAAAATGTCTCTAGAGTATTTCCCTTGACTCAAAATAATCTCATTAGGTGTTTACCACACTTCAAGTCCTAGAAAGTAATGCATAAGACCGAGCTCTTTCATCTCAAATTCAGAAGCTAAATCTTTCTTACATTTGATAATGAGATTATCTGCCCCAGTAAGAAATAAATCATCAACATAAAGAACTAAAATTAAAGCTTTATCATCAATTACCTTGAAGTAAGGATTTAGATCTACATCATTCTTGGAGAATCCCAAGCACATTAAATATTGATCAAACCTTTCATACCATGCACGTGGTGCTTGCTTAAGGCCATACAAGGTATTTTTCAATCTGCACACATGAGATTCCTTCTCATGAATCACAAAACCATATGACTGCTCAATAAACAGCTTTCCTTCAATCACTCCATTAAGAAATGCAGTCTTTACATTCATTTGATGTAATTTCGAACCTTTAACTGTTGCAATAACAATGATAGTTCTGATAGAAGTATACCGAGCTACAAGAGCAAATGTCTCCTCGTAATCTATACATTCTTTTTGAGAGAAACCTCTTGCCAAAAATTTTGCTTTATATTTTTCAATATTCACATCAGTTGCATGCTTAATTTTGAACAAGCACTTAGAAGATACAACTGAATTTTCTTTAGGCCTAGGGACAACATCCCAAGCATCAATTTTTATGATAGATTGATATTCTTCAATCATAGCATCTCTCCATACTTCAAAACTTGAAGGTTCAAATTCAATGATGTGACTCATTAATGCAACATAACCTGAAAACTTATGTGGTCTCTTACTTTCTCTAAAAGTGTCACGAGGAGCTACATATTCTTCAGCCACTTGCATAGTATGTCTAGCACACAAAGGTCTCTTTCTATCTAATGAAGCATTACCTAGTCTATAGGTTGGTTCAATTGGATCAACTGGATCAATAGATTCTTCTAATTCAATAGACTCCCTCTGAATCTCAAAAGGGGAATCAGGAGCAGCATTGTCCAAATCTTAAAATGTCTCTTGTTCTTCTCTAATTATCTCCATGGAAGATCCCTTTGATCTTTTGAAAGCTACTTCTTTCTCAAATGATAAATTTGTGCTGATCTTAATCTATTTTTGTCCTGGAATGTAAATTATGTAAGCCTTAGAAGACTCACTGTAACCAACACAAATTTCTTTCTAGCCTAAAGGTTCTAGCTTAGACCTTTTATCTTTAGGCACATGAATGTAAACAAGACACCCAAAAATTATCAAATGACTAACTTCTAGTTTGATACCTGTGAAAAGGACCTTTAACATTCTTGCCTAGAGAACAGCCTTTGTAAATACCATAGTAACTTGGGGACACGCCCCCCCCCCCCCCCAAATCTTTGGCATTCTCGGAATGGAGACGCACCAAGGACGGTGTTACGACATCCCCGGTGGTGCCATCGTCCCGCCACCGTTCTCAAGGAGATGCGAGGATGTCCCGGTGTCCCTAGTGGGGACAAGGGGACACCTAGACGTCCCCCATCACTGCAAGCCAAAAAAGTGACGCCAAAAAAAAAATACAAGTTCTTAATTTTTTTATCGGTTACATTGTAACCCTAGGGGTATGTGGGGCCCATCTAGTATGTTATATTGTATCAAAGCACTTTGAAGCTTCATTTGTATTCATTTTTTTATTTCTGTGTTTGCAACAATAGCAAGAAGAAGAGTGAATAACTGAGAAGAATCACTACATTTTGGGCCTATTCATTTTTTAATTTCTATGTGTTTGCAAAAGCAGCAAGAAGAGTGAATAACTGAGAAAAATCACTACATTTTGGGACTTGGCATTTTGATTTTGTAATTTGAACTTCTTTTGATATATCATATCATGCTACTCAATGTAATCATCTTTATGATGAGATAGATACTCATACTTTTGATATGAGACTTTAGTATTTGGTTTTTATATTATTATTTATATAATAGAACTCTTCCATTTGCTGATTGGAGTATTTAAAATTTACAAATTTATTGTTTAATGTTCAATGTACAATGCAATGTTCAATGATCAATCACAATGTAATGTTCAATGATTTTACATCTTTATGTTTTATATTGTTTTCATAACTAGCATTTTAAGTACCACATGTATAGTATATACACCCACCCCCTGTCCCCCGTCGTCGTCCCCAAATTGAGGCCTCTCTATGCCCCCGTCCCAAAAACTTGTCCCCTCGTCCCCCAGGGTGCTATAACTATGGTAAATACCATCATGCGCTTGATTAAGCTTTGGAAGGGCAACAACCATCTTATCCATGGAAGAAAGAGTTCTGAAATTTAAGTGAGCAAATATTCTATGCCACAACTCTCTTGAACTGATGGAATCATGTGCTAAAGCTTAAATAGAACGAGCAGAAAGTCCATATAGACTCTTTTGACAAACACCAATTTCACGAACTGACTGAATGCTAGTGTTTTACTTCCATGCAAGCACTTTACCTTCAACAAATGCAACTTGATACCCTTTGTCCTCCAATGCTGAAATTGAAATCAGATTTCTCTTGATTTTTGGAATAAACAAGAGATCACTCAAATGAAGAGGGATGCCTGAATCTAGATGAAAAGAAGTAATCCCAACACTTTTCATTGAATAACAAGCATCATCACCAATTATAACTTGCAAATGAGTATCTTTTTCCACCAAATTAGAAAGATGTTCTCGATATCCTATAATATAATGTGAAGCACCACTATCAATTTACCAAGTATTACTATCATTTGGAACATTGCTTGAAAGGGCTGAGATAAATAAAAATCCCTTTGAATTGTCACGAGATTCTTTATGAGGTGAAGCAACATCAACATTTGTAGCAACAACTTGATGTTTTGGTCTTGTTAAACAATCACAGGCAAAGTGAGCATACTTGTCACATCTAAAGCATTGAATTCTAGAGAGATCCTTCTTCTTCGGTTCAGGGACTGAATCTGAATTCCTATCTCTATTCCTCTTGCAATTTCCTTTTCTCCCTTCTCTTCCTTTCCTTTTAGATGTTTGAGCAGCAAGAGCGTGATCTTCTTCATGATAAGATTTTTGTCCATTTCCTCTTGCTTCTAATCTGCATTCCTCTTGAATGCAATCAGCTCTAAGACAATCAAACTTGGATAATTCATCTTTCCACTAATGTCTTGAATAAAAGACTCCCAAGAATGAGGGAGACCATTCATGGCCAACATAACTAAGCCTTTATCTTCAATTGAATCTCCAATGGCACTAAGATGATCTTTCAATTCTGTAATCTTCATGGAGATAACTGATTCTCCTCCAGCTATTTTTATATGGAGAAGTTGACGTCTCAAGGCCAGAGCTCTGCTGGTATTGTTGAATTCATACAAGCTTTGAAGACTCAAACATTTCTTTAGCTGAATTCAACTTGGATATAAAACGCACAAGATGATCCTTTATAAAATCAATCAATATATTTCTTGCCATGATGTTATTCTTCGTCCATTGAGCTTTCTCAGTATTGTCAATTGGCTCAGGCACATCATTCTTCACATAGTCTAAAAGATCATTTTCTTCTAGTGCAATAAGGACTTTGAATTTTCATGATGTGAAATTGGATGCACCATCTAGCCTATCTTGAGTCCATTCACCATTTTTGAAACTTGAAAGAATCAATCTAAAAGAAAAGAAAAGAATATTTTTTATGAATAAACAATTCTGGTTCTGGATCTTACTTAAACCCGCTCTGATACCATGTTAAATTTAGAGCCAAAATAGCATAAATCGAGGGTAGATATCTTAAAACAAATACAAAATCAGATAGACACAAGGATTTACCCTAGGAAAACCCTCCCCTTGAGGGTGAAAAACCTAGCCACACAAAAAAGAGTCATTTATTGAGTAATAACAGAACCTAGATACAATGCTCACAAATTTTGAGACTCCACACTCTAGAAAATAATAACCAGTACTCTCTTTACAGTAATAAATTAATAATGAATCTCTGCTATAGAAGAGCTACGTACTTGAAGAATACTACATACAGTAACAATGACTACCCAGAGAAAGCAATGATATACTGAATGAAGAACACACAATAATGTTCTCAATACTTCTGCTAAACTTTTCTCACCGATCACGACAACCTACAAAAAATAAACAATAATCTTCGACTACAAAAGAATGAACAGTCTCATCAAAAAAAATCAACCATGCGATTGACGGAATAGCCAAAACAAAACTCAGATTGCCGTAACACGAGAAGTCGAGGCTCTCAGACTTCTAACTGACACAGCACAGGTGTCACTTCCATTTTCAACAGTTACGCAAGCCTTAGACCCTTCACTTGTCGAGAACCATGCATGATAAGACTCTTTGATAATTAACAAACACGCATGCACATGTCCATTTGATGACTGACGTTCCAAGAGGTGGTAAAGCTTCCACTGTCCAACTCTTCGCATACTCTGTTGTAACCTTTCAACTGCAGACGTAGAAGACTCTTCATAGTCTTCGGAGGTTGCCACCAAAAGACGTGACTCTTCAAATAGTTGAATCCAACAGCAAGGAAGGCTCCTCACAGTCTGACCAAAATAGAAAATAAGAATAGACGACAGCAGAGAATGATCATCACAGTTACTCGAACAGAATGCTGATGCATTCATCTCAGGTAATGAAAACATCTCCCACAGCTACAATCTTCAACATATAGTAATTATTAGACCCTAAACATATGGTGCTCAACTATGATTTCCTCTCATGTATGGCCCATGACATCAAAATATTTAATCTTCCAATTGATCAGAGTTACCTGTTTGCCAATATAATTGCTTCTAGACAAGCATGCAGCATTGGCTATTTAGAGGTCCTACACAAAATGATGCATTGATCATAGAGATCGCTACTATAAAATTGTTTAAAAAATTTATTCCAAGAACAATAACATGCAGAAGATTCATTATGATTATGGTTTAGATGCAAACAAGTGAATAGATGCACTTGTTCTCATTCTCACAGATCTGCTCCTATCACCCGACCTCTTAGGATTGAACATAATATCAACAGAAAATCTATGTATAAATAAGAGTATTTCTAATCTGTATTTAATACCGATAAATAGATGCACTTGTTCTCATTCTCACAGATCTGCTCCTGTCACCTGACCTCTTAGGATTGAACATAATATCAACAGAAAATCTGTGTATAAATAAGACTATTTCTAATCTGTATTTACCAAGGTTGAAAAACTCGGACTCGGCAATATCTGCCGGCCCAAAAATTTTAAAAAACTCGGAATCACCAAAAACTCGGCGAAAAAATCGGCAATAAATCGGCACTTTTATCGTACATTTAAAAATATATAAACTCTTAAAATATTCTTTAAAACACACACATATACACCAAATTTGTATATAGTTATCAACAGATAGTTGTCTGAGAATCAGTACAAATGTCAGCTCTTTATTTTAGTTTTAAAATGTGATAAATATATTTCAGATTTAATTTTAAAAAATACAAATTAAAAATTAAATACAAGTTATATAATATTATATAGTTTTAGTTTTTAATTCTTATATAGATCTAAATATAAATTATTAAATCTTAAATCTATTTTAAATATTATATAAATCTTTTTTATATAGATCTAAATATAAATACTTTTAAAAATCTAAAAATAAATACTTATATAGATCTAAATATAAAATTGTAAATATATATAAATTAAAAATAGATTACATATCTGTTAATAATTTATTATTTTATATTTACATACAAATATAAATATTATATTTGCATTTTATATAAATGTATTTTAAATTTCATATAGAGTCTAGACTCTAGACAGTCACAGTGCATACAGACATACATATTACATAAATTATAGTATTATACAATATTATAATGTATTTTATATTTTATATTTAAATAAAAATAATTAAAATTTTAACCTAAGTTAAAATGTTAAGAAAAAAAATTAAAACAAACATCTGTATACGTTTTATGTGATCTACTACCATCAATGATGGATGGCTTCGACGAATGGCAGATGGCAGGTTCCAAGTCTTCCAAGCAAACTTCAAGTCCTTCCACGCTGGCTTTGAGTCTTCACGCAGGCTTCCTTGAACTTCCACATAGGCACGGGCTTCCTAATGCTTTTTTTCCTACACTTCCACACGACACGGGCTGCAGCTTGTCCTTCCATGGCGATTTTTTGCAGTAGTTATCGTGATTTTTGGCGATTTTTGGGTCAAAATACTACCGCAAGTTTTTTAAAAAACTGGTGCCGAGATTTACAGCGATAATATCATTTGCTAAAATCTCTGGCGATATACCGCGATATCTGCAATATATCGCAGAGATTTTCAACCTTGGTATTTACTACCAAGGGAGGTCAAAAAGGATAACTCCTTTTAATTATCCAACTTACTATGGAAGGTTTTCTCAATTATAGATGGGTTCTTAACTTCTTATGATGGGATCTGGATCACCATCCTTGAGCACAGATGTCTTTGGTGCATTGCTTGGAATATATATGCTGGTTGCCATCTCCAAAGGATTTATTTTCATTTGCATGAATGCTCTATTCACTGTCTTCAGAAATCTTTCCCCTGATCCATACAGATGCCATGCCATCAAATATATTAGCTCTTGACAGTTCCAGAAGTGAGTTTGGACAGGAATTGAAAGGGTTATCAGTAGCAACCTCGGATGCAACAGACTATGCAATTGGAAGACAAAGCTGTGAAAATGGATGAGCATCATTGACAGCATCAAGAGCAATACGAAGTACAAATGGTGGTGACAGCTTGTCAGACCAAGTGTTCAGGGTATTCTCATAAATGTCACTTCCTTCCATAGTAAATGTAGGGCAATGGATGATCAGAGTCATGACAAGCTTGACATCAAAAGGGTATAATTTCAAAGTCTAATGTTTATGACCATATCTGAAAAGTTATATCTAGTCAAACATTCCTCATGACCAAAGCAGAAACAAATTCTACAATCAGAATGTTTCAGTTTGGCAGGATGTAAATTAGTCACTGAAAACATTTTTCAATTGCGAGAGCATTACATTCTTTTTTTGCTCAACAATCCAAAGCTAGTTAGGAAAGATCTGGTTGAGGCTCCTCCAAGTCAAGGTAAATTTTCAGTATAGCATTGAAAGGTTCTGTTTTTGTACAAGTAATAAATTCATTGTAAAGATTCTTCGAGTGTCTTTTCTTTTTCTTTTTTTGCAAAACTCAATAAAAGATTACTAAAGTGATGGATTTAAAACCTAGAAACTAGTGGAAAAAATAGGATATACCAATCCAGGGAAACCAAAAAATAGCAATGTTTCCTAATTGGACTCTGACTAACTCATCCATACATCTGATAGAATGCAGATGACATTGATGCTGCTTTTGGAGATGCTGAATTTACCCATTCAGTCCCAGAATTGATGCCTGAACAGTTGAGCATTCAGAAAATTACTGATTGAACTCGGATGGAAATTCAAAAATGGATCATCTAGAAACCAATCCAGCTGCCACAGAGAAGTTAACATTTGTAACAGTGATTAGCATCAAAGAAAGAGTAAATAGATTATTACACAAAGTAAAGTGGGACCAAGAGGCTTGGTGAGAATGTCTGCAGTCTGATCCGCTGTTGGAACATTATGCAACTGAATTGTCCTGTCTTCAACCAACTGTCAAATGTAATGACAATGAACGTCCACATGTTTGGTTTATTCATGGAAGACTAGGTTGCTAGCAAGCTTGAGAACGCCCTCATTATCAGCAAACAAGGGAGTCAGACCTACTTGAGACATCTGGATATCCACAAGCATCTGACAAAGCCAAATTGCTTTGCAAGCTGCCTTAACTGCTCCTTGATATTCTCCTTCTGTCCAGGAGAGAGATACTGCCTGCTGCATTTTACTAGTCCACGTGACTGCACAAGATCCTGTTGTGCGGTTTTCACATCATCGCCCCAAAGAATTTGGGGACCCCCATTTTTCGAACAAACCTTGGCATTTTCTTTAGACCCAGGTATCCGGAGGCCTTAGCGAAATTTTTGGACTTAGATGGATGATATTTTTGAAAACTATTGGAATTGAAGAGCTTGGCTTTTATTTTCGAATTTGAGTGAAATTTGGTCTTGTTTTTTAATGGATTAAATGGCCAAAAAAAAAAAAAATTTAATTTGCCAAATGGAAGTATAAAACGAAATTGGACCTATCTCCTTTACTTAATTCGAAATCTTGGCCAATAAATTCGAAGAAATCTGGGCTAATATTCGAAAATCTGGCCCTTTAGCTAAAATCTGGGCAATCAAATATAAATATCTGCATTGAAATTTAAAATATGGCCACTTAATTCGAAAAATCTGGGCATTAAAATATGAAACTTGAGCTTTGAAATTCTAAAATCTGTGCGCCTAAGCATTAGGTCTAGCCTCTTGTATGAAACGTGTGGCCTTAGAAAATGAATTAGGGGCTGTCCTATGTGAAACGTGAGGGTTTAGGCTTTAATTTGCATTGAAATTCGAATTTAATCTCCCTAATTTTGCCTTAAATAAAAGACTTAATACAAATTTAATATATATAAGCAGGTTGTCCCTCCTTTATGGCTTTTAATTGAAATTTTGTTTATCTATATGCAAGTCGGCCTTCTAAGTGGAGGCTAGAGTTTGATATAAAAGAGAGCGCCCTCCCCTCCATTTCCTCATCTCATCCATCAATCATTGCCTTAGTAGAAGAGCAGCGAAATAGTGGTGAAGGCAGCGAGCTTGTTAAGGGAAGTAGCGAAATTGCCTAAAGAGGAGCGAGATTCATCAAGGCGGACCTGCTATAAGATTCGAGCTACTATTTGATGCAGGAGGCAGCGAAAATGGTCTAAGGAAGGAGCAGAAAATTATGAGCATATAGGAGGGAGCAGAGAAATTGTTTAAGGCAGCAGCGACTTTGATTGGAGACCACAGAAATTTGTAGCAGACCCGCTATAGAGGGGAGGCTGTTATTTGATAAAGAGGAGACCACAGATTGTCTAGAGCTTGCAGATTTGTCAAGAGGCCTGCCAATTTGAGGAACAGTTTTGCAAGAAATTGGTGAGTAAACTATATTCTTAATTGTTATCTTTCTTCTTTGGTGTTGATAGTTTGGTGGTAGAAGACGATCTTCATGATTAAGAGTGAAGACTGGTTCATAAAGCAGATTTCTTTCTTGTTCTTGATTGGTTCTTCCCTCCATTTCTTGCTTGCATCATCCATCCATCATTTCATCATCTCATCTAGGGCTTGAAGTTGGGAGATATAAGTATAGTTTTCATCTAGGATGAGGAGAAAGGAGATATAAGTGGTAGTCCCACCCTTAGGAACGAAGTTGAGAGATATAAGTGTAGTCCATCTCATAAGTAACGAAGAGGCACAAAAAAGTGGTAGTCCCATCCCTAGGTGGAGAGGCAGAGATAAGTGTAGTGTGATAGGCATTGGCGAGGCAGAAATATGTTTGTTCATCCCTAGGATTGGAGGGGGACAGATAAGTGTAGTCCCACCTCACTGTAGAAAGAAGGGGCAAAAATAAGGGCTAGGATGGCGGATGCTAGTGCAAGCAAGAACCCAAAGGGAATGAATACCAAGAAAGACAAGGAAGAAATGATGCCCAAGACCACCTTCTTCTCAAAATTGAAGCGAGTCGGCGACACCAACATCGGCACCATGGATATGATACAATTGAGAGTTGGTTGCACGAAGGCAAGAAGGGAGTCACCAAGTCATCAAGGCTCACCAGGTCAAATTTCAAATCAGAGTATGGCGACCTTATTGTGCTTCTCAACCGGGTAATGGACTCCGCTCCAGGTACACAGTTCAATCCTTTGGTGTATTATTTTATTGAAGGAATTCAGAATGGAAAAAGAAAGTTTGATTGGGCTAGAATTATCAGCAAGAATTTAGAGTTGCAACTTAGGATAGTGCAAAATCAAAAGCAATTCTACATGGGGTCCTACCTCTTCTATACGGTTGCACGGTTGTTGGTGATGCTTTGCTAGTCAAACCAAATCCAGATTTGGCGAGATGCTTATGCCAAGGGGCGAGATTGTGGCCATCCGAACAGTTGAAGACATTCAAGGGTTAGCCAAAGAGGAAAACATTAGTAAGGAGGCAAGTTTCATTGAAGGTTGGAAGAGATTTGAAGATATTTGAGGCTTGGCTATTCATGCAGGCTAGTTTGGTTAGATTTGAGAAGGAGGTATGGCCAGGGCAGGTGCCCCCAGAACCCAAGAGTATTTAAGCAAAGGGGGGGTGCATGCAAACCAAATTCAAGTGGGAAGGTTGGAGAAGACCATGAAGGCCATGAAGGTTAAGGAAGGCAAGGATAATGAAGGAGGAAGGCGAGACAAAAGGTTGAAAGGGGTCAAGTTCGATTTCAAGGCGATGGCCAAGAGCAAGGCTCTCAAATTGCAAGAAGGTTCACATCCAGGCAAGCCACCGAGGCCAAGGCAAGATCATCCCAAGTGCATAGAGACCTCACCCTTTCAAGGTCAGGACATCAAGTACAGTCAAGTTCAGGTGGTGATGAGAAAGTTTCTAAGGACGAGCTCAAGCATCTAAGGCTTCACCTCATCTCAAGGATTAAATAAATTTGTAAGGTTGATGAGGTGGCAATTTCATGTGCATGCAATCAAATCATGCCAAGTATCCTATGTTCTCATTGGTTTATAGATTATTGTAATTTCTCATTGGCCCACAAAGTTGGTGCCCTCATGTAATTGGTTGAAAGATGGTAACCCTAATTAGGGCTTCTAAGGTTTAATCTTGGCCCTTGATTTTGCCCCTTAATCTTGGCCACTCGTTGTAATTTTGAGCCTCTATATAAGGTCATTTGTTCTCATTTTTAAGAGAGTTATGTTGGAGAATTGTTGCCAAAATACTATCAAAATTGTTCTCTATTCATTGTTGTGGTTTGCATGGTGGATATACATGATCATTTTGGTGTATTGCATGTTTCTTCTCATCTCTCAAATTAAAGTAGATTTCATTTCAAAAGTGTTAAAGTAAGAATAGAAGTAGATGGCTAGTTGTATGGCAATATTGGTGAATGTTTGATAGGGATCTTTATACTAGGCCACTAGCATCCTAGCGGCTTGTTAGGAAGCCTTGTGTTGTAATCTAGTCTCATTCCCCTTGAATCATTGCATCTATGGAGGTAACGCCGCTGGCAAGCTTTCATTAGGTTGATCCCCGTCCATTCGCCAATCTTTCCATTCCATAGGAGTAGCAGTAAAGCAGTCGGTAGTTTAGTAGTTGAAGTTTGAAAAAGCAAAGTTGGAAATTAGAAAATCGTTTGAGTATACATTGCAAAGCAAGATCCCATTATCATCACAACGAGAATTTGACATCCTTGAATGAGCAACGTAAGCCCGCCTAAATGATTAACCAACAAATCACATTAATATAACTGAGTTAGTATCCACAGATGTAAGGAACCTCGGAGTTTACTCAAGTTCTTCATGACTATATACTTTTCAAGAGAGGGTTGAGTGTTTGGTATTCTATATCAAGTATTCAATTGCTATATGTTATGTAGTGGTACAAAACTGACATCAACAGATCCCAAACTGAACACATATCTATTGGTTGACTTCTTATCATCAACTGAACCTTCCCAATCTGAATTTGTGAAACCACTAAGTCTAGGATCATGACTCCTAGAGTAAAGAAGTCCATAATCAGGGGTGCCCTTCACATAACCCACACAGGCTTCGTTGCTACCCAATGATTAGACTTGGGGGCTGTCATGAAGTGTAAAATGTAGCTCACTGCAAAACTGAAATCAGGTCTACGAGTATTGAGATAGATGAGACTGCCCACTAGTTGCCTATAAGTGGTTTGATCAACAAGAGAGTCAACTTGGATGACAACTTCAATCTCTCCTCCATAGGCGTGAAAGCAGGTTTACAATCCTGCATTCAAAACCTGTCAAGCAAGTTCTTGGCATATTAGACTGAGAAAGAAAAATACTACCATCAGTCTGCCAAACCTCAACACCTAAACAATAATGGAGAAGCCCCAAATCTATCATATCAAAATCCTTGCACAGGTCTTGTTTGATTGTTGCAATCAAATGTGTCGAACTATCAGTAATGACCAAGTCATCCACATTGACAACAAGAAAGAGAATATCATCACTAGAGCGTTTGATATACAGATTATTGTCAGAAGGGCAACACTAAAAACCATGAACAACCAAGTACTGATCAATCTTGATGTACCACATTCGAGGAGCCTGTTTAAGTCCATAGAGTGCTTTTTTGAGTCTACATACTTGATGTTCTTTGCTAGCAACCTTGAAACCATGAGGTTGCGTCATGTAGACTTCTTCCTGCAACTCATTGTTGAAGAAGGCACTCTTAACATCTATCTGATGGAATTTCCATCCAAACTGAGCTCCAATGGCGAGAAGACAACAGATTGTACTCATCTTGACAGTAGGAGCAAAAGTCTCCTCATAGTCAATGCCCTCCCGCTGTGTGAACCCTCAAGCAACTAATTTGGCCTTGTATTTATCTAAGGTACCATCTGCATGTTACTTGACCTTATACACCCATTTGCAGCTAATAGACTTCTTCCCAAGAGGAAGATCAGAGAGAATGTAATGTCCCCTTCCGGATTCTGACTGTGAATCCTGAGAGTTACCTCTTGTAACTATTGTGAGATCCTGTAGTTTTCTGAGCAAGCATGCATTCTGGGGGTGAACTTCTTTTGAGTATTAGTATCTAGTATTGATCTACAGCTGATGTCATTGTTATTTCTGGTGTGCATTCTATCTGCAGTGTGTATCAGTATTGAATAGGCAAATGTGCATCTGATACAGACTATTATTTGTATGTGATTATTTTTAGTATTGTCTTGTATTTCTGATATTTTATCAGTCCTTGAGAGAAGCATCTAAGTCTATTTGATTGCAAAGAGAGAAGCGAAATTTTCTTGTGTTAATGCTCAAATTTGTGAGCTTTGTACTGAGACTCAATATTATTTTTTCTAATAAAGGAGTACTGTTTTGTGTGGCTGGGTTTTTCCCTCGAGTAGGAGGGTTTTCCCTGGGTAGTTCTGGTGTTTTTGGTGATTTTGTTTATCTGTTATTTGATGATTACATTCTGGTTTGAAATTTAACATGGCGAACTCACAAGGTTGAGAGGAAGCCATCAAAATAATTACACTTCCCAATTAGTTCATTGGCATAATCTCTCACCTCATTTGGAATGCCATTTCTGATGTACCCACATCTTTTGTTCTTTTATAGATAAGATGAATGTCATTTTCTTCTACAAATGGTATCACTATAATTGTATTTGTGGCAGCCACGATTTGAGTGGAAAACTGACCAACATGTAGCTTGATAGGTCAATATACTTTCTTGGATAAAGGATGAGATTTTGAATGGGCTTTCTCAAATACTTTCTCTACTTCCTCTTGATCGTTCATAAGTTACAAGATTTTTATTGTTGGCAACCCATGTTGGTTGGCACCTTTCAGATCATATTGATTCATTAGAAATCCCACACAAATGATATTTTACACATATAGAGAGAATTGTATTTATTTTGCATCCATCGCAGTACTGAGCATAACCGACTCCTGAAATCTGCTCTATCGTTGTCATGTGTCTCTAAAGCAACAAAAAGAGCCATTTTTCAAAGCCCAGGTTGACCATTACCCCACAAAGCTAGAACTATACCAAACCTTGGCAGCTACAAACTTTTGAACAAACACAAATCAAGGGGGGGAAGACCTAAGTTAAAAACATAAACAATTTTCAATGAAAACAATAGACCTAAAGGAGATAATAAGAACTTGCCTTCAAGGTGAAAGAATCAAGAATCCTCCTTGATACAACCTCTTTAATCTTCCTAGAGGCCAATAAAACTTATCGACATAGGGATGGTAATAGAATGAAGATTGAAAACCAATAAAATGTTTAGGTCTACACAATGAGAAGCAATGGAAATTTAGTTGAGAGAAAGGACAAGAGGTAATAGTTGTTTTCTTTTTCATTTTGTGTTTTTAGCATTGCTTTAGGTTTTAGTTAAGTTGCTTTTAATTTTATGTTATTTATGGATTTTTGGGTTTCTTCCAATGCTTTAATGAAAGAATTTTGTTTTTGGTCACTTGGGACTCAGGTTTGCCCCAAGTATAGAGGACAGATGATTGAACTAGTATCAAGAACCAAGATAATTTTGTGCCTATATATAGGCAAAATTGGCTTCAAGTTCACAGCATTCAGACCTAATGGCTATGGATTTAGACAGTTTTTGAAGATCTTAAAAAAAATGAACAAGCAGTTAACCTACCAGAGCATACTGATGACACCAAGACCGTGGTCATATCCTTTCATTCATTTAATGAAGAGATATTCCTTAAGTTAGACAAAAAGTTGAATAAATATGAGGTCGAATCCGTATTCATTTCACAAAAAAAGATCACCGGCATGCTTGGTTCCATCAAGCATCTTCTTGAACCAACCTTGGGATGTGGAATACATTGATTGTATGCATTATCATTCATACTTTGGACAGATGGAAGAGAGGTTCAAGATATATAGCTCAGAATTTCAAAGAGATTGAATAAAGGCATTTTCTTTAGCAAAGCACACACACAATATCCGGATCAAGTGCCTCAACAAAGCGATAATCATGGGTAGTGAGGAGCATTATATGAAAAGGAAAATCAGTTAAACAACTAAGATTTGGAAACATCCTAATAAATTAATAATCGCAACTGTGATGATGGCCTGGCTCTAATTGCTTCATGGAAACCCATTATTCATATACAAAGAACACAAAAAGGAGGAATGACAGATTAATTAATTAATTAATCAATTGAGCAAGTAACTATGGTTATAAATTACAATTAATCCCTTTATATTTATTTAATATTTCAACAAGATTTAATTATTGATTGCTAGCATTTAATTATGGATGTGAGAATTAATCAATGACATCTTCTCTCCATTGTAATCAGGTTGTCCATATAAGAAGCCGAGATCTTCTTTCTTATCATTCATTCTAATGATGAACCAAACATTTGGTTTGAAACATTGATTACATTATTTTTTGTATGCAATCCTTCCAGAAAAACTATGCTCTTAATGAATAATAACATATTTGTAAGTTCAACTAAATAGTTTCTGCAGAATGCAGTATATAATGAAGGAATTTACTTTTTGAAATGTGAAACCTATTTATAAATATGTATGAAACAAAAAAAAATGGAGACCATAGCCTATTTGAAGTTTTGAAGAAACATAAATTTTCCTTGTTGCCTTTGGTTGGGAGTCTGCATTGCTTCTCCATTTACTTTCCAATATTTTCCCTAAATAAATAGCTAAAGCTATGTCAAGCACAGCCCATTTTAAAAAAGAGCAATATAATCCTACACAATCTAACCATGACAATTTAGAAGAGGAATAAGCAGTGAATTCGCTAATATAGAATCATGTTGCCAAAATCGAAAAGAATATCATATGACCTGAACAGAAAATCAAAGAGATAGATTTGGTCCGTTCAAGGATTAGTAGCCCATAGAACTGTTGCAAGACAAGATAGCTGGAAACCACTGGATAAGGGTGTCCAACCAAATTTTGATGGCACCTCCCATGGCAACTCAGGATTGACAAGAGCAGGTTATTTAGTTAGAGATGTGCAGACACCTAAATTTGATCATTAAGATTTAATCAAATTAATCGTCGAAGTCTCTTTCCTCTATGGTCATACTATTAATTAAATAATTTGATTATTTAAATAATGTTCCAGTTCCTCTATAGTCCTAGGCAAATTAATTTATTTATCTTCAGTCCTTGACCCATTTAATTAAATAGACTTCCATATTTATTTAATTTTATTCAAAAATATCTCTTTTCCTTCATCCACTTGCATTCTCCTACATCTCCCACTTGCATCTTAATCCCTTCATTAAATTAAGTAAACCCCCTTTATTTACTTAATTTAATCCCTTTCCTCCCACTTGGAATTAAAAGGAAGTTTTAATTCCACACTCGTTCTCTCTCCTCCCATCACATCCTCCTACTTTTCCCACTTGTCCTCTAATCCCCCTTCACTAAGCCTAATTCCCCACTCTAAATTTTCCTTGTTGCCTTTGGTTGGGAGTCTGCATTGCTGCTTCATTTACTTTCCAATATTTTTGCTAAATAAATAGCTAAAGCTATGTCAAGCACAGCCCATTTTAAAAAAAGCAATATAATTCTACACAATCTAACCATGACAATTTAGAAGAGGAATAAGCAGTGAATTCGCTAATATAGAATCATGTTGTCAAATTCAAAAAGAATATCAAATGACCTGAACAGAAAATCAAAGAGATAGATTTGGTCTGTTCAAGGATTAGTAACTCATAGAACTGTTGGAAGACAAGATAGCTGGAAAGCACTGGATAAGGGTGTCCAACCAAATTTTGATGGCAACTCCCATGGCAACCTAGGATTGGCAAGAGCAGGTTATTTAGTTAGAGATGTGTAGACACCTAAATTTGATCATTAACGTTCAATCAAATTAATCGTCATAGTCTCTTTCCTCTATGATCATACTATTAATTAAATAATTTGATTATTTAAATAATGTTCCAATTCCTCTATAGTCCTAGGCAAATTTATTTATTTATCTTCAGTCCTTGACCCATTTAATTATATAGACTTCCATATTTGTTTTACTAAATGATCTTATTCTTTTCCCTTTCCTCCATTTTTTAATTTAATTTTATTCAAAAATATCTCTTTTCCTTCATCCACTTGCATTCTCCTACATCTCCCACTTGCATCTTAATCCCTTCATTAAATTAAGTAAACCCCCTTTATTTACTTAATTTAATCCCTTTCCTCCCACTTGGAATTAAAAGAAATTTTTAATTCCACACTCATTCTCTCTCCTCCCATCACATCCTCCTACTATTCCCACTTGTCCTTTAATCCCTCTTCACTAAGCCTAATCCCCCCTCTAAATATGTGTACACCCCTAATCATGAAGATTAGGGAAATAAGTCAACCCATACCACAAATGGCATCCTTCCCAAAGGCCACCTGACCACCTCAATCTTAAATGCCAACTACTTTTGGAAAGTACCCACATGGGTCTCTTATCCTTTTGTCTCCTCAAAGGAATTTAAAATTTCTTTATTCCATTCTCCTAAGTACCCTTGAGTGTTGAGACAAGAAATGTCTTTATGGCAAATCTTCCTTGCAGTCCACCCATCACTTCTCCCAACTTCCAAGTCCTCTCAAGCTCTCCTAAGTTAACAAGCGTCAACTCCTCACAGAGTGTGAGAAACCTAAACATTCTCAGCACTCGATCTCCATCTCTTCATCCTAGCCCTCCATTCCTTTTCTCTCAAACTTAACCAATAACTCTCATTCCATTATCTCATTATGCAACATCCTATCGCGCAACTTCACTTTCACTTCATTCACTCATGAAATTGAGAATTTGAAGAGCTTGAAGCTCTCATATCATTTACATGCAAGCTTGAGCATCTTGGAGCACCCTTAATATGTTGAAATCGTGAGCACACAATCTTTCAACAAAGGACAAATCGTTGCATCAAGAAGACTACTATCATTGCTACTTTGTTTGCATTTTAGGAGTTTATTGTACTTTTCTTTCATCCAATCTTGATGTTGCTTTGATTTGTGATTTTGAGTGTTCTAACTCGTTTATAGCATTCCTTTGAAGTCACTTTTCCTTGCACACAAGATGTAATTGTGGACTTTTTGATAAGAAGGATCTCGGTGTTTACGGATCCACCTGAACAATGTCAGACTGTGGGAAGCACTCCTTACAGGTCTATCTCTTACATATAATGCTGATTTTCATACCATTCTGGTTGAAGGAGATTCCCAAGTTGTGATTAATGCTTTAAAAAGAGAACATTGTCCAATTGGCAGCTTCATGCACTTTTAGAAGAAGCTCCTATATGGCTAAGTAAATTCGATTCAGTACACATACAGCATTGTTCTGTTAGCCAATCATGGCTCAGCTATCTCAAAGAAAGTAAAGACAGTGGGAAGGACTCATAAACATTATAGAAAAGAAAATTCCATCTAGAGTAGAGAATATTGATTGAATAAAATTTCTACTCTTGTCTACAATTGCTTTGATATCACACATGTAAGGTCTGATGGTTTAGTTTTGTTATAATTTTGTGCAATCAATGCAGAGTAAGGTGAGCTTCAGTGTTATCAAAATGGAAGATCTGTGTTGGATTTATATTTCCAAGAATTAATCAGGTTATTGGTGTTCTGCATGATCCCTTTCATAAAGAGGAGGTTTCCAATCCTTGGTTGAAGAAAATATTTCATTACCCAAATGTGTATTTCCTTAGGCTGATGAAAGTAGTTCTTGGTACAAATGATATTGCTGATACAGGTGATAGTTGTTCTTGCATCTCTATTTTAGCAGATTTCAAAGAAAACAAGGGGATGGCTATTGTCAACACAAAGGTCAAGCAATTTATTTAAGAACTTTTAACTTTGAAGGAGGAAGATGATATGAAGCTAATGGCTGGAGAGTCACAAAGCTTGGTGCTGGACAAGCGTAAACATAGGATTCTTCGAAAGGAGTTTCTCAGGAGGATATTCAGGTCTTGAGCTGGAATGTGGGTAGTCTAATGGACTTGTACCAAGACTTCAGAATAGTTATTAAGCATATACCTGTGTCACACCACAAAGGTGTCCTGGAATTTTTTAGCGGCTACACTTTGCCGTCTTCTGGCAACAATTATTTATCTCATTCTGTAAGGCACACTGAACTCATTAAGGGCCCATATTGCTGGTTTGTAAGTGTCTGTAGTTTCATATCCAGCTATGGCTAAGGCGGTCCCTGTTTCGAGGAATGGAGTCCCAAGTCAGGCTTAAGATCAATGGAGATATGTGCCTGGTGGTGCAGGTGCGCCTTGATGAAGCCTTTCTGAGCTGTAATGAGGTGTTTGGATGTGTTCATGACATGGCTGTTTTAGGGTATTTATGTCTCTTTTTCTGCTTCAGTTCCCTTCTTATCCCTACTGTGACTGGTTTGGCTGTTAAATCAGGTTTTTAAGTTTCTGAGCATTGTGGGCAGTGTATGTTATGTTTCCTTCTCTGGTCTTTGCTTCTGGGCCTGTCAACCCCTGCATGAGTATTTTGCACAGGAGTTTCGTTTGTGTATGGTTATTATCCTGGTATTGCATTGAGATGGAACCCCAGAATAGAACCCAATATTATTAATCAAAGATATGAAGAAGAAAAAATAGCAATGAATCCAAGGAAGCAAGAATCTTGAGGACGCTAATAGTAAATTTGATGCTATGGCACACAAATGCAATGTCAATGTCCTAAAAGAAAACAGATCAAACTAATCTTCACAAGAAACACAACCATGCCTCTTTGAACTTAGAAATAAGGAAAATGATTGCATATTATTAAGATACCTATCCTTGCAGCCTTCCAAAAAAAACCTTGAAACCTGTCCAAAAAGAAAAATATCAACAAAAGCGATTATTTGAATCTGCTTGTTAACTTTTGTGTAAGAATAATAACATAAGAACAAAGAAAATATTAACAAAATTAAGCTTCCAAGGTTCACAAAAGAAAAATGCACAGAATTCAAATATAAATAACCATGATATGACAGCATCAGTATTTAGCATTTCACAGGATGGATATATGCGTAAAACATTCATCGCATTGGACCCAGAGAATGATTAACAGCTAAAATACACTAGACATTAACCATAAAAATGATTCAAGATAAATTCATCTCTAAAGTTATATATCATTTCCATACTTCTTTAGAAAATAACCTGTAACTATTATTAGGAGTACGAATCACAAAAACATAGAGGTGGTGAAAAATAGTTTTTATTCTCTGGGTATGGTTACTCATTATTAGTCATCCCTAAGAGACATACACGATACTTCCCCTTTTTTATTATAAATTTATAAAAGCAACAAGACAGATACCATAAAAAGGAAGTAGAGAAGCAAAAACAATACAAAAGAAGCAAGATAATGTATGTACCCCACTTGCAAGTTCAGAAGTACTTGATAATGGTTACATGGTTTTTTCCCTTAAAATCAAATTTGCATAGGTATATTCTGCAGTTCTGGAATTAAAGTTTTGTTTAGATAGTTCTAAATATATAAAATTTATAATCAAGCCCTTGATTTGCAAATATACATGTTAGTGTTTGTTCAAAGAAAAATACTCTTGAAAGCCTGGGTGAAAGCATGAAGCTAAAGTAACTGATGGCATGCAAACATTACAAAACAAAATCATGAAGAAAAGAAAAATGGGTCAGCTGCAGGAAGTGTCAAGGAGATGAAAAGGTACTTGGCAAATTTTACAGCCAGTTGTGATGCAGTACCAAGAGGAGCAGGGGATGAGCTACAGAAACTCTCATCAAGTGAAGTATTTATAGTAGTACATACCAACCCCTTTAAATCCTCACATTCCCCCTCTTGAGGTCTCAAGGTTAATTAGAGAAGAGGCCTTTGGGACTTGTTACATTCTTCTTGTCTATGAAGATTAATTACTAACTAGAGATGAGCCCTTTGGGACTTGGTATCTTCTTGGTAATGTCAAGAATTTTTTTTTCCATGAGCAGCAGCAATAACAGTTGTTTTGATATGAGTTTTGTGGCTACCCCAACATACATAATATATATTACTAAGTATTCTACCCTCTCTTGAAAAAGGAAGCTTCAAATGTTGAACAATGTGAAATGTGCGATCAAGTAAAGCAACCCCAAGGTTTACAATGTGTACTAGTGTCTTTAGTGTTGGACACAACTCAGTTTAATGATGAGATTTGTTGGTAATCACATGGGGACTTATGCTATTCATACAATGGGATACCGACTTTCTAAGTACAAATGATTTGGCAATGCAAGTGCTTCAACTACTTCTAATGAAATAAAGTGCAAAAGAGATTAGTTTTAGGAATCTAAGCTAACTCTATCTCTAACTCTACCAATGCGAGAGACTATTGATGATAAGGTGAAACCAACCAATCTTTGCTTCACCAACTTAAACAAAGATGCTAAGAAAGGTGCTATCTTTTAAGGGTGCGAGGATGATTTTCAAATAACTTATGCACATCAAAATCATAAAGCATGTGAATCAATGAACATGAAGCAATTGAAGTGCTTGGCAATGAAGTTCGTTCTAACCTTCCACTGCAACTTGCAATCAACAAGTAGCAAAAGCCTAAAAGGTATGAACATAAAGTTCAGCATGAATCAACAATAATATCTTTCATTCAACTACTCAACATAAACAAATTCTAAGTGACAAATAGGAAACCATACAACATTTCAAAATAACACAAGTATTGACCAAGCTTCAATGAATTTACAATTACTTTAGCAGTATTTCAGCAGCAATTTCACGAAAATCTCCCTTTATAAATAAATGAGCAAGCCTTAAATAGAGGCCTTTAGTACAATGGATGGCCCAGACTGATTCAAGATCAACAGCCCAGATAATTCAAAGCAACCTTGATTAGGGTTTGCTACAACTACCACCTACAAATATTTAATGCCATCCAATGAGAATAGAGCACCAATCTTTGAGCCAATAGGAAAACTCTTCACCGCATAGGATCATAACAAATCTTCTTCTAGAAGCATGTTTCCTTTAACCCTTTCCTTGATAGCATATTCGATGAACCTAGACATAATCAATTCAAGTTCCTCCAAGGTGACACTTGGCAAAGCATCAATTTGTGGCAACATTTATGCAAGGATCAAGATGTACCATTAACCAGATTTTTTTTAATTAATTAAAGATTAAAAATATTTTATTTTTATTTTTAACACTTTTGTTTACGAGAGGTTAGAATTATTGATAAATTTTTAAAAATAAAAAATAAAAATACTATTGCTTAAAAATTTTAATCAACAATGCATCCTGATCCCTGCATAGCCATTTCCTCAAGTTGTAGCTCCATCACATCCAATTCTTTTGTGCATACCTTGATGGTTTCCCCCATTTTTCCTACTACCTTTGGAGATGACTAACAGAAATCGTGAAAGAAAGAATTTCATTCAACTGATTTTCCTTGATAGGCTCTTTCCTGTGGAAGTAAGTGATTTTCACCTTCTCCTTCAACTCTTCTAAATTCAAATCATCATCCTCGTTCATTTCTAGGCCAAATAACTCCTCTAGGGACATGAGGATTTTTTATTGCATCTCTTTTATTGATCCTTTTATATTCTCGTAATCCTTTTTCATTTTATCAAGTGTTGTTCTTATCATCATCAAAGAGCAATACCAACAGTTGAAATCATAAACATTTCCTTCTTCAATTACAACTTGAACTAATGTCCAAGTAGAAATTAACTTCAACACCTTAAGGCGAGGAATTGTTTCATCTTGTGCCATTGGAAAATCTTACCACTGGTCTTCCACACTTTGGATTCTTCCTTAATGAATAACACCTTATCACATGTATGAACAAATCCTTGTAGGAAATCCTCGACTTGTCTCTCAATACATTTGATCCACCTCCTCACTTTTTGATTGGTACTCTTTGTGACTTCAAAACTTTCAAATGGTTCCTGTGGAATAGAAACTAGTGGGGCAAATGCATCATCTTTCTGCCTTATTGGATTCATCAATCTTTGTATGTACTCTTTTAATCTCATGTTTTCTAATTCTAGCATATCCTTCTTTTCTTCCACTTTGTCAAGTCTTGCCTCAATTGCCTTGGTGGTGTCATTAAGTTTTTGTAACTCTTGCTTCTTTGTAGATTTCCCCAAGTCAAGCATGGTAATATCATATTCTTTCAGAATAATTTCTTCTCTTAGTTTGTCCACTCTACAAACTGCCACATGCAAAGTACAGGAGCCCGTACCGTCTCTTGTGATATGTAAGAAATTCTTTCTTTTGCTCTCTAGCTTTACTGATTCTTGTATAGAAATCATCTATGTCCTCGATGGGTTGAACTTCTTGCATTGGCTTCATATTCATTCTTTCTCTCAACCAATCAAGTGTGATGGATAACTCCATGTCATGTTATAGCTTACTACTATTATCGATTCCTCTTAAGGCCTTCCTCTCCCATATCAATGTTTGGAGATGCTTGACTCTATTCCTATCCTTTTGCTCAATTAATGGTAATGATGAATGATCGTCATGGGCCCCTTGAGGTAGAAGTTTTGTCTCGAACCTTTGTCTTGATTCATTTTCAGCAACAGAAATATCATTCGTATCTCTCTCTAACAAATGAAGTGCTCATGGTAGACTAAGTAGCACTAGACCTTTGCCTCGTGTCAAGATTCCTCACAATTTCTTTTTCATGAATTCTTCCTTCTTGAGAACTCTCAACCGCATCTTTCCTTTTCCTTGAGACTTGAACGTCTCCCTTACTATTCCTTTCTTAATTACTTTTCATTTCCCCATCTTCTTCCGAAGAAGAAGAATCATCATCTACTTTACTGTATGTCAAGGGTATACCCTAATTTCTCAAATTGTCAATTTGTTGGTCAATGCACCATCTCAGATTGTCTCACTTCTTTCATCAATGTATTCAAATCTATAAGCTTAGGCGGTGTCCAATTTGGTGCAAGAATGTACTTACCTTTTTCTAGCTCATACTAGGGTAGCACATGCTCTCCATTATCTCACACCTTATTAGGAACTAGAAAAAGGTTACATCTCCTAATGAAATCCATTGAATTTCTAGGCCACATCTTCCTTATAACTATAAATTCATCCATGAGGTTTGCCCAATAATCTTCTAGATCAACCCTATGCTTATGTCTCCTCCCTTCCACTGAATGAATCTTATGACGGGGATCAAAGTATGATCTAGGCTTATATGTGCAAAGTTGATAGAACAATAATTATGTATTCATTGTCTCTACTACTTAGGCCATAGGACATGACTCCAACATCTTGCCAATTGAAATAGGAAAGGTCAATTCGTGCCTATATTTCTCTTTTTGAATGAAGTCAAATTCAGACAGCTGCCTTACTACCTCAAACAATACTATCTCATCCGTTGGGTATCTTGGAAGCTTGTATGGATGGGATGTGAACCCTTGGATTCTTATATATATAAAAGTTGGAAACTAAATGAACCACAAACCATACTTCTCTGCTAAAGCCATAGCTTCCTTCAACACTCTTTTGTGTATTTCTCCTTATAGCAAACAGGTGAGATACATCGAGAATGCACTATTTGCTCTTCTATAATGTCCCTTCTCATGAAGTTGCAACTGAGGATAGCAGTCGTACACCTTCAATTGGCCTTTCTCGATTCCTACTTCGCCTTTGCATATCAATCCTGTGTAATTTATGTTTTTGGCCAACATGTATACTACATAAGAACTCATGTAAAATGTCTTCGTCCTTTCCAAATCCCTTAACTATAGATCTAGGTTATCACTAATCAACTTAGCCCAATTTATCATTTTCAGACCTGGTGAAATCTCTTCCACATAGGAAAACATCCATGTTTCAAATGCACCTTGTGGACTTCCCATGGTTCTATTCAACATAAGCACCATATCACTCTACTCATCTTTGAAATAGATACACATAAGCTTCTTAGGGAGTTTAGATTGAGGCCTCTTTGGTCCTTTCATCCATTCCAAGATAACAACACCCATGCATGTTCCAAGTGTCTTCTCAAACAATGTTAATGACACTTGCTTTGTCCTATAGAACAAGCTATCATAGCAAGGGATACCAAATGCTTCTTTGATTGCCTCCTCTAAAAGGTATGCAAGAACTACTCAATTAGGTATCACTATTGTCCTTCTTTGTAGATCATAATGCCTTGCACATTCAACAATCAACTCATTGCACTGAACTGCTGAAGAGAAACCTGCGGCCTGATAGAGTCCATTCTTTCCCATATTGCTTGCCAAGGCAGATGGCATTTGATCACGAGTGCCAAACATCTTTCTTTTAAGCTTGACCACATTCAACTGCTCCATATTGGTATCTCCAACTTTTTTCCAATTTGATGAAATCTCAGATTCCGGAAAGAAACCTTGAAGCACGATCTTCATTTGAACTTTCCTTGCACTTCCTTCAGTCCTTGCTCCTGTATGGAGCTTGAAGTCAATGAACTTTGACAATGAAATGAATAATTCAAATGTCAACATCAATCAAATTTCCATTCCAAATTTGTTCATGCTCTAAATTATACTTATGAATTTCAGAATCGAGTTACTGTGAGGCCTCACCCTGAGCCTATCATAGCCATTCAGTTCTGCATATGAGATAGACATATTTTATGATTATATTTTGATGTTATAGATTTTACCGATACTCTATGTTGTGGTTTTATCACTTTAATAGTTTGATGAACATTACATTATGAATTGGATGATGAATACTGAGTCATCAATTGAAACTTACATGTGTGTTTTTAATTCTATTTTATGATTGATTATGGTAATGAAGTTTAATTGCAAATCAAATTTTATATGTATGCAATGTTTATGTTTCAAGTTTAATTTAGTGATGAATTAAATATATTCATGATGAGATTTATGTTACTTATAAATGAATGATTATGTCTTGTGAAACTTTGACTTAAATTATGATTGATTACTTGAGAATTATTTGATTATTAATGTTATAAAATTTCATGTTTTATTTCCTTGGACTACTGATATTGGACTTGAGTGTGCAGGGAAATAGGCCATGGTAAATCCGGGGAATCATCACAGAGGCTAATGTTAAATCCGTTTGAACCAAGGTGGCTTCTAGTGAGAAGCCAATAACCTCGTTGTAATGTATTTATTTTGTAAAAGTATGATGCATGAATGTGTTGATTTATTTATTACTTGTAAATGTGTTTTTGTGTGAATGCCCAAGTGGAGATGCCACATGGCTTGTGACATGTCTCTTTTTGTTGTGTCACTTGACACATGTGTATGTGCTTAAGGCCATGACATGTCCACTTGGGATTTGATGTCATCAATCTAGGATGGTACCACCTTTAGGTTTTCCTTGTAAAACTTTGGTTAGGAAGCCTTAGAGAAGGTCAAATCATGTTGAACCCGAAATCAAACTTCAAGTGCAGTTTAAGGAGGTTAAATGAGCCCTTAGGGTGTACTTAGGGTCTTTTTTAGCCACCCCACTTGATGTACCTTGGTATGGGAGTTTAATTTTTGTCAAAATTAAGCCCATAACTCATTTATGGACCTTGAAAAGCACCCCTCAAAGAAAATTTCGAAAATGGAGGGATGGAAAATGAGGTCAAGCCCATACCTCTTTCCCGATTCTTGGCCTCCATCTCATTTATGAAGGGAGACAAGGAGAAATGGAAGATCTCCATGAGCCATACCTATTAATGAGGGTTTGGTGAAAAATCTCTTTTAGTAGGAGTTTTGGGGAAGGTATTGGTTTGACACCCACTCTCCAGATTTGGAGACTTAGCTACTTTGGAGAACCTTGGAAAGTGGAAAGTTCTTCATCAACTTTCTTCCATTAGCTTGGATCAAGGTTGGTGGCATACTTCACTATGTTGTTTTAGTTTTTCATGTTGAGAGGATGAGCTCTCTTGAATGTTATTACCTTTTATGCAAATTTAGCTATTATTCCTCTTGTATTGTTTGTGATGTGAGCTTGATGTTTTTGTGATAATGGAGGATATGTGATTCTTTAGATGTTGTAGTTTTATGTTTTCTTGTGTTGTGAAAATGTGGATCCTTTATAGATGTTAAAATAATCATGAGCTTGTTTTGAGCATGAATTCTTACATTGTAAATGTGAAGTTTCATTGTTGTTCTTGAAGTTTTCTTTGCTTTTATGTGTTTGTAGTAATTTGTTGAGGGAGTTCTCAAGGCTATACTCACCCTTGGGAGGGAAGAGTAGCCTTGAGGGTGAAGGGAATTGTTGGGACATTCAAGAGTGTAGAGTCTCTCCTTGGATAGGAGAGGGATGAACATGGATGTATGGGCTCCATGTAGCCATCTTCATTTTATATTTTGTTGATAGGGTGTCATAAGGATTTTGTGGAGAGAGATATTTGATGAAGAAGCCAAGTGATGGCTTAGCTCTCATCAAGAGATGTGCTTTCTCCTCTTGGATTTGGTTCCACCTTCACCCTATTTGAGTCATGTTGTGACTCTTTGTGATAAACTTGGGAGGGATATTTCTTGTAATTTATGTTTTTATGTTGTTGTGTTTGTGGGTATGCATGAGTGTTCTCCTTGTCTTGTGATGGTTCCCCTAGCTCGGGGGTGGCTTCTTAGAAGCCTAAGTTGGGAGGTGAGCTTCCCATGGCCCTTCCATAAACTTTATTTGCAGGTTTGTAGAGACTATGATCTTGTAGAAAAAAATACTCTTGGAGAGGACTTCTTGCTGAATTTGAATCCATAGCATTGTGTAGATTGGAAAACATTGAATCTCCAATCCAAACTTGTAAATTTGTAGTTTGTATTAAGTTTTCTTGAAAGTTAAATGAGAGTATTTCATATCTCTTTGTAATAGATCATTTGATTCAATTTTGGTGTTGTTGGAGTTTGAAAGAAACTTGTATTGAACTTTTGATTTCATTCAATATCAAATTTTAAGAAAGCTATGAACTTGTTTTTGTTTCATGAATTCATTGGTATAATGGAAAATGTGTTTTATTTCATTGCAATATAATGGATTTGTTAGCTTATGATGAAGAATGTAGAGTAATTTCCCTCATTGTTAAATGACATTTATATTGTAATAGAAAAGAGAAAACTTTAGATAAGGAAAAGAGAGCTGTCAAAACCTTATAAATCTTGTATTGAGATCATAGTATGTAAATGTTAATTGAAATCAAGCAATGAATAAATCTTTATCTCTCACTCTCTATCTTGCATGGTTAATTGATAACTTGTTATGTTATTTTGGAGGATAAACCAATAGTTTAGTTGCAAAAATGAATAAAATTTAGAGCTTTAAAGCATTCTATAGGAAACTATAAGGTTAAAAATGAAGTCTATTTGTGATCAACTATATCTCTTATTAGTAAACTAAATCATCAAATTTAATTCAAGTGTGTAGAAGAAAATCAAATGCAACACAATCAAGTCAAAAAAAAAAAGAACTCAACTAATGGCAAATAAAGACCTACAGGTCTCTGGAAAATGTATGGGAAAATAATTCTCATACATTTCCTTGCCACAGTCAATATAATAATATATAAACTGCCTACTTGTATTCAAAAACAAATAAAATAATAATAAAATATAATGGACCCCACACTCTTTCATTACTCCCCCAAAAATGGCGCAGAGAATGAGGAGACCAGTCTTGACATTTAATATTTATGTTTCTTTTTGCCCAAAACACTTTCCTTCAAAGTATACTTGCTGACATGAATTTCATTATGTTTCTTCTCCTTTGACAAGCTCTTAAATACTACCCCTGCGTGAGTATTGACTTGGCCATTGGTATGGTATGGGGTGGGACCCAAACCCCCATGTCTCCATCATTTCACCCACTCCTTGGTAACTTGCGCTGGCTTTTGGGTATGAATAAATTCTTTTGTTTTTGAGACTTAATCTTAGGTTTTGGTGGGCCCTCCAAACTTGCCCTCCTTTATGCAAATTTCTCCTTCCCTAGAATTACGTACCATTAGCCTAAGACTTGGGATATGTGTTTAGTCTAGGGTAGGGAGTAGATGTTTAGGTAGGAAGCTTAGGAAAGTTAGGGTGAGTAGCTTAGAGTAGGTTGTTAGTTTGATTTGTTTAGGTTATGTAATTTAGTAGTTTGATAATTTGTTTTAATTTTGAAATATTCATTTCACTATCAGTAATTAATAGTAATTCTATTAATTAATATGAATAATCTTTATTAAATTAATTGTTATTTGTAATAATTAATGTTATTAATAATTATTATTGTATAATTTTTTTTATAATTTATATTTAATATTATTTAATAATTGGGTTAATTAGCATAATTATTAATTAGTAAATTATTTATTAGTGATTATATTAGTTAGAGGGTAATCATTAATTAGGTTTTTAAATCAAATATTTTATGTTCAATAAAAACGTATTAATTGGTAACTAACACATTTAGAACCACTTAATACTTCATTATATTTTATTCATCACGACGATATTTGTTTGTATTAATTATTAAATGCAATAATAATTAATATAATCTATATTTGTAAAAGAAAAATATGTATATATAATATGTTGCCTTTTAATATTGTAATTAGGGTTGGCAGTAAGCTCCCTATGGATGAGCAAAATGGGATAATTTTTAAAATAGAATGTGACTTAATTTCATGAACATCGAATTGGTCTAGCCGTTATGTTGATAATTAAATATTCATTTGATTTAGAATCACGACAATTTATTAATTGAACCCTATGACTCAACGTAGCATAATGTTGTCTATAGACTCATTCATTCGATATCAATATAGTTAAATTTATATTTGGTACCTCCATAAACAAACTTTAATGTTAGGCTAACTTTGATTACAACTTCTCCACTTAGATAGAATCCCTTGTTAGAACTATTTCAGCTAGTAGCTTTGGGAACCAACATTTGTAGAGAAATTGTTCTCCAGACTCTTTTCGAACTTTTGTCATGGACACCTGTTAACCCACAACATAAACTTGGAACTATTATCCCTTTTTAAAAAAAAAAGTTGGTGTGTTTTTAGGGTGAGATTTTATGGGCATGACAGTTACAAAATCAGAATATAACACTTACAAAGCTTAATCTGGAAATGAGATTATGAAAGTACAAGGTCTGAAAGTGAATTTCAGTAGCAAATTATATCTAAGAACTGACTTTCCAACCTTGACTGGGTCTAATTAAGAAATCTGGAATTGTCAATAAACTCTGAAGATTGCCCATGACTAAATTTGAACTCCTCTCTTATGCTGGGCTAATTCTTTTTTTTTTTTGCTATAGGTGTAAATATTTTCTGATTTTTTTAAAGAAATTGCCCAGATTTCTACCACAAATTTGCACCTCTCTTAGGGCATAGTTCTGACTTTTGCATCTCCTTGAGTGAATTTCAGACCCTTAAAGACCAGGTTTCTGACTTTTGCCCCTCTAAAGGATTAAATTTCTAAGTCTATGTCCATGTCCGCTCCTAATTGTTGGTTATTCTTCAAAATTGCCTCTCATATATCAGGTTTGCATGTATTTCCTTGGTCTGCTCTGCATTTGCTTGATTTAGTTTTTGAATTGTGGTTTGAATGCTCACCGTCAACCTTTCTTTTATAGCAATCACAAGTCATGATAGAAGGTGGTGTACATTCAATATGAAGGCCGACTTGGTATGATTCCATTTATTTTTACAAATTTACATCTCTCCAAGCTGACCAACCTGATATAACTCCATTTAATTTTTTGAAAATTTACATTTCTCAAGCTGGCGAACCTCTTTTAGCATTCAAACAATTTATTTCAAAAGTTTCCCTCCCTCAAGCTGGCCAACTTGGTCATTAATCTAAATTTCAAACCTTAATTGGGTGTTTTTTATGATTTTTCTTTTATATTTCCCTCAAAGAGTGGAAATTCAACCTCTAGAAGGACGGGTGGAAGTTGGGCCCTTACAAGGAAGGTTTGCTTTTGCTCTTGAAAATTCATCTTAAATGGAGAGGAAATTTGCACCCCACAAGAAAGATTTCAGTCTTGCTTGCTCAATATCTTGATTTTCCTTTTCATTTTCAAGACTTTCCCAAGGTGGAAAATTGACTTGCACAAGGAAGGGTGGAAATTTGCACATGACAAGGAAGAGTGGAAAACTGCACCCTACAAGGAAGATTTCAATCTTTGTTATTTTGCTTGAAGGGTGGAAATTCGAACAATAGAAGGAAGATTTGCATTCCTTGTTATTTTTCCTTGTTATTCTTCCTTGTTTTTGGAGGGTGAAAAATTGAACCTCACAAGGAAATTTTATCTCCTAAGGGTAGAAATTCCTACTGGATGAGAAAATTCCACTCTTCTTTCATTTTTTACTATGCATTTATTTTCAACTCCTAGAGTGGAAAATTGACCTCCACAAGGAAATTTATTTTCAACTCCTTTTTATCCATTTAATTTTCACTTGATTTTCTCTCAATTTAATAGGGTGGAAAATCGATCATGACAAGGGAATTTTACTTTTCTTTCATTCCTTATCAACTTCCAATCTATAGGAGAAAAAATTTGAGAGGGACAAGGAAGATTTCAAATTTGCCAAAGGATAGAAATTCTTAGTGGACAAGGAAATTCCACTCTTTTTTCATTTTTTACTTCTATTTACAAATTTTCCTCAAGGGTGGAAATTTGACCAAGTCAAGGAAGATTTTGACTCGAGGAGTGGAAATTTGAACAAGACAAGGAATGTTGAGTATGTTGTCATTGATGTTAAAGGTTGATGATCAAGGACGGTTAATTTTCAGAGAATTGAATTGAGATGCTTGAGCTGTTTGACGTGCTTGAGCTGCTTGAGCTGCTTGACATGCTTAAGGTGCTTGACATGCTTGACGTGCTTGAGCTGCTTGATGTGCTTGATGTGCTCGAGCTACTTGAGCTGGTCAGTTGTCTGGTTGAGCTAGTTGTGTGTCTTCTTTAATTGCTTGGTCAGTGCTTAGTCAGCTCATATGACATGACAGCATAGGAATGTTCATAGGTTTGATTTAAATGAGTTTAATTATGGTGGCTTCTTTGGAATCACCTTTATTTATGGTGCAATAGTTGTGGTGTGAAGTCAAAGCTTTGTGTTTCATTTGAAATAAATGAATTTAATCCTTCTATCTGCAGTGTGTGTTACTTTTCAACATCATGGGAAATGTTTTTATGAAGTGCAATATTTTGTGAAGCAGTTGTCTCCTGTCATGTCAGGATGCTATGAGGTGGACGCTATTTTGGGACTTGGCGGTGAAAAAAAAAAGAAAACCAAAAAGAGGAGTTTGCGTGTTAATGTTTTGAAAGCATGTATGAATTGAAAAATGATATTGCTTTTGTTGGGTGTAAAAATATTTGAGAGAAGCTGCATATTAATAGATATTGGTGTGTGTTTTTTAAAAAGTAATAGCTGGGCATTTTTTTAACGTTGGGATGAAAGTGCATATGAAGTTTTTATAACAATAAGTATGTGCAGATTCTGTAATTTATGATGGAGTTAGTTCTCTTTTCTGGAAATGGTTGAGCTTGATAGGAGTGGGTATTATGACTTGCAGAGTTAATATTTTTGGTGGTAATGTGCATTGATTATTCTTGGAAGAAAAGTGACTTGGGACTGTGCATATGTTTTGGAATATTATAAAGTTGTCTGTTGAAGATTGTGAAGAGTTAGCGTTAATTCTGGGCAGAGCAAGTAATGTAAGATTATTAAATTGAACCAGTCTTGATGCGATTTGAATGCAGTGAATTAAAGAATCATTGAAGGATATATGCTCAATGAGACATGCAAAGGAGATGAGAGAAATGGATGAAAGAGTCAAGTATGTTGTATGCTGTGCATAGAGTTTGGACAGAATTGATGCCTGAATTGGTGCTCTCTAAGAGTTGGTGCTCTCTGAGAGTTGGTGCTCGCATTTGTAATCTGGGTTGGTGCCCATTCTTTGTTAATAAAAGTTTTGTATGCCATGGTTTTTTACCCAAAAGGGTTTTCCACAACAAATCTGGTGTTAATGTCTTGATGGTTTCTCTTGTTAAGTTTTTATATGGTTTATGCATTTAAAAGTTTGAAGTTATGAAATTTTTTAAACTAGATGTCTGCACTATTTACCTTTGATGTATTTTTCACTACAAATTCTTGGATCTTTTTATGCAATGAGACATTCATTCCTGCAGTAGAGGTGGCCAATTCTTGGACATTATTGTCTCTATGCACTTCAAAATCAGAACTTTTGGAGTGACTGTATTCCTTTGTGCGTTATGTAACATACCTTAAGATACATTATTTTCTTATTCTGAGTTATTCTATTATATAAAGGGTACTGTATATTCAATGGAGTGCATTACTCACATGGCTTGGATTCATAGGAAGTTGTGGCTATTAAACTATTTCTCTTTGATATCTGCTATAAAAATGATGTTAGCAAAAGAAAAGTTGGTTATCCTTGTCAACAAATTCATATTCCATTAGGCAAAAACCTATGCCAACCTCTATAAGTTCTTTGATGTGTTTTCCTTTGCATCTTTTGATTGTTTTTTCATGGATGTGTGCTATAAAAATGAAGATGCTAGATGAAAAAAATTGGTTACTCTTGACATGCAATTCAGATTCCATTAAGCAAATACCCATGCTTTTTATCATATTGTCCATTGATGTATTTTTCTTTAGACTGTTTCACTGATTTTCATGCTGTAAAGTTTCCTTCTCATCATTAGAATGATCAATTCTTGGACTTGGCAGGGTCTATACACTTCAAATATTTTGATGATGTAACTTTACTTTCCACTTTGTATTATACAGATACCTTAATATTTTCATTTCTTATAACATAGAGAGCACTGTATGTGCAATGAAATGATGTGTTTTATTAAATTCGCTAACTAAATAGGCAATTCTGACTAGGTTTCTCCTTTTTCTATATTTAATACTTGTTGTTTACTTCACAGTGGATATCTTGGCCTCTTTCATAGAAGCGATATATGTAGCTTCTTGTTAAAAGTTCATTAAAGAAAGGTATGTTGTTTATTCATAGTAGATGAAAACAATGTCAGCAAGAACCTGGAGATGCGTGCTTTTGTTATGCTTGTTATGATAATGCTCAGTATGTTGTGCAAATGTAACTTTGACGGCAATGATGATATTTTTGAAGACATAAATGATTTTTGATCAATGATGGCTGATTGTTGTCACTTGACATTATTATTTTTTAATTTTAATATAAATTGTGACATTCAATTTTGACTGATATTTGACTATTAATATGGTGGCTTTCTTTACTATATAATATAAGATGACATGAGTGGTGTACTTTGACTCTAATTACTGCTGCAAAAATGTATATACTTCTAATTTTTATATGTTTTTGTATAAACGAACCCCGTCCGAAAAAACAATTGAATGAATGTGCCAACTGAAATCTCCAACCCAAACCAGAACCAGAACCCAAAACAGTAACTTAGCTGAGGAGCTTAAAAATGTTACTTCCCAAAGCCTTCCTTCTTTAACAGTGGAGGGGGCTTACGAAATTATAATTAATTCTATGGCCATACTGTAAAAACCTAGAAAGAAAACTAAATATAATCATCAAGAATGCCTGAGCCTTATCCCAAAACTAACTTCATTCAGCTTCAAGCATTGCTTAAGAGAGGTAAACCAACCCATAGACCTGTTGGAAAATGTGGGTGTCCTGCATTCACCTATTTGCAGTGATCAGTTTCAAATAAGAAGAATGGGACAGATTCTAGCCCATTCATCAATAAATTTGTAGCATGATGAAGCTTGTGATTGAATATCATTTTATTTTTCACTAAATAGTAAATACCTAGGCCTAGTACAATTTTGAATTGACTCTTTTTTATTATATTTTCCCAAAGATGAGAAGAAGAGAAGGCCTTCAGAATCCTGTATGGGAAAGATTTCATTATGCAGTTGGCTTTGACAGATGGCTTAGCAGGGTGAGGGTTGTTATTATTAAGCAGGGGCAGGCCTTATAAATTTCTTCAACATGTTCAGAATCAACTGATATGTAAAATTATATCTGCTTATTTCACTCACCATTTGGATCTGCTGTAAAACCACTGTGCAATATGTTGGCTCCCTAACACTGGACTCCTGTTTTCCTCTTTTTGCTCCGGTCAGAGCTCCACATTTATCTTTGGAAAGGCATTTTTGTAATGCTGAGAAGAAAGAAAAGTGCTGGGAAGGAACTCAGAAAGATGAGTATGACAAAAGAACTTTGGTGATGTTGAAAAGCCATGTGAATAATAGGGAAGTATGCTTCAGAATGTGACAACAACCTTACCTTGGAAAAAATGGGGTGAGAAAATTTGAAGGAAAATGACACTAGCTAGACCCTAGGAGCATAACAATGTCTTTACCAAGGTCACTACCATTGATGTAACTCCCAAATTCATTACTACTGCTACCAATAAGTATCTTGGGAGTAAAGTTATGTCCTAAATCAGCCAACTCTAAACACGTGGGAAGGTATTAGTAGTGTACCCTGAGGTTTGACAAGTGTCCCCAGAACAGGGATGTCCCATGGGCAGTGAACCAGGAACAAAACATAGTCCCACCGTCTCCAGCATCTTAGTCCCAACCAGGGGCCGTCCCTCTTTTAAGGGCACATCCAAGGACACCCTACCATCCCATGGATGGACTAGGGGCATCAAAACACCACTCAACTATCCAAAGAATGTAAGCACATCCCAGATGTAAGTATGAAAAAAGGCAATATTCCACTGAAGAAAAAGGTCAAAAAGCTAAATCTAAACCTAATCTCAAAGAGTGAGGAGGGACCAGCAAAGCCCAAAACCTAAAAAGCCCATAAAGACCTTAGACCATACACTTTTGCAATCACCAAAATACAAGAGCATGAGTGTAGGGAAACAGAGAAGAGAAAGAGGAAGAAGACCAACATCAACTCCTTGAAGTATGTTCCTAATCATCTTCCCATTTTCAAATTTCCCACGTATCTTTGATCTAAACTTAATCTCTATTTCTGGACTAGCTGATCAAAGATACAAGGTAACATTCAATGAAGACAAAGTCCTTCTCTGTACTAAAAATTCTAATATAAAAAATGCCATTCATATAGGGTCCAGAGATGATAGTTTGTACAAGCTATGTAATGAACAAAAGGTAGCCCTAAATCACAATGTTCAACAGAATAATGATCTATAACTCTATTTTGTAGAAAACATCTCTGTATAAGCACTCTATTTTGTAGAATCAATCAATAACCAAGGCAATTGTATTCTACGGCATACATTCAGTATATATCTTATCTCCTGATCTATAATTCCTTAACATGGTATCAGAGCCAAGTCATTAAAAGGAGATAAAATTCAAAACCTATATAATCTATAGTTGAGCATATTCTTAAACAAAATTGTTGAGTTTAATTTTTTAGAAATGGCTCATTGCATGAGAATGGAAGATAGGTTAGAAGGTCCTTCAAATTTTATATCATGGAGAACTTGACTTACCTCTCTTCTTATGGAACTTGAGTTAGAGGAGTATATAGAGAAAGATATTGAAATACCCGAAGATGAAACAGAGAAGACAACATGGAAAAGGAGAAACAATAAAGCCAAAAAACTAATAATTGACTCTGTGAAAGACTCAATTCTTCCTAGCATATCTAGAATTACCAGTGCTTTTGAAATGTTTAAAATAATTCAAGACACATTTGAGATCAATAATGCTAGTAGAATTTTAACTTTGAAAAATCAACTTCTAAATATGAAAATGAACAAAGAAGAAACAATCACTTCTTACTTCTTGAGAATCTCTGAAATAAGAGACCAACTTCTTTGTATTGGAAATACAGTAGAAGACTCTGAACTCACTCTAATTGCTCTCAAAGGTTTACCCACCTCATGGGAAACCTTCATTCAATGTATAAGCACCAGACCACCTTTACTTAAATTCGAGCAACTAAAGAACGATTGTACTCAAGAGGAATCCAGGCTAGCTTCCAGAGGAATGGGGTCTAGTAATGGAAATGAATTACAAGCTCTCCACATTAAAAGCAACAAGAAAACATCTCTGAAAAGGAAGAGAAAATTCAGACAACCAAAAAATGGGAAACAATTCAATAAAAAGGATTTTTCCATGGTAAAATGTTACAATGCGACAAATACGGACATATTCACAAATATTGCCTTGAAAAACAAAAAATACAAGCAACCCTAGCAGAAGTGAAAAGAACTGAAAATTCACTTTTTTTCTTAGCCTTAGCAAGTGAATTAAATTCTAACAAAAGTACGTGCATAATAGATAGTGGTGCATCCAGACACATCACTGGATTAAGAGATCAATTCGAAACCTTCTCAGGGAACTCATCAGAAGAAGTAACTATTGGTGACAACTCCTCTTATCCAGTAAAAGGAATTGGGACCTGTTTGTTAAAGATAAGAGATGGAGTAACCCTACAGTTGAAAGAAGTTTTGCATGTACTAGGAATAAAGAGAAATTTAATCTCTATTTCTAGACTAGCTGATCAAAGATACAGGGTAACATTCAATGAAGACAAAGTCCTTCTCTGGAATAAAAATTCTAATATAAAAAATGTCATTCATATAGGGTCCAGAGATGGTAGTTTGTACAAGCTATGTAATGAACAAAAGGTAGCCCTAAATCACAATGTTCAACAGAATAATGAGATTTGGCACAAAAGACTAGGTCATATTAGATATAGTGCCCTTCCAACATTATCTAAGATCACCTCTGGCATACCTTCCCTAAAATCTGATCACTCTAGCATTTGTAAGGGATGTGCTTTAGGGAAGAACATTAAAGGATCTTTTCCCACAAGTGAACATAAGTCAAATAACATTCTAGAACTCATCCATACTGATGTGTGTGGTCCTATGTCTACCCCTTCCTTCTCCGGTGCCCTATATTACTTAATCTTTGTGGATGACTATTCAAGGAAATCATGGATATATTTTTTAAAGCTTAAAGAGTCAAGTGAGGTTGTAGCCAAATTTCAAGAACTCAAAGCACTAGTAGAAAACCAAACCTGTAAGAAAATTAAAATTCTTAGATCAGACAATGGTGGGGAACTCACCTCTGATAATTTCAAAAACTATTGTAAATCTGTTGGGATTAAGAGGAAGTATACTGTACCTTATAATCCTCAACAGAATGGAGTAGCAGAAAGGAAGAATAGGACCATCATTGAAGCAGCAAAGGCCATGATGCATGATCAAAATATTCACATATCGTATTGGGCAGAAGCCGCTAACATTGCAGTTTATATTCAAAACAGATGTCCTCATGCTATACTAGAAAACACCACACCAGAAGAAGTATTCACAGGAGTTAAACCTAACTTAAGTCACTTAAGGGTGTTTGGCTGTCTTGTATATATACATGTACCAAAAGAAAAAAGGACGAAATTAGAACCTTCAGGCCAGAAAGGTATTTTTCTAGGCTACAGTGAGGACTCTAAAGGATACCGTATACATATACCTGGTCAGAAATTAGTAGAAATAAGCAGAGATGTTAAATTTGAAGAAAACTTCTTATCTACAAAAAATGAAGATAATATTTCTATAGATTTTGATAGAGATCCCTCAATTGAGAATGAGGAGGATAACAATTCAAACATGGATTCAGCACCTATAAATAATAAAGAAACAATCCCTGACTTTGAACCTTCTTGCTCAGATAATGAAAATAATAAAAAGAGACCATTATGGGCCAGAAAAATGCTTGAGGAGAACAATGTGGAACCAGCACAAATTTCCAGAGAGAACAAAAGAACTAGAACACAAAAATGTTACACTGCTCTTCTAACTAAACTCTCAGAATCTGAACTTGTTAGTGTTGAGAAAGCCTTATCAGATCAAGCCTGGAGGGAAGCAATGGTTGAAGAATATCAGTCCATTCTAAAAAATGATGTATGGGATATTGTTCCTAGACCTAAACATAAGTCAGTTGTATCATCAAAATGGCTATTCAAAATCAAATATGCACCAGATGGGAGTATTGATAAACACAAAGCTCAGTTTGTTGCAAGAGGTTTTTCACAAAAGGCAGGCATTGACTATGAAGAAACTTTTGCTCCAGTAGCACAATACACACCTATCAGAACCATACTTGCCATTGCAGCCTCTAAAGGATGGAAAGTACATCAGATGGATGTTAAAACTGCATTTCTAAATGGTAAAATTGAGGAAGAAGTTTACATTGAACAACCGGAAGGATTCTTCACACATGACAAAGATAAATACATATGCAAGTTAAAGAAAGCACTCTATGGACTTAAGCAGGCTCCTAGGGCATGGTACGAAAGAATCGATCAATACTTGAGAAAATTAGGGTACTCTAAGAATACTGCAGACCCTAATATATATTTCAAAAATGAAAAAGGTGACATGATAATTCTAGTTCTCTATGTCGATAACTTACTCATTACAGGAGAAGACTATCTTATTGATAAATGTAAAAAGGATCTAGTAGCTGAATTTGACATGAAGGATATGGGCCTACTTTATTATTTCTTAGGTCTTGAAGTTATTCAAAAGAAAGATCACATTCTTCTAAGTCAAAAGAAATACATTTCTGACATTCTGAACAGATTTGGTATGACAGATTGTAAACCTTTAGCTACACCCATGGAGACAAACCTCCACAAGTTAAAAGATGAAGCAGAAAATTCAGAACTTGTAGAAAATTCAGAACTTTATAGACAAATAGTTGGATCTCTCATGTTTCTAGTAAACACACATCCTGACATCTGCTATGCCACCAATGTACTAAGCCACTTCATGTATGAACCTAAGCAGATACACCTAATGGCAGCTAAACACACTTTGAGATATCTAAAAAGAACAAGTGAGCTTGGGCTAAAATATGACAAGACTGAAATCCAACTTCAAGGTTATTCAGATTCAGATTGGGCAGGAAGTTCCTCGGATCGTAAGAGTACCACAAGAGTTTGCTTCAGTTTAGGATATGCAGTAATTTCTTGGTTTAGTCGGAAACAATCTACAGTTGCTCTGAGTTCAACAGAGGCTGAGTACATGGCTGCATCCATGGGAGCTCGAGAAGCAGTATGGTTAAGAAAATTACTTTTTGACCTATTTGGCAAATCCTTAGTACCCACTATTATTCATTGTGATAATCAGAGTTGTCTCAAGCTCTCTGTAAATCCTGTTTTTCACAATCGGTCAAAACACATAGAGATCCCATATCACTATGTGAGAGATATGGTAGACAGGAAGATCATTAAACTGGTTTATATCAGTACTGAAGAACAAAATGCAGATATCTTTACTAAACCTCTTGCAAAAGTAAAGACAGACTTCTTTAGAAGGAAAATTGGTTTGATCAAAATCTGAATGTAATTATTAATGTACATTTTTATTCATGAATAAAATATTGAAATATTTCAAAATTGTGAAGATGACGATCTTTTGTGTATATAGGTTACTATGTCAAGGTGACGATCTTGACAATAGTAACCAGGCTTCAAGATCGACTCCCGTAAGGGTTTGTCTCGGATAGGACCGGACATCTTGTTGCTTATGTTATTACTTGTTGGGTAATAAAGTTGTTAGGATCGACTCCCGAAAAGGGTTTGTGCCGGATAGAACCGGACATCTTAACATTTACATTATTACTGTGTAATAACTCATCATGATCGACATTTTTTAAGTGTCTTGGATTGGGCCAAATATCATGATATGAAAAGTTCTACAAATTCTATTAAACTCTCTCTCAAGAGGGAGTGTTAAAGTATTGTGTGTTCGTGTTTAATAATCGACAAGACAATCATGATATATATATATATATATATATATACCATATAATAATTAATATGTACCGATGTTATTGAATCAACTGTTTAAGTCAAACATGATTAACGGTTAGGAAGTCACGTATACTATTAGACTGGCATATATGTATCGTGACTGGCATATGCTAAGGAAGTCACGCATACGTATCGTGACTGGCATATACGAACAGTCACGACACTATCGAACTGTTCGTATATGACAGTCACAGTAGTATCGTGACTGTCTTATTCATTATTCATGCCGTTGTTTGATATGCAATATAATTACGCTGGGATTAAAACGTTAATCATATGTTATACGATTTGTTAATATGAACAGTCGTGGCTTATCATTTATGATAAGTCATGACTGTTCATATTGACATCCTTTAGATTCAATATATATAGTTATTGTATTTTGTAGAATCAATCAATAACCAACGCAATTGTATTCTACGGCATACATTCAGTATATATCTTATCTCCTGATCTATAATTCCTTAACACTCAAGGGGGCCCTCAAAGTGGTAATTTAGTAGGCGTGTTGTGAATTTCAATTGCCCTTCTGAGATTGTGGAAATGTTTGTCAAAAGCCTATTTTATAAGATGACCTCTTAATGGGAAATTGCAACAAGATTACATGCCAAAATAACTGTTAATTAAAGGGCACTCTCACTTATAGAAATGCCATTTTGTGCCCTTGAAAACTATGGAAGAATCAAGAGAGTAACACACACCTCTGACGCATCATTGTTAAAGAGAATGAAGTATACGTGTTCAGCTCACATTTCAGCAAAAGGTTGAGATAATGAAATTGTATATGGTGACATCTCCACACATGCAGTTACCTTTGCACCAGCACCTCATTCTAGGACTATTAGCACTTGACTTGAACAAGTTTCTACTCTTGTAGCAACTGAAATTGAAGCTTTGAGGAAAAGTAAGGCTGCAGGTTCAAACCCAAACACTATGGTAGATATGTCAAATGTACATTTCAAAGATAAACAAATAATGTCGTTACAAAATATTCTTTTCCAGCAGCATTCCATTCCGTGTTGCTCCTTATCCTTATTTATGGATGACATGTCCAAGATTGCATGAGTAGTGCCTCCATCATATGTCACCATTGGAGACAAAATTGAGAACTACTATCTTGAATATGAACTATTCCAAAACAAACTTACTAACAAGGGAAATGAAGACCACATGGTTTTCACATGAATGCAACAATATCATGGATGGGTGGACAGATATTAGGCATTGTCCATTTATCAATAACATGGTCACACATAATGATGGCCATTACTTCCTCACAGCAATTGATTGTTAAGGGAAACGCAAGGATGCAGAGTACTAGTTCCAGATCCTCAGAGATGTCATTGGGGCGATTGGCACTTACAATGTGCTATAGGTTGTGGCAGATGTAGCATATCTGTGCACAGCAACCAAGCAGCTAATTTGAGCTCTCTGCAAGCATATCTATTGGACCCTTTCTTGTGGCATGCCATGAACAATGCACTCAAAGCCTTAGGAAAAATTGAGTGAATCAAATAAGTTGTAATTGATGTCAAGAAGTATGAATTTCAATCAATCTCCATCACAAGTCCTGTACACCATTTCAATCCTTCTCCAAGAAGGAATTTATTGAGCCCATTGAAAACATTTATTCATCTTATTTCATTCTATTAGAGAGGACAATTGAGTTGCAAAAGCCCTTAAAATTAATAATAATGACACAGTGGAATCAGCAGACCAATTCGAAAACAGAGCAATGGTGAAAAGTGAAGAACAAAATTTTCTGGTTGAATGCCAAATATATAACCTTTGTCATATACCCACTTTTCAAATTAAATATGAGGAATCTGCCACTCCCAAACTTAGGGATATATAAGTGCATAAAAGCATGGCCAAATAAAGACCGTTGTCCAATAAAGAAACTACATCTTGCAATTCTACAATGAACACATTCAACCTACCATGAGGCAAAGGTGGGAGAAGCTCAACATTCCTTTACACATAGCTGCCTATGCACTGAACCCAAAGTGGTGTATGCAAAGGCTTGGAGATGAAGAGGAGCTTTGTAAAGGCAATTAAGAAAATGAACAGTACAGAGGAAGCCACATTATTTTGACACAAGAAGATCAAATTTAGAGACTTTAGCACAAGAGAATCCAATGAGTTGATGACGATTATATGGGCCTCCATTATGGATAGACACACTATCCATTTTGCTCTGTCCAAAAGTTTTGTAGTTCCTCTATTATTGAAAGGAAGTAGTCTACATGCAATTTATCTATTCTATCAAGACAAACGAGCTTACCTTTAATAGTGCAAAGAACCTTGTGGCTTACACAATATCTTGCATCTCATGGACCACAAAAGGTTGCATACAAGGAGAATCCAACAACATTATGGGATGTAGAACCTAAGGAGATGATGCAAATTGCTGAAGATTACATTGTGGATATATGGTTGCTTGGGATCAAGTAGCAGGAGCTAGATGAGTCTAGCAGTTACAGCAACGAGTTGCACACCACTGTGTTTGCATTGGACAATGAGTTAGATCAGCTGGAGGGCCCTGTCCTTTGTGTCTTAAACTTGGTGAATAATATAAATATGGCGATCAGTTGATTGTCAAATTCTCAAAGTTATTGTAAATTTCAAATTTTTTTACTTATAATGTTTAAGATAATGAAGAACTGCATTTTCTTTTACTGTTTTTTGTAATTTATTTTTAAAATATTATTTTTTATAAACTATTTTAATAGACATTCCCGCACCCCATCTCACAAAAAATATCTGGAAAGAAATTTTCTGTCCCCGAAACCAGGAAAAACTGTGCCATCCCAAAAACTCAAAGCAGAACAGGTATTAGAAGCTATTCCTTTGAATGACAAAAGAGGAAGCCATAGCTTCTCTGGTGACTGACACTATCTAGGCCTTTCGTAAAGAGATTCTGAAAGATACTGCTCTGAAAGCTCCCAGACCTGGCAGCTACTCTGATATTCCTTCAAGTGAGTGACTCCAAATTCCCAAAATCCTGGTCAAGAGAATATGTAATTACTGGTGTCATGTCTGGGTTCAGTGATTCTGCTAGGCAGACTAATTCTCTTCTAAGTAGAAATATATCTCATTCAAAAATGCAAGATGATGGTAACTTGGATGCTAGAGCTCTCAATGATAAAACTAAAAATGAGGTATTGATTCTCTCAAACACCAAGACCTTAACCTAGAAGAATCAAAAACTACTGAAGACCAAGTTAAAATGAAAATATAAAAATGAAAGCCTGTATCCTGATCTTAAAAAGAGGCAAGGATAACAGTGGGACCTAAAATCTCTCCATGGTTGACAAATTTGTTAAGGGTGAGCGCAATCACTTCTGCAACGGTTTTGGAGATGATAGGTTGTGTAGTAGAATGCAGAGAAAAGATTTTATGGGTTTTGAGCAGGGCGAATTGTCTTTGGCTTTGGGTTGCATGTTTGGTTTTCAAGGGCACAAAAGTGAAAAGATGCTAGAAAAGCCATGGAATGGAGCCAAAGGCGGCCATGTTATGGATGGCATGGGAGCTAGGGAGGAGAAGGGGTATGGTGTAAAGGAGCAGAAGCTGTATGTAGAAGCAAACAAGAAGGGGAACAAGGAGAGTGAGAGGTGTGCAAAATGGCTTGAACCGCTTGCAGACAAACTAACAGTATCTCTAGAGGAAGTGATCAAGAAGGAGGTAGCAGAAAAAGCAAAAAATTTCATGGAGATGGGCTTGATAGGGAGATTTAAGGGTTTCTGGCCTAGTTTGAGAGAGTTGCATAGATGGCTTTCTAAGAAGTGGGGGCCCATTTTGGCGGGAAATATTCTGATCTACCCTGGTGCACAGGGGTTTTCATACTGGCCTTTGACAATGAGCAAGACAGGAAAAAAATCTTTTGTAATTATCTTTGGTGAGAATAAACACACGCTGCTGCTGAAACCTTGGTACCCGGCTTACAACCCTTCCACTGAATCCTTCGATAAGATTCCTCTTTGGGTAAGACTTCAAAATCTGTCGCTTCAGTTCTGGTTTGATTCCTGTTTTGAAGCTATTGGGAACACTTTGGGAAAATTTCTGGAGGTGGATGTGGGTTCACAAAAATTTTCCCATTTTACTTTTGCCCGCATTCTTGTTGAAATGGATGTAACCAAAGCCCTCCCAACAAATTTATCTTTGAATATTGCCGGAAGTGAGTGGCTTCAACCTGAGGATTATGAAGGCATCAATTTAGATGTAGAAGATGTTTACAAACCAAGCATGTGGCTGCTTTTTGTTCAAAGAAGAGAGTTTATGAGCAGACAACTTGGTGGAAGGAAGCCTCTTACCAATTCTATTTGTTGGAGATAGAGGGGGATGAAGAATCAAAGGATGTATCAGAAGATGTTGCTCCAGTTACCAATCAGGTTACAGCCTCAGATATTTCACATGTGGTCGGCCCTAGTAAGAAAGCAGAGGAAGTTCAAAAGGAAAAGATTTTTGAGGCTTCAAAGGTCATGAAAAGGGATATTTGATATTTCCAATGGAAGTTCTACTGTTAGCTCTCCGGTTAAACAAAGGGAATCTTTAATTCTGGGTGTGGGAAATGGCACAAATTTGGTCTCAGGAAGTATCACGGATCTTGGGGTTGAGCATGATAATGTGAGTGACAATCCTGGTGTTGTTGTAACAGCTTCAGCTGATCAACATTGCTGTCAAGATAGTGAGCAAATGGCATTCTGTGGTAAATATCTACTTTGGCAGAAGGAGGCTGCAAGGCTGGAAGATGGATGGCAAGTAGTTCAAGGGAAAAGGGGCAAGAAGGCAAAGAAAGGAGGCTCCGATATGATTATTGCTCACACTCAAAAAGAAACCTATCTCCTAATTATCCTATCAGATTGTGTGGTTTACCAATACACAATATAATCTAAACTTAATTTGTCCTACTTCAATACTGACCGCCCTTGCGATGTATGCAAAACTTTAGGATATAATATGAGAACTGCCCATATTTAAATATACTAACAGATCAAAAAGGAGTTAAATTCTAAATAAAACAAAATGGATCAATTCTGAAAACCAACGTACCCTGTTCTGTGCTCGAGAAGAGCAGGAAAATGCATCTTGATATAAGTGCAGGTGCATATCACTAGCAGCACAACTATTAAAAAGGACTGGAAATTGAAGAGAGCCGACTGCAAGAACGAAAAATAAACATGAATAAAGGCAATCCAATATGTGACTATTATGGCGTCGAGATAAACGAAAAAACACAAAACGAATACATTGGACTAATGGAACAGATGACAGCCATTTTTCCTGAAACAAATACCATCTCAATTAAAAAATGAATGGGCTCACCATTTTTTTTAGATCTGCAACAGTGTGCCCTTGACAGCACAAGCACTGTAAAATCACTCAAAATAATCCTGAGCGCGATGGAAAGAGAGAGTCGAAGTCAGCAAGATTCGAGGCTCTTTTCTATTGAAGGGGCTTTTGAGATATATTTAAGAAAAGAGTTTATGAGGGACCATATGGAGGTCTCTATTTTAAATTACATTTCTTAAATTTGCATTATAAATATTTATTAAGTTATTTAATTGTGTAATTATATTATTATTTAAAAAATTAAATAAAATGTTTATTCTTTATTTTTATTATTTTTTATTTTAAAAATGGATTTTCATAAGTGTTCTTATAAGAGTCTTCATTTGCATATTAAATATTGAGGTGTATTATTTTTTTAGTACATTTTATATAGGTAATATTATTGCATTCATTTATGTCTAATTAATTAATTATTTTCCACCAATCATAACAACTTACTTTTATAAAAAGGAAGACAGGAACCTGCGCTTTGCAACTTTTTCATGTGTTGTAAGTTTTTTTGAATTTTGAAAGTGGTGGTCTTGCCTAGGGGGAGTCATCTCCCTGCCCCCCCTAATTCTGCTAGTGGTGACCTAGTTGTTGAGCCTGCTAAGGTTTCTGTAGCAAGTACTTCAAATTCCCTATCAAAATCTCCCCCCAAAGCTGACTGTAAAGGTGCGCTTGTTGGGGGAGGGGGGGCGCCAAGGCAGTCTAGAGTCCATTTTCGTTGATTTTGCTCTCACAAAGGAAGGAACTGAAATTACCCTCCCGGACTCTGTTGTGGAAAGAACCATGGCAGATTTGAACCTGGCCATTGTGGGTAGATTTTTTAACTTTCGGCCCACCATTGATATGGTGAGGAAATGGGTGGGAACCCAATGGAAACTCAAAGGCAACGTGGTGGTCTCGACAATGCCGATAGGTCTGTTCCACTTCAGATTCACTACTTCGGAAGATCTCTCTTTTGTCCTCTTGGAATCTTGGTTGTATGGAAAGCACTTCCTCACTCTTGCTAAGTGGAAGCTAGGCTTCAATCCATTTGTTGAGCTCAGTAGAATGGCGTCGGTCTCAATCCAACTACCTAGCCTCCCCCTTGAGTTCTAGGACGAACAAGTCTTCGGGTGGATTAGGGACTCTTTCCGGCAATACATCTCAGCGGATATGGTTACTCTGGCATAGTCACGCCTAGTTTTTGCTAGGTTCTATGTTAATGTAATGATCAACAAAACCCTACCCAAATTTGCAATCCTGAAATCCAAACTGGGTTGTTGGACTCAGGCCATAGTCTATGAGAATGCCACTCTCTTCTATCAAATGTGTAACTCAAAAGGCCGCACGGGGGTAGACTACATGGCTTCCCGACCAGAGGATCTAAAGCTTAAGAATAAGGCTACTGTGGATGTGACTAAGATGGTGGCTTTCTATCAAACTCCTTCAGGGGATGCTGCCCCATGCAAACCCCCATATTTTGACAATTGATGCATCGGCTTCTTTTAGGCTTGAAGATGGAGAAATACCACCTGGTACTGCCACCACAGGTGATGGGCTGAAGTGTCTACTACCTAAGGTGGCCTTAGGTGCAATTGGTATTTTGGGTCGCCATCCCTTGGCTCCCTTGATACCTCTACCAGGTTCCCCTTGTGGTGAATCAATTTCTGGGTCAGTTCTAGAAGTACTCCCCCTATTGGGTGTGCTCTCCCAGGTAGCTATGCTTGACCCTGTCCTGACACCTAAGGTGTTGGACATGTCAGTTGATGGGGAGGCTAACTGGAAAACTTTGAAGGACAAAATAGGAACAAGAAGGTGGATGTTAGCATTGAGACAAAGGTGGGAAGACCTTTTGAAAGGTCTAGAAGACAAAAAAAATGTTGCAAGGCAGATTGTTGCGGGGAGGCAACTCACCCTCGACCTAAGTCAAAAAGGTAAGAAATGATTTTTCTTTCCTAGTATATTAGGGGCCTCAATAGCTCTCAGAAGCAATATGCTATTAGACAATATATTAATGACTACAGGGTGGACATTCTATTGCTACGAGAGGTAAATATGACTTATTCCAATTTTGAGGTTTTGGCGGGGAGGTTATGGTTGGGGGCCCATTTCTTCTACTCCGAGGCATCTGGGGTGTCGAGGGGCATTGGTACCCTGTGGAACCGCTTACATGTTATGGGGGATGCCCTTAGTTTCTCCCAGTACTATGTTGTGGTTACTTTCAGAAATTAGTCTAAACAATGGCACAACTTTAATGTGTATGCCCCCAACACCCGCCCTGGGAGGAGAGTGGTGTGGAATGAACTATCCTCCTATTTCCTCGCCCTCTAGGACTCCAAAATTATGGTAGCGGGTGACTTCAATTCCCCCATGTTCCCCTCTGAAAAGCTTGGGAGTTTAATGGACTACACTAACAACATGGGAGATTTATCTAGCTTCATCAACAATAATGGTCTCTATGATCTGGAACTGACAGGCAACCCCTTCACTTGGTTTAATAATAGGAAGGGCCCTCACTTCATCCAAGTCTATCTTGACTGGTTCTTGGTTTCCTCCTCATGGGACTTGGGAGTTGCTTCCTCTTTGGTTGTGTTACCCAGGACCACCTTACCACAACCCACTCTTGCTCAAATGGGTGGAAAATCAATGTCCTAGCCCTGCTCCCTTCAGATATGAGATTATGTGGGCCTCCCACCCTAACTTCCATGAAAAGGTCAAGCAATGGTGGTCTGCCTCAGTGAGGGGATCTGCTATGTTCTGAGTTGTAAAAAAATTGAGATTAATAGGGGAGTTGTCAGTGGCTTGAGCAAAACCAACTTTGGGGATATCTTTAAAGCCAAGAAAGATCTTTATGGGAAGTGTGAGGTCCTCCAATAGTGGATGGCTTATGGTGACCACTCCCTAGACCTTCACAATGACGAGGAAGCTACTAGGAAGAACTGGAAGGAAGTCATGGCCAATGAAGAATTCTTTTGGAAGTAGAGATCATGTGTCCAGTGACTTGAGGAGGGAGATCACAATACTTCTTTCTTCCACAAATCTACTTGCAAGCACAAGAAATGGAATTATATCTACACCCTTAGGATTAACTTGGGGTTGGTGGTCTCTGATACCACTCATTTAGGAACTATGGCTATTGAGTATTGCACTCACCTCTTTTTCTGAGACAAACTATGGGAATGTGGAGGACCTGCAAGAACAACTTATCTCCCACCTCCCAAGGACTATGACTAATGTTGACAATGACATCCTCCTCTCTAGGGTCTCTAACTCTAAGGTCAAAAGGGTGGTTTTTTCCATGGGTGCCTATAAATCCCCCAACCTGGATGGGTTCCCCACAGCATTTTTCCAAAAATTTTGGGACATTGTGGGCCCTAACGTGACTCGTGTAGCTAGAGATTTCATCAGAATGGGCAAGTTGTGAAGACAACTAAATGATACCTATATTGTCTTGGTTCTCAAAATTGAGGACCCTACTTCTATGGAGAATTTTAGACCCATAAGTTTGTGCAACACCTACAAAATCCTCTCTAAGATCATTATTAATAGAATCAAACCCCTACTTGATAAGATTGTCAACCCTAACCAGAAGGGGTTTGTACCAAGTTGGCAAATTATGGATGTTGTTATCACAACTCATGAAATTCTTCATTCCATTGACTGTAGTAAATATGTGGGGATGACCCTCAAGCTTGATATATCTTAAGCCTATGACAAAGTCAACGGGCTCTTCCTCTACAATGTGCTCTTCACTTTTGAGTTTAATCAGTCCCTAATCAATATTATTAAGGAATGTGTTGAGACTGTCAGATTCTCAATTCTTATGAATGGGAAACCTGGGGACAAGTTTCCCTCAACCAAAGGACTAAGACAAAGGCATCCTCTCTCCCCCTACCTCTTCATCCTATTAGCAGAGGCTCTTGGGCACAATATGATGCAGTTGGTTAAGGATGGAAGAATTCAAGGAATTAAGCCTACCACCACCCTTCCCCTATTGGTTCTACAACATTTTGTCAAAAACACCTTTTTAGTTGGTACCTCTTCATTTATTGAGGCCAAGGTGATGAAGACCCTTCTTGATGACTATGCCTTTGTCTCTGGTCAGCGGATTAGTTATCACAAAAGCAAAAAAATATTCTTCAACACTTATCAGATGCTACAAGGGAAAATTTTGGACATTCTGGGTTGCGAGTCGGTCGCGCTCCTAGTAACCTATTTGGGTCTCCCTCTGATGATTAAAGATGTTAAAAATAACTTCTAGAACTCTATCCTCGAGTGCACCCAAAGGAAGCTTGCTTGATGGAAAGACAAACTCCTTAATAGTGTTGGGAAGCTTCAATTTCTCTTCGCTTCTTTGTAAGGAATCTTGGTGTATAACCTCTCCATCTTCAAAATTACAAGAGGCATGGCTGACAAACTTGAGAAAATCCAATGCACCTTCCTCAAGTCTAGTTTTGAGGAAAAAAAGAGACTCCCCCTGGTCTGTTGGGGCCAGGTCTGCTTACCCAAGTCTCTTGGTGGCGTTGGGTTATGAAAAATAAATAACCTAAATAGAGCTCCATTGACAAAGGTTGCATGGACTATGGTCAAAGGCTTTGTTGACTGGTGCAAAATTATGGAAGCCAAATATCTTGACAGGGGCTACTTTTGCAAACTCTACACTAACCATGACCATTCTCAAGGTTCCAAGAAATGGAATAGAATTCTCAAATATAGGAGTACTTTGGAAAAGGGGTTCACTTGGTAGGTTGGCAATGGAAGGGGCATCTGTTTCTAGGAGGATATATGGTTGGATGACATTATCATGGGGTCTAGTAGGTTCTCCCTGCTTAGGAACATCCTCACACTTCAAGTGAGAAATTGGTGGCTAACTACATCAGCAATGGGTAATGGATGGACCTCATGCCCCTATTGACTAATAGGGCTAACCTTGTTCTAGTGGCCACTGATCTCATTAATCTATTGCAAAGGTCTCGAATTCCCTTGTTCAACTGCCCTGATAGAATCCTTTAGTCCCATAATCGCAATGGAGAGTTCTCAGTCAAATCGTCTTACACCTCACTGATTAAAGAGGTTGTTGACCCAACATGATAGAAAAAAGTGTGGATCTCCTAGCTTATTCCCAAAGTGAACTTCTTCTAGTGAGTTTTCCTTCATGGAAAAATCCTAACTTTGGATAACCTGACCAAACAGGGATTTAGCGTAGCTAATAGATGTAGCCTCTACAAAAAGGATGAGGAAAGCATCAACCATCTCTTCTTGCATTGTGAGTTCTCCTTGACTGTCTGGTAGCTAGTCCTCCTCAAACTCAACCTTTCTTGGGTGACTAACTAGGATATCCAGTAGTTTGCCACTTGTTAGAAATCTCCCTCCCAACACATGTTGCTTCATCTTCTTTGGCAACAAATCCCACCCATTTTTGTTGGAGTATCTGGAAGGAGTGCAACAACAAGATCTTCAGAGACAGTGAGCTATCCCTTGTTGAGGTCTTCCACCTTGGCTCTAAGCTTTTGTTGGAGAACCTTTTGATAGCCCACTAGAAGAGCTTGAACCATCCCCCTAGTGATGTTGACCTCCACATAGCCAAAAGTTGGAGCATTAACAAAGGTTTTGATAGATTTGACATTATCAAGTTGTTGAACAAGAAGGAAGCCAAATGGCACCCGCCCAAACCCCATTGGGACAAGCTCAATTTTAATGGGGATACTAGAAGCGAGCATGAGGTGAGTGGGGGCCTTATTCATGATCACAAAGGGCACTTAAAAGCTGCTTTTGTTGGTCCTCTTGTAAATCACACTGTTAACCAAGCTAAAGGTATGGCCCTTTTGTGGGGTTTGAAATTTTCCATTACAACTAGAAGCAGAAAACTTGAGATTGAGGGAGACTCCAAAACCATTATTGAGTCTATCAACTTGGTAACTCCCAGGCTGGGTGGAAAGTGGAAACTATTTAAAGTGACATCCTTGGTCTCCTAGGCAACCTAGAGGAGGTCAAGATAAGCCACATCTGTAGGGAAGAGAATTATGTGGTGGATTCCATGGTTGTTGTTGGCCTCCTGTGTTGGTTCCCAAAACCACAGATTGCATAAACCCTAAAGAACTACCAATTCTTATGACACAGGAAAAGCAAGGGCTCTGGCCAACGAATGAGAATGATCAATGTGATAAAATTCCTCTGCACTTTTGGCTCTGCCACACCAAGGAGGGTGCACCTCTTCTTCTAACTACCTTTTTCAAATAGCTAATTCAATATCCTTGGGAAAATGTAATGATCAAAATTGGAAGATATTCCCAACTTGGCATATAAATTGGAAATTATCAAACTGCTACTCTTGTTTCTATCTCTTTGTACTCTAAAAACTAACGACTCCTACTTGCTTGAAAAAAATAAAAACAAACTTGAATAATGTATGAAAATTTTCCCACTCAATGAAAAAATGCAAGACTAGTCCCTTATCTCAATTAGGCTATGGAGTCATCCTTCACCAAATCCTTACGTGCAACCCTATGAGATGGTTTGTTTCTCTCCCAAATGATTAATTGTTTAATCCTATCAATGCATATCTATTAAGTACACCACATACAACTAGTTTAATTGAATTCAATTCCTATTTAGGAAACTAATTAAACATAAAGCCATAAGACAACAACTTCATTATAGCCTTCTGATAATCAAGTGTATATATAGGACAAATAACATCTCCATAGAAGTTTTGAAAACAACGATTGAATTCACAAATTCAATAATCACAAAGGACTTAATTTGGTAAAAGATAACACTTGTAACACCATGTTGAAGGAAAAAGGTCTACTCATTTTATTGATTTCAAAGAGTGGTACAATTTAGTTTTATGTTTCAATTGTGCCAAAAATCTTACCCCTATTATCTTACGGTCTTGGTTTCCCCTTTATAGAAAATAGGGGAAGCAACAAGCTTTAGAATGTTCACACTCATGCCTCTTCATATCCAAAACTAACCTAACAATTGAAACATAACAAAAAGATTACAATGTGAATTATTAAATTGAAAGCCCTAATAAAATGATAATCATTTTAGTTTACAAACTATAGTCTCAGCCTTCAAATATTTATTTCCTCTTTGTCTTGTATTTCTCCTCTTGAAAAATGATCTTTATACTCAATATTCACTTTCATGTGAAGTATTCCCTCGAAAATAATTAATCTCATTCCATTCATCGATTAATTGAATCCACTTTGAGCGTATCATGTTTCCAGATTTTACCCTGCTGATTTTAGTTAGATATTTTGCTCCACGTTTACTCTTGAATGAGTAGATTTTACTTTTCTACAAATGAAAATATTGATAAAGTATTTGGCTTCAAAACTTTAACACATTTATCTCGGTGGGTCCCAGCTGGTGCTAAAACATTAGAAAAATTTCATGAGAATGTTTTTTATTTCTTCAATATCATGAGCCACTATTTCGCTGCCATCAAAATACCAACTTTGTGAAATAAGAGTATTATTGCTATTTCACTATTCTTCTTATTTACTTCTTGTGAAATGGTGGTTTGCATCCAACAATCATTGCATTCATTAAGTTGTCATAAGTTGTTTGCTGCTATAAAATCTATTGGTTGTCACTCACAAATATGGGCTATCTTAGACAAGTTTTTGACACCAAAAAGTATTCAATGCCCTCCAAATCATAGGCAACCATACCCAGAGTATTTTAGACACCAAAACAACACTGGTTTTCCCTCAAGTGACCTCCAAAATGGCCTAGATCATTTGGATGTGAATTAGCATATGCTAATTTCCTCGGTTAAATCTACTCAAAAAAATCTATTTTAATTTTTTTCTACCATTACCATATGTGACTAATCTCTATTTCAAATCTTCAATCTCTTCAATGAATCTTTTTGTGCTTCAACATATGACTTTACACCATTTCATTTGCTTATATTTTGCCAACACCAAAAACTATAGAGAAATGAAGAATTTTAATTTCTCATTTCATCATTTTTGGGTAATTTTATTGCGAGCAAACTGAGAAACTTGGAGCTATGAAACTTGCAAAAGTTTATGATAATTAGAATAAAACATGGGATTGGCCTCAGATTTTGAGCAACTTGTCAAATTAGGGTACTTCCTTTGTAAACAAACCTGCCAAAGCCTGTTGCGAAAAGTATGAACTTTAAAATAATATATGCAATGGACTCCAAAGTTGATAAAATTGAAATTAGAGACTCCTGTGACCATCTCAAGACTCAAGACCCTCAGATTTGGGAATTTTACTCATTTTTGAAATGCCAAATTTAGCTCAGGAGCCTTCAGGAAACAATTTAAAAACATATCAGAACATCTCCAATCTTCATGAAATTGCACATGAACATAGTCTCATATACCAAAAAACATTCCACCAAATGATTTTGCAAGATCATTTACGAGGGCCAATATTTTAATTGCTGAAGTTGGCAATTTTTCATTTTTGAAAACTTCATTGATAAATTATTGAAAACTGCATTTGCTTTTGGGCTCAAAATCTTGTCAAATGTCCTGATGAAGACTTGCAATCTGGAACACAAGTTCATTTCCATATAGAGAATCATGGAAACAAATTCATCTGATGAGATATATGTTCCACCAAGAAATATTAAATTTTCAAAGTAGGCTTCTGACTAATGTTGCCATCCTACAAACATCAAATCTAAAGAAATTATGTTTGGTGTTAGCTAATTAAAAATGCCAAATAAGCTCATGGGACTTTGAAGTTGTATATGTGACAAAATTGTAATATGAAAAAATTGTAGGGAATAGTTATATTGGCAAACCAAACCATAGGCATTGAGATATTGAGTTTCAAAGATGACTACTTGAGGAAGCGGAAATATGCAAATTGCACACCTTAGGAATTTTCTTATTTGACAAAGGCATCAGCTTTGATTTTGGGAGGCAGGAAATGGATGAACACACTTGTTTATACATGAAAAATATGATCTCAAGGGCAATTCATATGTTGATCATGGAAATCAAGAGGCCATTTTTAGGGTTTTTATATTGAATGGTCTCTAAATTTTGCCAAATTTTGCAGACCCAACAGTGGCTCTTTCTGGGGAAGTATGCCCCCTATGTGGGCATAGTGAGAATCCAACTATCTATAGGGATGCAGATGATGGTGCCTCCTTCATCAAATTATTTATTTCTCTGAATATCAAATCTCATCCAAAATTGGTGGCACGAGGCCACACAAACAAAATATCAATATTTCCCTCTATCAAAAACATGGTTTTGATCATGCAACAATGTTAGAAGTTTGAAAATAATCTCATCATTTATTTGGAAATCACAAAGCCTATCATCCTTCATATTTATATATCTGGTCAAATATTCTACTTGTTCTGAAAACCTGTCATTTGTGATCCACTCTGAATTAGTTTTTTCAATCTCACATATAAAATATTTAGGACATTCAATGGAATTTTGTTGTGATCTTTGTGAAATGGAAAATTCACATTTCCCTTTTACCCATGATTCATGCTTGAAAGAAAATATATCTGACAACCCTAATCTTTCATGATGACCCACTCCCTTTGAAAAATTTATACTACCAATTTTAATTTTCCAAGTAAGCTCCATCTCAAAATGATTTTCATGACAACATCTTCTTTCATCAATTTTATTTATAATATTATCCATTTCATTCATCACCACCCCCTGATTTTTTGGAAATATTTTTTCCTCCTCATATAGCATATCTGAGTCAATATTATCTTCAAAAGTACTTTGTCGTGATATTTGATTTTTCTTTTCATAGATTATATTTGAGCACACAAGGAAATCAACTTTGAAAATATTATCATGACAATTTGCATGATCCCTTTTTATTGTCCCATCTGAAAGATTTCTAAAGTATTCTCAAAAATACATACCTCATCATGTTGCTCAGAATGCATACCCAGGTTGAATATATCACCTTCTAGTTCTCTTTCATCAATGACACATATAAAACCTTTTGGCATACGTAAATCTTCCTCTTGTTCATCAGACATCTCGAAGGATGTATTTACTATGTGCATTATTTTGATGTTTTATTCATCACTGTAATCTAGAAAAAAATTAAGCCCACTTTTATACATATATCTTTGGTATTCTCTATCCAAAAAATCTGAAATCTCCTCAGTGGTGAGAAAATTTTCCTCCTCCCTTTTGTCACTGCTGCTTGACTCTATGTCACTAATTCTATCATCATCCCTAAAAAACCATACTTCTTATGAATCCATATGTTCTTTATTTGCAGAAACTACATCAAACAAATGACAATCAAGAGAGCCTTTGATGCATTGATTATTATTATTAGAAAATTCAGAAATTTTTTCACATACCTCAACGTTAGAATTTGTTTCTTAGGTGCCAGATTGTTCACCCAAAAAAAATTCTTCATCATCCAAGTCACTCCCATTAGATGTATGTCCTTCATCATATAAAAAATTTTGGGAGCCATTTTCTAATGTATTTATCTCTATAGGGTGATCATGACATACACCTTCGTGAGGTACAACATTTCTACAAAGCATATGAAAATACTTTTTATACTTCAACATACTTGAGAGTTGTTCACAAATATAGGTGATGAGGCATATTAATGTCTCAATGTTGACATAGTTTTTATAATTTGGACATACTCTTTGTGCTTTGTTAAGACATTTCTGAACATTTGTAGTAAATATCTTGTGAACTTATGCCAAAGTCAGCTAAAACCTACTAAACCTATGGGTAGTGTGTATGACATGTTTTGCTCGATATTATACATAGAATGCATTATTTCATATAAATATTTTAAGCTATGTTCTAAAAATTTGAGTAGAAGTAGGAATGCTGCTTTGCATGTGCATTTCGGATGTTGCTAACTTTTCAGGAAAATGAGGAGTGACACGGAGAGTGGTGACTGATACATTTAAGAAGAAGGATGATGGAGACCAGTCATGGCAAAGGAAGCGCAAAGAAGTTCCGATGGATAAGCCGTGCTAGCGAAGGAGTTGTTGTTCCAGAGAATATAGGAATACAACTTGCTATATTTCCTGCAAGTTGTTATTTTGTTACTTGATAATAAATGTATTATGTCATGGTTAATCTTCTACCTTCTTTTCTAGCGATGTTTGTTCAAAGACTTTTTATGTTCTATTTGTAATAGGTGTCCAATCCACTATATAATGGATTTGGATCGTCTTAGTAGAAAAAATGAGAAATTAGATAATGTTGTTTTACATTCAAAAATTTACTTTTTATGTTCTTCATGAATTATTTAGTTTATGTAATCAAGGAAGAATTTTAATGGAAGAGTGATTTTGAGTACTTGTTGCATTCATAGTTAGTTGAAACCAACCAAGGGGGCCCACTTGGGAGGTGGAATAGATTTAAGTAGATTAGATTCATTTCTCATAGTTTTCTATTTTTAGATAGATTTACTATATTGGTCCTGCAACATTGTTACTGTGAAGTTCCTGCAACATTTGCAGAAAATGATCATAGTGAATGTTTTGGGTTGTTAGTTGGTTAAGCTCATTTTTCTAAGCTTTCTATAATTACCTGTTGCTAGTTAAGGTGTGTTTACTGCTTTGTAGCAATAGTATAGACTCTTCCAATGCATTTTTACTTTCCTGCAGCATAAGTGTTATGACTCCTAAAGGAACTTAGTGCACATACTGTGCTGACCCATTTCAAGTCCTATGTCCCTGGGTTGACAATTCAAGTGTATTTCATGATGGAATAGGTAATCCTTAGAATAGATATATTATCCTTTAAGAGAGAGACAATGGCATGATTATCTTCGTCTATTGTGAAACCGTACATCTAATTTTTCTTGAATTCTTGCAGCTTTATCCACTAGCAATGATCTTGAAGCCTCTAATAGTTTCATTCCTTCTATTACATTTTCTATTTTCCTGTTCGATATATTGAGTATCATGGGATCAATATAGTGAGTATTATGATTACTATCTTCTTGGGATTTATCTTGGTAAAAATTAGAGGAATCAAAGGTTTGTGCATTGTCCTCAATAGTGCCATAAAATTCATCCACAAACTACCTTTCTAATTCTCCTCATGATGAAAATTTTTGCAATAATAATAAATTAAAAATTTTAGCTACATAACTTACCAATGATTTTGCAAAGAACTCCATGATTTCATTTTCTACACAAATGTGGAAATCTTCAATAAAATCATAAAATGCTTTTAAGTGTCTGATTGTTGATTCGTCTTCCCTTCCATAAAACTATGGAAGATGTACTCGCCTCTTGAATAAATCAGTCTGATTAAGGAATTGTATTTTGAAATCTTCCCAATGAGGTATTTCTAAATATGGGATCTCTTGTGGACATGTGTAATGGTATGTATTGAATTCTTGAATTTGTTGCAACTAATTGATTTTTTCATCAAGTTCTTTTCAATAGAGTCGCCACCTCTTTGTAAGAAGATTAAAATTTATTTTTCTTCTACTGGGTCATTCCCCAATAGAGTTTCCAATTTGTTGGTTCCCAAAACCATAAATTTCTTAAACCCTAAAGAAATACCAATTCTTATGACAAGGTAAAGCAAGGGCTTTGGCCAACGAATAGGAATGATCAATGTAATAAAATTCCTCTGCACTTTTGGCTCCGCCACACCAAGGTGGGTGCACCTCTTCTTCTAACTCCCTTTTTCAAACAACTAATTCAATATCCTTAGGCAGATTTAATGATCAAAATTGAAAGATATCCCTAACTTGGCATATAAATTGGAAATGATCAAACTGCTACTCTTCTTTCTATCTCTTTTTACTCTAAAAACTAACTCCTACTTGCTTTTAAAAAATAAAAACAACTTGGATAATGTATGAAAATCTTCCCACTCAATGAAACAATGCAAGATTGGTCCCTTAACTCAATTGGGCTATGGAGTCAGTCTTCACCAAATCCTCATGTGCAACCCTATGAGATGGTTTGTTTCTCTCGTAGATGATCAACTGTTTAATCCTATCAATGCATATCTGTTAAGTACACCACATACAACTAGTTTAATTGAATTTAATTCATATTCAAGAAACCAATTAAATAGAAAGTCATAAGACAACAACTTCATTATAGCCTTCTGATAATCAAGTGTATATCTAGGACAAATAACATCTCCACGCAAGTTTTGAGAACAACAATTGAATTCACAAATTCAATAATCTCAAAGGACTTAATTTGGTAAAAGATAACACTTGTAACACCATCTTGAAGGAAAAAGGTCTGCTCATTTTATTGATTTCAAAGAGTGGTACAATTGAGTTTTTTATTTTAGTTGTGCCAAAAATCTAACCCCTATTATCTTACGGTCTAGGTTTCCCCTTTATAGAAAATAAGGGAAGCAACAAGCTTCAAACCATTCACATTCACGTCTCTTCATATCTAAAACTAACCTAACAATTGAAACAAAACAAAAAGATTACAATGAGACTTACTTAAATTCAAAGCCCTAATAAAATGATTAATCATTTTATTTTACAAACTATAGTCTCAACCTTCAAATATTTCTTTCCTCTTTGTCTTGTATTTCTCCTCTTGAAAAATGATCTTTATACTCAATATTCACTTTCATGTGAAGTATTCTCTTGAAAATAATTAATCTCATGCGATTTATCTATTAATTGAATCCACTTTGAGCATATCATTGCATTCATTAAGTTGTCATAAGTTGCTTGCTACTATAAAATCTATTAGTTGTCACTCACAAATATGGGCTATTTTAGACAAGTTTTTGACATCAAAAAGTGTTCAATGGCCTCTCAAAGACTTTCCAACTTATAGGCAACCATACCCAAAGAATTTTAGACACCAAAACAACACTGGTTTGCCCTCAAGTGACCTCCAAAAAAGGCCCAAATCATTTGGATGTGAATTAGCATATGCTAATTTCCTCAGTTAAATCTGCTCAAAAAAATCTATTTTAAATTTTTTCTACCATTACCCTATATGATTAATCTCCATTTCAAATATTAAATATCTTCAATGAATCCTTTTGTGCTTCAGTGGATGACTTTACACCATTTCATTTGTTTATATTTTGCGGATGACTTTACACCATTTCATTTGTTTATATTTTGCCAACACCAAAAACTATAGAGAAATGAAGAATTTTAATTTCTCATTTTGTCATTTTGGGATAATTTTACTACGAGCAAACCGGGAAACTTGGATCTATGAAACTTGCAAAATTTTATGATAATTAGAATAAAATATGGGTTTGGCCTCATATTTTGAGAAACTTGTCAAATTAAGGTACTTCCTTTGTAAACAAACCTGCCAGATCCTGATGTGAAAAGTATGAACTTAAAAATAATATATGCAATGGACTATGAAGTTGATGAAATCAAAATTGGAGACTCGTGTGACCATATCAAGACTCAAGAAACCTTCAGATTTGGGAATTTTACTCATTTTTGAAATGCCAAATTTAGCTCGGGAGCCTTCAGGAAATAATTAAGAAACATATCAGAACATCTCCAATCTTCATGAAATTGCACATGAACATAGTCTCATATACCAAGAAACTTTTCACCAAAAGGTTTTACAAGATCATTTATGAGAGCCAAGATTTTAATTGTTGAAGTTAGTAACTTTTCATTTCTGAAAACTTCACTGATAAACTGTTGAAAATTGCATTTGCTTTTGGGCTCAAAAAATCTATCAAATGACCTGATGAAGACCTGCAATCTGGAACACAAGTTCATTTCCATATAGAGAATCATGGAAACAAATTTATTCGATGAGATATCTATTCCACCAAGAAATATTAAATTTTCAAAGTAGGCTCCTGACTGATGTTGCCATCCTACAAACAACAAATCTAAACAAATTGTGGTTGGTTTTAGCCAATTAAAAATACCAAATAAACTCTTGGGACTTTGAATTTGTACATGTGAAAACATTGTAATATAAAAAAATTATAGGGAATGATTATATTGACAAACCATACCATAGGCATTGAGATATTGAGTTTCAAAGATGGCTACTTGATGAAGCAAAAAAATGCAAATTGCACACCTTAGGAATTTGCTTATTTGACAAAGGCATCTAATTTGATTTTGGGAGCTAGGAAATTGATGAACACACTTGTTTATAGATTTAAAAAAATATTATCTCAAGGGCAATTCATATGTTGAGCATGGAAATCAAGAGGCCATTTTTAGGGTTTTTATATTGAATGGGGCTCTAAATTTTGCCAAATTTTGTAGTCCCAACATCCTATTTGACAACTTATGATGCTAAAGGGTTATCAATCAACTCCCTAAGTCTACTCAAGGCCTAATTAGGTAGGAAGAGAGTGTTGCTAATGGGACTCACAATGATGGTTAAAATCCAATGTTGTGGCTGGCCTCGACTGGGCCCATCAACCCCATCCTTTTCACCACCAAAATTTTGAATTTTGAATTTGATGACTCTGACCCCTAATAGCTGGCCAATGACAGGGATCTTGTGCTCACAAGTAGGATGAGTTGGAACTATAATAATCATTTATTATGCTATCTGGATAACTATGCTAGCCCCAGTGACTATTTTTACTTTTTCTACTATAGCCTTAGGACTAAGACTATTAAGTTTATTTACAGTCCTTAGGGCACAATGTTGATATTAGCTTTTTTGCTAAGTATTTTGATGATAAATGGTGGTGGTGCTCTGAATCTCTTAAGATGGTTTTTGATAGGGGTAGACTTATTATTTTGTTATGCTTTGCTCTGGATACAATTAATGTGATGTTAATGTGTATCTAGTGTGCTGTGATTGTACCACAGGCCAACACCCTCTTGTTGTTGTTTTTTTATCAAAAATAAATTACTTTTATTTTTTAAAATAACTTTATTTTTCATAAAATTAAAATATCATATAAAAATTTAACAAATTAAAAAAATTATTTATTTACCATATCATTTATTTAATCAATTTTCTGTTGTAAAAGTATTTTTATAGATTTTTTTAAAATATTTTTTAATAAAAAAACAATAACTATTGTAATTAGTTGTTGTACTAGTATTTAATTTTCTTTAGGTTTTTCTATTTTCTATGTTGTATTTCCATTTTTTCAGCTAATTAATGCAATGGTTTTTTTCACCCTTGTCTATTTATGTTGTTATTTTCTAATTCTTTATATCCTCTTTAAAACCTCATTCTCATGCTACAAACTCAATATTTGGTTAGATTGTTTTGGGATTTGTTTTGAGATATATGTAAATTCTCATGGAATTTCTTATATTTTTGCAATCATTTGAGGGTTTTTGTTGAATATTTTCATTGTTTTTAGGATTTTATTGTTTGTTTTGCTACTTTTTCCTTCTACCTTTGTTATCAAGAAAATCTGGTAAGTTTGTAAAGCAAGTCTCTTAAATACTATTGTTATTAACCCTTGTATTTAAATATTGCAAGACACATATTATAGTCATTGCATAAAAAGATGGATTTCATTTGTTTGGTAATATGGTTCATTTTTACAAAACTTCATCCTTTGTTTCTATTAGTATTTTTTTTTGTTTGTTTTATTAAACATAGCATGAACACTAATTGAGTTGATTGACAATGTGATTTAGTTGAAGCCATAATGTTAGAACATATGATGCAACTCCAATTTCAATGCTTACTTACTAGAGAATTATTAAATGTCGAATAAAAAAACTCTAATATATACTACTAATGAAATTTCATAAATAGCTTTGACTAGATTATTTTTCTTAACACCCACTATTGTCTTCACAAAAAACACTGTACTCCAATTTACTTTTCTCTACAAAATGACACTATGATGACTACTTTTGGAATTATAATGATGATGATGATGAACATATACATTTGTTTTTTTGTATTGAAAAAAATTTGAACTTAGCACTATTTAGGTGCTTACAACATAGACTTTGTCATTACACTAGATGTCCTTTGACGAATGAACATATACATTATCAATGATTTAGTTATTCATACACACTATCTTTAAAAGTAAGAAAAAAAAAGTGAATTATAGTTGATAGACTAAATTCCACACCAAATTAGAGCATCATACCCCACTTTTGGAGCACGGGGACATATTTACATTTTACCTAATGTTTTATTTTTTTTAACTTTTTACTCCCTAGGTTTCCAACTCATCGCAAGATGCACAATAAACAAAGTTTTTCCTAGATCCTTAGAACAAATTTCGGAGAGTATGGGTGTGCTCATTGTTTGACATTATAAAGTCCTTTTTGGGGTTTTTAGTTTTTAAAGAAAGCACTTAATATATATAAGAAGATTGTGCATTACTTCCTTCTGGATTTGAAGGATTCAATCCTCAATCTATCATGAGGTATAACATAGGTGATAATTGATGGTTCAGTAATGAAACTTTTCTCTTTTCTTCTTGCAAAAAAATAACCCTAGGCTGTCATGCACACTCTTTGGCTTACCAATGTTCCTATCCTATCTAAGGTTCATTGGTATCTTAAATTCAGTAAGAATTACAATGAAATAGAGATGGATATCCTTGATTACAAACTCCAAATTCAAGAGATATAACGGTACTAAGTGATTGTGTGGATCTCAAATAAACAAATCAAATGTTTATTTTTTAAATAGTTTTAAATTGTAGAAATGTTGATTAATCCTTTTAGTTTAAGAAGTTCATTTATTTATTGGTGGGTTTGTTATTAAAACTTAGTTAATGAGTAGAAAATAACTAGCACATTTATATTTTAAAAATGTTACAATATTTAAAATCTTATTAATATGATTTTCAAATCTAAAATAAATTATTTCCTTCTTTTTTAAGTATTCTTCTTATTAAAAAATTTGTGTGATTTTTGTAACGAGATCGTGTTTAAATGTGTTTGTATTCTAAGTTTTTAACAATCAAATTTATAAGATTAGTTAATTAAAACCTTACTAATCTCAATTTAAAGCTAAAAATATATCTTGTGGCCTAAATTTGTATCCTTTAACAATGTTATTACATGGAAGCCACATTTTATGTTGTCTAATATGTAGAATTTACATAAACCTTTTGACAATGATTTTTTATGTGGTCTTCATGATATGCATATAAAGCTTTACTTAATTATGATTTCATAACATGTTAATACATTTTCAAGAAGCATTTTCATGTAGTATATTTTTTTTAACTCAATCCTTGCACCTATTGTATATTTCAATCAAACCAAAATGGATGTCAATATATAGGCATGCTAGTCTATCACACATCATTTCTTTAAGCATTATCCTCTTCATGCAATGCTTTATCATAATTTTTTTATACAAACATGTATTATACAATTAATATAAATAATTATTATCAAATCATAATTATTCCTAATATACTATTATTAGTGTGTATGTGAAAATTGTACATGTTTATGAGACACAACACATCAGTAAAACATTATTGGTTAATGATCATGAAAAATATCATCAACTAGGCAATTTACTGCCTTCTAATAGATGCGAGTATGATATTCTCAGAATTTGACTGAGATTAGTGGCAATGCAACATCAAAATGAAGGATTTGAATGCAAATGGATGCAAAATTTAATCTATGTTTTTAGGTTTTCTATGCAAAATAATGATCAAAGATATGGAAATGATCTAAAATTTGATGAAAACAATGAATTAAATCTAGCTATGAATGCAAAAATAAGAAACAATGGTTAGCAATGAATCACAAAAGATTGCACAATTCTCAAGAATTTGATAGTGTAGTGCTGCTATTCTCCAGATTGCACGTGATATGATTCTCCAAATTTGTGATCATTTGTGAAGGACCGAGGCATGCTTATATAGAAATCCAGGGTTTGAGAACTCATGGAAAGCCAAAAATCACTCCTGATAAACTCAGATTAATTGGTGAGTTATAAAAAAAATAGAAATAATTATTTTAGTAAAATCATGCAAATCAACTTTTTAACTCCAATTAGAAGTTGAGATCACTCCAATCTGCTTTTCAACTCACAATCACATGTTGAGTTTGTAAAGTTGACAAAAAGAATTCAATAGTTGATTTTGAGTTCAACTAACCTTCTGATTTTAACATAGATAATTATTTGATTTAATTAATTTCCATGTGTGTTATTCTCAACTTAACTAATTTTTGAGTAAAAATAACTGATTTACGGGTTAATCAATTATTTAATTAAACTTTATCCAAAATTAAATCATTAAATTTGACAATTTGATTTTAATCAATTAAATAAATATTTAATCAATTATTTTTAGTAATTGTGATTTATTGTCAAATAAAACAACATTAATTAGGAATAAATATTAATTAAATCTAATTAAATTAATCAAGTGGCCAAATAAAGTTTAATTAATTAAATATTCAACATATTTAATTAATTGACTTTAGGATAAATAAAATAATATCATTTATCGCCAAATAATATCTAATTAGAGATAATTATGATAAATTAGGAATATTCAGGAATATTCTCTAATACAGAATTAAAATAGAATCGATTAGGGTTTTGATTATTCGATGTGCAGATGTGCCTTAGGTTAGGACTTTAGGGTCGATTTCAATCGATTTGTCGATGTAGGGGGTCAATGGTACTGAAGCCCATTTTTGGGGTATTACATTTTTTCCCTCTTTGAATTACTGTGTGAAGTGCACTGGTTCAAAGATAAATCTATTTTGATGAGATCCAGACTTAGTTATGTGGTGGAGAAACTGATCCTGAAAGATTAATCGATTCCAAGATAGAAATCAATTAGAAGATTTGAAGGTGTTGATTCAGGTCTTGGTTGATCAAAGAATCGAGATGATGTTAACGATACCAACAGTGAACCTGTGATTACGAAGAAGTGATAAAACACCTAATTTTGAACCTATAATTACGAGGAACTGACTGTCTTGAATCCAGACTTGATTGTCCAAAGGAATCGAAAGGATGTTAAATCTGAACCCTTCAGTTACGAAGAACCAAGGAAATAACACAACTAAATCGATGGTTACGAAGAGCTGATACAATTTACAAGATTAGGAGAACACCATATTGATATGGATTTTGATGAATCTGATATGCCCCAAGTGACGAGGACTTTTGATAAGTCAGCAATTAAACGTGGTTGTTGTCTTGATTGCTGAAGAAAATTTGATTGACAGATCTAGTTACTGATATATAATACCATGCCCCCTTTGGGATTAAAATTGAAATCTAGCGAGAAAGCCAGTGTGAAATGATGTGAAGCAATGTAATCGATTATAGAAGTGGTTGCACACACCTGGAGATGCATTCTGCATCATTTAAGGGTCATGTTCACCAAGTTTGACTTGGTTTGCCAATGAGTTGACCATGGTTGACCATGTTGAAAATCAAGAAGTTTGATGTTAGGTGATTAGATAAGTTGAATACTAGATTTCTATGATGTTTTGAAGGTTGATTATGCAAGCAGTTAGTCATCCTGGGTCCACAATTTTAAATCATGTTTTTTACAATGTAAACGATCTCAAATTTCAATTTTGATCTCAAAAATGGATTCAAAACATTGAAATTAGCTAGGGGTACAATTTTCACGCAAAACTGAGCACTTTGAAAATTTAGGTCAAAACCTATATAAGGCCAAAAGGGGTCATTTTCAAATCATTTCAACCATTTGACTTTCAAAACCTTGTGGAGCCCTCTGCATGAGAAAATGGTGGTTCCTATGTCTTCGCACTGATTCAAGCAATCCAAGCATTACCAGCGACCTAGAAATTACGAGAATCCAGTAAGTGGACCTTGAAGCCTCTTTTGATTCATTTCAGCATGTTTTGAATATGCTTTTTAGGATTTTTTTATTGATTTTTATAGTTTTTTAATTTTGCTTCACGAAATGTCGTATGACATGTGGTTGTGTGTCGTACAACATTTTAGGTCCAATTCAAATGTCGTGTGCATCATAGTATAGTGTCGTATGGGAGACACCCATCTCTTGTATGACATTTCGTCAGGTCCCTTAGTTGTCGTACAAGAACAGGTAAATTGTCGTATGACCATAGAATGTTGTATGGGTAGTTGTAGAGTGTTGTAAGACAATTGACACCAATTTTAATTTTCTGAAATGTCGTATGGAAAATAGTGAGCATTTTTAAGGTCTTTCTTGATTTTTTTCAAAAAAATTATTTGCTTAGCTGGATTTTATAGCCTTTAATGCACCTTCTGATATATTGAATTTCTCATTTTACGTGCATTTATCACTGATTTGAAGTGAGTTACTGATGTTCATTTTGTTTCTATATTTTGTAGGTGAGGTACCCTGATGTCCACGTCTATGTCTCCCATCCATCCACCTAGAGGATATGTTTGGTGCTTCCTAATCCGATGAGGGTGCACCTTGCTACTTGTGGATATGAGTATCTAATAGGCTTACCTGACATTTGGGTAAATCACAGATTGATTACCGTGCTGGTAGAGAGATTCCATTCAGAGACACAAACATTTCATCTCCCGACAGGGAAGATTACTATTACCCCTGAGGACATCTACTAAATTCTTTAGATTCCTTTCCATGGACCATGCCCAGACTATTTGAGTTTTGGGAATATAGGATTACAAACATTTAGGACTCTATTCAGAGCTGACGAGCATATTTCTCAACAGATATCATGGCAAGTATTAGTGCACCTGCTTGCTACGGGTAGACCCACAGACTCAAGTGTATCATCGCCGACATGATCGGTGGTATTATCATGTTTGACTGTCAGAACTATCTTCTGATGGGGTGGGCTCCAGTGGTACAAAGGCTCATGGCACATCCAACTAAGTTTGGTTGGGGTTAATGCTTGTTGGCCCATATGTTTTCAGAGATGCATGAGATAGTCTACTATGAGGGTAAGCCTTTTTCTTCAAGTGTTATTGTTCTTCAAATCTGGGCATGGGAGCATATCCCCATTTGCAGGCCCATTTGTGGTGATGAGAGGTAGGATCAGGAGCCTCTGATATATAGGTATGCAAGGTTCATCGCACAGGTGAGGATGGGTCAGACAGAGTACTGGCGCCAGGTGCTTGATGATATGACAATGGTTATCTGGTGGCTATACTTATAGGTTTAGGCTTGGCCTAAAGCTAGGGCTTAGTTTGGGTACTTTTTCTAGAGCAGGATATTGATCGGGTGCTCTACCAACATTTTGGAGAGTTTCTTGATTACACGGGTATGGAGGTAGTATGGCCTCATTCAGGACGCACCACAGGAGTTCGCATCATATGGGAGACATGTGTGGGAGATTGGACTGGGGTGGGCTCCCAAATTGTCCTATGCCATGTTTAGCTTAGAGTACAATGGGTTGCAGAGTAGAGATTGGGACTACCAAGCTCAGGTAGCAGATGCAGGTGTGATAGACTCCTATGTAGCGCATATAGTAGAGTTCCTATTCAGGCACTTTTATGATCCCACAGAGTCGATTCTGACCATGGAGGAGGCAGACAATGTTACAGGTACCCCTCGGGGTAGAGGAAAAAGGAGGAGGGAAATATAGATCCCCATAGCTTAGTCAATCTGTCATGTGCAGAGAGCAGCAGGGATCCCACCATGACCTATAGGAGATGTGAGGCTTGCCTCGTTACCATGAGCTATTCCATTTGTTAGGCCGACAATTTTGTAGTGACAATATCCGATGGGTGAGGGCAGATCTCTAAGTGGTATTGGCAGCACTATAGTGGCCGAGGAGGTACTAGGTGCACACCAGGATGCACCGATGGATGAGGCACAAGAGGCACCCAATTTTGATCTAGGTGTTGAGTTTTGACACCATAAGGCATGGATAGACACAAGTGGTGCTAACAAGACTATGGTTGAGGATGAGGTAGCTATAGAGGTTGATCCTGGTTTGAGGCAGACATCTCAGGATGTTATATGACAGATCTGACACCAGCTTCGAGACTCAAGATCTCATAGTTTATCATTAGAGGTCTAGCTAAGAGAGCATGATAGATAGCTGCGAGAGTCACAAGTAGAGGTTCGACGGCTCCAAGTAGAGGTGATCCATCAGACTGGTCAGGCAACCTACTATGTATCATCTTATTTTTTAGTTGTGCTACCATGGTAGAGAGTCACCTTGTACTCTCAGTATATGCAGGGTTTAGAGGGAGCCAGATCTCCATGAGTCGATCCACCACTTGATGTCCCACTTGGAGGAGGAGCTATGACAGATGTAGAGGATCAGGCAGATAGTTGATAGCCTAGTCAATTCCTCATTTTGATATTTTGTTATTGTACTAGATAGCTCATTGGAGCTCATTTTTTGTATCATATGCACCTTGTGCACCCCTTGTACTATATCAAGTTATATATAAAAGATCATTTTTGGATTGGTTGTGACTTCATAGCACTTGTTGTTTTAAATATGATGTTGTTATCATGTGATGTAAATGTATGGCTTTATTCATGTTTTATGGATGCACATGTATGTATGCAATGGATATATAAGATGATTTATGAAAATGATATGATATGTAAATGCAGTGATACACATGATATGTTTTTGTAGGTACATGAAGAGTTTAAGTGCTTAGTCGATTATCAAAAAGGATGTTTAACCCAGAACAATGATTGCTTGTTGATGAGACCTTTATATGGTGCTCAGTCCTTTGTGATGTAATTAGTGCAATCTAGAGAATATCAAACACCATGCTGAATTCAAACCATGAAAATGATGCAACCAGACTAAATGCGAAATGCAAACCTAGGACTTAGTCATTGATCATATGTCAGTCTTTATCATCAGTGAATATTTTTTTTAGGTAACACTGGATAGTCAATACAGTGTCCACTAGTTAGACAACCATGAACATATGAATATTGACTTTTAGTCAGAAATGCTAGATTAGATATAAGCACCAAGGTACAAAAGCCAGGATTACCTGAATATCATGTCCATTTTGATATAGTAATTTGTATAAGCATCAGATCATAAACATTGTGATGACCTAAATATGCCTTGTGTACAAACACACCAAGTAGTTGGGAGGTCATCCTTGTTCCAATTTGAATTGCCTGCAATGACCCTTTATCATTCACATCCTTAGGTAATGTTGTGTTTCATAGTAGGAATAAGAAATCACTCAAAGAGACAAAGTTAGATCTAACTTTCCTGAAGAATCTGGGTATCAATGGTTGAGGTACACATGGCCATCCAATCGTGATGGAGGCACTTATAGTGGACACCAATTCAATCCAGAATTTACATAGTAGGTAGATTTTCACTTATAAGCAGAAAATAAATAAAAGATCATGCCCCCAGTCCTTGCTCTCTAAATCCTATGAAAGGACCTCATCGATGAGCTCAAGGGATAGATTACGCAAAAATCTCAATGTGAATTAGTTACCATACAAGAAGATTAAAGCACGTTGCAGAGATTGTTTTGTTGTAGCCATGTGTTCATTTGTGTTGTTGTTAGGTGCAAAATCCTTTTTTGGTAGGGAGATAGAAAAACTGACTCGGATAAAGCTTTGGAAGGACGTTGACTAGATATGAATCACCTAAGATAGTTGAGGGTCGTAAGATATAACACTATTTTCCCCCAAGTTTGAAACTTCGATAGGATGCAGACATTTTGTTGTTTGGTGCACATACCGACTTTATTGAAAATAGGATGCAGAAGCAAACAAGGAGATATGTGTAAACTAAAACAGGACTGAAAACTAGGAGATTGCTAAGATTTCTTTGATAGATGGAGCATTGTTGTACAAGTGGCGCCCGTTTGCCGGGTTTTCACCATCTTGGCAGAGATTCTATTTTTTCTACCAAGGTGCTTGTTTACTAGGTTTTCACCAAGACACTTTTTCTTTTTCTTCTTTTTTTTGTATTTTCTTCTTTTTTATTTTTTTGTTGATTCATCAAGGGGCCTATTGCTAGGTTTTCACCAAGATGATCATTTTTTCAGGACTTTTTCCAACTTTTTTTTAACTTTTTTTTCAGGACTTTTTCACAGACTGAATATCTTAGGCATATAAATTCTTCAGATGGAGAATGTTGATCGGTTCTCAGAGCTATTATCCTTCAATCATTGAGAGTTGATAGGCTCCAAAGCCAAAATAAGTAGTGACAACAAAGGGACCCAGCCAATTGGGTTCAAACTTCCCCTTGCATTCTTGATGGGATTGATTTTTAGTGTTCTCTCTCAAGACTAGATCGCCAATCTGAAATTCTCTATGTTTGACTTTCTTTTTGTAGCCTCTAGACATTAATTTCTGATAGACTCTGAGATGATCATATGCCACTTGCCTGTGCTCATCTAGTACTTCCAGTTCTTGTAACCTAGACACTCTTTAATCATCATCGGTTACTAGACCATGCATTCTGATTCTAAGTGATAGGATTTCAACCTCTATAGGAAGTACCACTTCAGCCCCATATACTAAAGCAAAAGGAGTAGCCCCAATGGGCATTCTGATACTTGTTTTGTAAGCCCAAAGAGCTGGATTTATCATCAGGTGCGTCTCTTCCTATTTTGTTGACTATACGATGCAAGATCTTCAATAAGTTTTTATTGGATGCTTCAACTTGTCCATACCCTTGTGGATAGTAAATGGATGACCAATGTTGAGTTATCTTGAATTTGGAACATAAGGAGTCTAGGTCCTTGTTCTTGAATTGGCCTCCATTGTCTATGATGATATAATGTGGGATACCATACCGACAAATAATGTAGTTCAGAATGAACATAGAAATTTATTTGTCAGTTGCTTGTGTCAATAGAATTGCTTCAACCCATTTTGTGAAGTAATCTATTGTTGTGATTAAATGTGTGTGACCATTTGATGAATGTGGATAAATGGCCCCTATGAGATCAAACACCCACTATTGAAAAGGCCATTATGTTGTAAAGGGAATCAAATCTCTCCTTGGCACGTGAATCAAGTTACTATAGACTTGGCATTTTTTGACAATTCTTAGCATATTTCATAGCCTCTTTCTCCATATCTGGCCAATAGTACTCCACCCTAATGATTTTTTGAGCTAATGTCAAAATGTTGGAATTTTATCCACAAATAACTGCATGGACTTCCTCTAATGTGCGTTGTGACTCTTCACATTCTAAACATCTAAGTATTGTACCATCTAGACTTTGTTTGTATAGATCATTACCAATGATGACATATTGTGATACATTTTGGATAAGGTAGCATTTTTTATGATGGTTAAAGGTATTAGGAATGATTTGGTCATGGAGGTATGAGTATATATATATTTTTAACAGGAGGAATCATGACCAACAATAATGCAGATCATGTGGGTTTTTGGGAAATCATAGGCAGGGAATGAAAGTGCTTCCACTAGGAACTCATAGCGTAGTTCATGTTCGGGTTGTTGTAGGAGAGATGATAGTGTTGCCATAGCATCAATAGCCTTTTTCTCCATTTGAGGTATCTATTCAAATGTGATTAAAATAAAGTACTTCTTGAGGTCATCAACCATGCACTTGTAAGGAACAAGCTTTTCATCTTTTGTTTGATACACATCATTGACTTGGTGAATGACCAGTTGTGAATCTCCATGAATGTGTAGTTTTGTTACTCTCCACTCGATCACTATCTTCATTCCATTTAGAAAAGCTTCATATTTAGCTATGTTATTGGTGCAAGGGAACTTGATCCTGAATGCTTTAGGAATGAAATAACCTTGTGGTGTTATGAATAATATACCAGCTCCAAACCCATTTTGTGTATATGATCCATCAAAGAATAAGCACCATGTTCTAGAAGATATGTGCATGATAGAGGAATCAAGAAATTCCATTTGTAGTGGTTGGTCATCAATCATTGGAGCCTCAACTAGTTGATATGTGATGACTTGTACTTTGATAGCTTTTCTTTCAACATACTCGATGTCAAACTTGCTCAATAGCATTACCCAGTTTTCTACTCTACCTGTGAGAGCAACTTTTCTTAACAAATATTTCAATGGATCGATCTTTGCTATTAAATGTGTAGTATGAGCCAACACATAATGTCTCAGTTTCTATGATGCAAAGATCATAGCTAGAAACACTTTCTCTATCATGGAATAGTTCTTCTCATAAGCCACCAATGTTCTGTTGATATAGTATATAGCTCTTTCCCATTTATTTTCATCATGTTGTGCTAGTAATGCCCCCAGTGATGTATCTGTAGCGGAGACATACAATATTAATGGCTTTCCCTAAATAGGAGGCATGAGAATTGGTGGATTTGCCAAGTATTGTTTGATGTGATTGAAGTTCTTTTCACATTCCTCGTTCCACATGAAGGTCACACCTTTATGTAATGTCTTTGTGAAAGGTTGTGATATATCTGCTAACTGAGATATGAAGCATCTGATTGATTGCACCCTTCCTTGTAAGGTCTACATTTGACTGATGTTCTTAGGAGGTTGCATCTCCATGATTGCTTTGACTTTAGCTGGATCTACTTCAATACCTTTCTTTGAAACAATGTACCCTAGAAACTTCCTGGAAGTGACACCAAAGGCACATTTCTTAGGATTTAGGCAGAGACTAAATTTTTCCATTCTATCTAGCATTGTACCCAAGTCAGCTAGATGTTTAGATCGTTTCATTGATTTAGCCAAGGTGTCATCAACATAGTCTTCCATGTTTTTATGCATCATATCATGAAAGATAGACATCATAGGTCTTTGATAGGTAGCACCAACATTCTTAAGACCAAATGGAATTACATTCTAGTAGAAAGTACCCCATGCACAGGTGAAAGCTATCTTCTCTTGATCTTCGGGAGCTATCTTTATTTGATTGTATCTAGAGAAACCATCCATTAAAGAGTACATTTCAAATCCCACATTCATGTCCACTATCATATCAATGTTTGGTAGTGGAAAATCATCCTTAGGGCATGCTTTGTTTACATCTCTAAAATTTGTGCATACTCTGATATATTAATCTAGTTTTGATACCTGAACTATGTTTGAGATCCATTCTGCATAGTCTATGACTTGGATAAATCCGGCTTTTAGAAACTTCTCTAGCTCAGCTTTGACAAGTAGTGCAACACGAGGATGCATCTTATGCAACTTTTGCTTGATTGGTTTGACTCCTGGAGCGATAGAAAGATGATGCATGATGAGATTGGGATCCAATCCTGGCATATCCGAATATTTCCATGCAAAGTTGATCTTTTTCTCTATTAAGAATTTTTTGAATGCTTGCTTTTCTTCTTTTGATAAAGATTGTGCTACATGAATGAACTAAGGTTCTTCTATTGTGCCTAGATTGATAGGCTGAGTTGGTTCTATAAAAACTGGAGATCTATCATGTAAATGACTTAGAAGGACATCAAATATCTCATCCTTAGGCACCTTAGAGAGGTTTTCACCTTCGGATACGTCTTTTGTTTTTACTATTTTTGGTTTTGAGACTTCCACATAATGGTTTTCACCCTCAAAACTTTTTTTCTTTTGACTGAGATATTTGATATCTGAATCTGTCATGTTGACGCTAGGTTCACTAATAGAAGTTGTCATGGGTTCTATTGCATTTAGGTAGCATGCGAGAGCGTAGTTGGTTTGAAAGTATAGCTGTCTTGTCTTGGATCATTGGATGTTTGGTCAATAAGCTCGGGATGTTGGATAGTAAGTGTAGGAAAAGGATTGGTTGATATTATTTATGCATATAGTGTTATCATCATTGGCCCTAATCTGACTCTCGAATTCAAGGATGATATTACTACTCAGAATGTTTTGTTCGTTAAATGTCTCAATGTCATCGTTGGATCCTGTGTTAGTGATAAGTAAACCAGACTCACAAGGCCTGTCATTTCATTCTAGTCTCACGTCGGTTGTAGGTGTGTATTGGTGAATGACATCAATATGTTTATTAGTGATAATGTCCTCTTCTTCTAGTTCTAAAATGACTCCCCATTCATAGTCATTAGATTCTTCATCAAGATCTCTGAGAAAGTGAAGAACATGTGTAAAATCAAGACAAATCCCCCAAGCAGGGTTGCCTTCAGAATCTGAGTGGAATTCATACTCATGAGAGTCTATCTTAGAATCACTATTGTGTCCCAAATGTTCAGCTATTGTGAGAGGAATACCTTCTTCTTCTTGTGTGTTTTCAGGATCAGTCAGTTCTTGTGTTGTGGCTGTCTCTTGTGCAGTAGTAGGTTCTTGTGTGTCTACCATGTTGATTCTTTCTTTAGGTTTCTTTTTGTCTTCAAGAAGATCTAAGATGTGTTGAGGTATACATTCATAAGGAAAAACATCAGTTTTGTCTGAATCATCACTGTCTAAGTGTTGTGTTTCTTCCTTTTGCTGAGTATTTGTTTCTAGTTCTATCTATTGTAGGACATGTGTAGAGCTTCCACTGAGATGGAAAGGTTTCTTCTGATAACCTATGCCTGTAGTATCCTTGGTTGTCCTTCCACAGTGTTCAATGGGTCTTATGATGCATTTACATCTTGTTCCTAGAGGTCCTTTTCCAATGTATCCCATTTTAGATATTAGTTTGTGGCCTGGTCCATATGATTTTGAAGGAATCTTAGGTAATTTAGAGTCACATTTTTGAATTGTTTGTGATTGAGACTCATCCTTGTATAGCCAGGCTAATATAGCCTCTTCCTCATCTAATTCTTGTTTAGATACCTAATCTATGACAAAACTCCCATCAAAGATAACCTGAGGTTCTTTGGTAGTAGGTTTCACTTTCTCTGAAGGTTGTCCATAAGACTTAGGTGAAAGCGGGAGAGATGTGAGAGATAGGACTGGTTCCATAGTGTATTCTCCCATGCCTGTATATTTGATCTTGATTTATTTTTTCATGTCTTCCATTTTAGATGTAGATGATATGTCCATTTGTTTGGTAGAAGACTCTCTATTATGTGGGACATGTTTGTATGCACTTTCCTTCAAAGCGTTACAAGATGCTCACATGTCTACAGGTATAGTGACCTCTAATCCATCATAGGGAAACTTGACACATTGGTGATAGGTCAATGGAATAGCTTGCATCTCATGAATCCAAGGCCTTCCTAGAAGAATGTTATAGGCTAATGGGAGATCTAGTACTTGACATGTGATATCTCTGATGATAGGTCCCGTTCTGATAGGTAGCACAATGACTCCTTTGAAATTCCTTTCTTGTTCATCATATGCTTTTATGGTTATTTTATTTTTAGGATCAATAACATCTTTTGAAAATCCCAGTTGTGTAACCAATTTATAGGAACAAATATTTAGACCAACACCTCCATCTATCAATACACATTTGACATGACAGTTTTGGATTTGGACTTCAATATGCAAGGGTTGGTTATGTGGATAACTCGGTCAGTTGTCATCTTCCTCCAAAAAGGAAATATACTAGGGGGACATCAAGTGACTCACCATGGTCTGGAACCTATCAAGATCAAGATTTTTAGGGACATTAGAACCAATGAGAGCTTTGTCCAGAATTGCACGATGAGCAAGAGAAATCTGCAATAACTCAAATATAGAAATTTTGGCATTAGTATGTTGCAGTTGTTGGATTATGTTGTAGGATGTTGTTTTGGACTCTTTAGAATTGGAAGATTTAGGTGTCATACTTTGTTTAGATGTAGATGCAAGATTGAATGGCACCTTTGGGGCATTTGATGAACCCAAGTTTTGTCCCTAGAGAGTTACCTGAGCTTGAGATCGAGTGACTGCATTAGCTGATCTATTCTCTTTGTCCTTTTTGACAATGGTGATGACATTGTAGTGTTGAGATATGCATGGTTCTACCATGTCATTGACATCATTATTGCCAGAGTAAGTGTAATTGACTTAAGTGCCCATGTTTGGTTTAGAAGATGAATTTCCTTGATTATGCTTCATAAAAGGTTCTGTGAATGTTGTATGATTGTTATTGGATTTATGGTTGTTAATCATAATTTCTCTAACATCAATTTTTTCTTGAATAAGATATTTTAGACGCATGCAATTATTAGTTTTATGACCCTTGTTTTGGTGAAAGTCATAGAAATTGGTCTCTTTCCACCACTTAGGTTTGACTTTGGGGTCATATGGTTTTATCTCAGGTAGTGTGATGATATTGTTTGCCATAAGGTTTTCATGGTAGATTACAAGGACTCACCCAAAGGAGTGAACTTACGCTTTGGTTTTATAACCCATGGTTTATAGTCATTTGACTTCTTAGCAAGTTTAGTTGCCTTCATTTCTAAAGCTTTCATGGCTTGGGTGCCAATTGTAAGATTAAATGTCGGTGCTTTGGGTGGAGCACTAATTTGATTGACAACACCATCTGTGACAACATTTTTGTTTTTGTTCCAAAATTTACCCTTATCTTTGTTGTTGGAACTAGAACCTGAATCATACTTGTTCTCCTTATGAAGTGATATATCTCCCTTACGAATGAGTACATTTTCTATCTTTATAGCATTTTCTACCATTTTTTCAATTGAGGTATGATTTTGCATTTGAAGATGATAGTTGATTTCCGGAACCAGATTATTGATGAAGATTTCTAGTTTCTCATTTTTCAGAATTTGTCAGGCATAGAGAAAAAACTTCTTCCTCCAATGTTTGAGGAAGGTCGGGAAGGGTTCTCCTAAATTCTATCTCAAGTTGTAGATATCGATCATTGTGATCGGATGTTGGATATTGTAGGAGTATTGTTGATAGAATAGTTTGATTAACTCCTCAAAAGTTTTGATGGTTGGAGGCATTTTAGAGAACCAATTGATGGCTCCTCCTCCCAAATATCATGGGAAGAGACACATTAAGTATGTTGGTTTGTGCATGAACTCCATGGATAGGGTACAAAACTCTCTGACATGATCTTGAGGATCAAAATTTCCATCATATTTGTCATATTTGGGTAGTTCCACCCTTTTTGGGAATGGTGGCATGTACAGGCTTTGATCGAACAGAAATGGACATAGGGCCTTCATAGAGAATTCTTTAGGTTCTTTCTCCTTTTCCATCTTGTTGAGTTTGACTTGCATAGCATGCATTTGTTTCATCATAGTCATGATGGGGGTTTCTTCCTTTGGTATAATGATATTTTCAACATTAAAGTCTCGAGGAAGTTTGGCTCCTTTTTGAGCTAGTTGTAGAAAGTATGCCTCTTTTTCTTCCTGTAAGAAGTGTTTCATCATTCTTTTAAAGAGGTCATCATCATGACATCATTCAATTTCTAATGGTGTGGGTTCTTGATCTCCACCATGATTATATTTTTGGCCTTGTGAGTCCTAGTTAGCTCCGCCTTAAGACATGGAAGCACTTTGATTGAGATTTGGTGTTGATGCGGGAGGGGTTTTGTGACCTCCTTTTAAGTGCAAATTGCCAAGGGCATCTTCTTCATAAAGATTGGTGTCATAAGGTTGATGTAATGTCTAAACAATAAGAGAAGATGAAGGTGATGTCTTTGGTTCTTCTCTGGGTTTTCTATGTGAAGAGGCTCTAGTTTCCACCATTAACCTTAGGTGAATCTAGAGAGAAAGATAATAGAACTGATAGATAATTTAAATTAGGAAATATCAAGTGACACAACCTTGTCAAGATTGAATTGAAAAGGATTGATTGGATGTAAATAAAGGATATTATGCCTAAGATGTATGGGTAGATGCTCAAAAGATGGTGGACACAAATTCACAATGCTTTATTTTGATAGATTTTTTGTAATAGCTAAAAGTTGATTGAATTTCTGATAAAATTTGGATTTTCTAGCAATTTTGGGGAAACTGTCGTATGATAGTATCTAGGCTCGTACAACATGGAATGAGGTCTGGTATGACACTTGCAAAATCTCATATGATAATTGAAACCAGTGATTAATTCTTCTCAGGATTGTTGACAACTCTCGTATGACACTATATGGTTACCCATACGATACTTGGGGGGTTCTGATACGACACTTGAGAAACAATGCAATTGTTGTACAATAATTGCAGGGTCTAGATGATAATTTCCACTAGAAAAGGAGTTTGCTATAGTTTTTCAAGTCTTTCAAGCCTTTTGGTGTTTTTGGTCTCAATTGGTTTGCAAATTTTACTATCCAATTTTGTAAGTCTGTGTATTGGATTGTTTGAGGGTGTTTAACATAGCAATAGGCTCACAATCATAGCAAACATATGGGAATTGACTCAATGAATCAAACACACCTATCTTACCCTAGCTAGGAGAAGAGATGTATTACTTTCTCGTTGACTTAGGAACACACTCATAGACTCCTTAGAATATGTAGGTCCAACAACATGCAATGGATGTTGAAGCCCATATTAGCCAAGTTCAAGCATTTAAGAGGGCTTGATATGATGAGTGTCTTGGGGTGATTACTATTCACCTTGCACAAGAACTAAAAATCCTCCTGAGGTAGATTGGTGGCAAACTAACTTAGGCTTTTAATTAGGGAATCCATTCATAACTATCTCCCATAGTCCTGCAAGCAGTATTGAGGCTATTAACCCTATGAGTACTCTAATCTGTGTAGTCTCACAAGCAAGATTTAAGTGGCTCCGCTCTACACAAATTCAAAGCATGTTCATGGAATGAATCCAAGGAACAAGCACAACTATGTATTTCGAGGCTTTAACCTCAAGGAAGCATCAAATTTTATAGTGGGGTGGAAGAGTTAGCTTATGACTTGTCCCAACTTGGGTCGTTCCCAAGATCTTTTTACCTCACCGTTAGGCCCTCTAAAGGATTAAAGTAAATGTGAGGTTGGGGACCACATGATCTGGGTTTTTGATTCTCTGAGAAGAGAAGAGCATAATCCCCTAACTTTGTCCTTTTCCCAATCCAAAACATGCCAAGTAGAATTAATCCAGAGACAGTATGCAAATTGGCACTAGGGAAGATACCTTCTAGGTTTCTAATTCTACTAAGAAGGAGAAGAGCATAATCCCCTCAATATCTGTCTCAAAGGAAATAAATGCACGTACCTAATCAACTAGGTGCCTATGAAAATGAAATAGTAAGCAAACAAAATATTTGCTCGTTGAAGATTTGGCAACCTGCAAAACCACTTATTAGAAATCTTTTGTTTAATGAGCATCTTTGGCAAGCGATTTTCTGAAAGGTGTTTCTTGCAAAAGAATGGCTTAGAAGACAAGACAAGAAGAGGTGAAAAGATGGGTTTTTATGCTCAAGTCTTCATCTTTCATCCTGCAAAGATGTGTTAGGCTATCAAAATGATCATGCACTAGGAAATAGAAAATGTCAGGGTCAGCCGTTAGTCAAAATCTCCAATCAGAATCTCAAAAATTGATAAAAAATCTCATATGACAATTGAAAATTGGCATGAAAACTCGTATGACAATATACCAGTTCCCATATGACACTTCAGATACGATACAACAATGGGTACCTAGACATACAAAAATTAAAGCTCTATACAATAATATATATCAATCGGTACGACAATATAGAAATGTCATTTGTCATACAACAAACATAAGCTTCTAATATGACAATCTACAAATGTCGTATGAGATTGTATGAAAAAATTCTAAAACTCAAATCTTGAAATGAAAATGTCAGAAAAATGGAAAAATGAAAAATGGAAACCTGATATCAAGCCCCACAGTGGGCACCAGAAATGTGTGTGAAAATTGTACATATTTATGAGACACAACACATCAATAAAACATTATTGGTGTTAGGAATAGTCCCAAGAGATAACTAAGAGTGGTGGGGGGGGGGGGGGGGGGGTGAATCAGTTATCTACAAGTTTCAATTCTTTATCCAATTAAGTATACTTAAACATAATGCATAAACATGAAAGAACACTTGAACACAACACCAATATTTTGGTTATGGGGAAACCCAAATAGGTAAAAACCTCGGTGGGACTTGATACCCACTAATATTATGTACTAGTGTATAATGATCCTTGCTAGAAGATTCTTTACCTTGTTAGGAGTAGCTTTACAATATATTAAGTGTAGTAGAACTGGTTAAGGGTTAGACCCTATTAGGAGTCTTTTTACAATTGTCCCTATTAGGGGAGAGGCCACACTGTCCGAGAGCTCACTGCTCAAATGGGCGAAGGCTACAACCTTCTAAATAACAAATACACACTATATCTAGATCTTGGTGAACTGCGCTTTGACCTACTATCTGGATCAGTTCCAATGAATAGCACACATACTCTACTTGGTCACATAGACCTTCTTCTGATGGTTCAACACTTCACACACTTTGCTTTGCTCTACTTAATCAACATGAACCACATTTCAACAATCACAAATGATTGCCTATAAATATCTTTCCTCCAAATGATATAATCAAGTTAGCCTATTAGAACCACCTTGAAATCATATTAGAGAAACCATAGTAAACTCCAACAAACATTCTGTTGGCTCTATTATGGGTGCAACATATTTTGGGACCTGTTTATATAATATAATTGTAGACGCACACTACACACTGTCAGCTCTACCAAAATAGCTCTAACTTTCTCCTCAAGCTGAATTAACTTATGGGCTCTTAACCAAACATCAATAACACTTCTCCAAGCTTAAATCTAAGGGTGCATATCCTCAAGATAGGTGCAACTCAAGAAATAATAAAATCTCTATTGGCTCTGCAGAACAAACATAGGAAACTACTACTTGCGAATAGCGATTGCATAATACGTTCATCCTCAAACCACACATCCATGAACTTAACATCACTAACATGTCTAAAACATATATCCTAGGGTGCATTCCCATAAGACAACTGTACGGACAACCATACACAGAACACTACCTATAACTTTGTCAGAAACACTACTGACACAAGCTGCTATATAACTATTTGTACTTATAGTTAACCTCTGTGCCCATGATATCATGCTGATATCATGTCCATGCATCATATACTAAAGGCTTACTACACAAGACTTCCATGCATGCTACTTTCCATATGTTGTCATCAATGACAAACATACAATCAATACTAGCCTGCTGGCAAATCTCCAACAATCTCCCCCTTTGGCATTGATGGCAACATGTGGAATGAAAAACCACCATCAACCCAAATGAACATTTCTTTTATAACATTCTCCATTTCCTCTCCAAAACTTCCCCAAAGATGAATCCTCCATCTACTGCAATATTTTCTAATATTCTCCATTTCCTCAACTGTACTGCTGTCATAACTGAATGCTGCTCCCCCTTAGTATATTACTCCTCCCTTTACTTTTGTTTTTCATGAATCTATATATATACTCCCCCTTTGACATCAATGGAAAAGGGCACCACTCATTTAAGCACTGGTACTACTCCTGAGGTAGAGTAGTCAACCTTCCATCAGTCCCTGAGGACTGATGCCATTCCTACTTCCTTCTAAGCAGAATCAGGGAAGGGAATTACTCCCAACTTCCCCCTGAGATACTCAAAAGTATCCTTAGGCAAGGGCTTTGTGAATATATCTATCAACTGTTCTTTAGTGCTCACATAGTCCAACTTGACTTCTTTCTCTGCCACTTTCTCTCTTAAGAAGTGATACTTGATCTCAATGTGTTTTGTCTTTGCATGCATCACAGGGTTCTTTGACATATTGATAGTGCTAGTGTTATCACAATGAATAACAATAGGATAATCAATCTGAATTCCAAAATCTTTTATCATCTGCTTGATCCAAACAATTGTAGAACAATTCAAGGCTGCTGCAACATACTTTGCTTCTGTTGTTGACTGAGAAATACAATTTTGTTTCTTGCTTGTCCAAGTGACAAGTCTATCACCAAGAAACACTGCTCCACCTGAAGTACTTTTTCTATCATCAACACATCTTGCCCAATTTGCATCCATGTACACATGAAACTCAACATTTTTTGAATTAGGATACCATAGACCATAATCTATAGTGCCCTACAAGTATCTGAATGTTCTCTTTACTGCCATGAGGCAACTTTGTTTAGGCTCTGTTGCAAATCTTCCAACTATACCAACTGCATTGGAAATGTCAGGTCTAGTCTGAGTAAGATAAATGAGTTTACCAATCATAGACTTATACAATGGTATATCAACTGCTAGTTAGTCATCTTCCTCTATAAGCTTGCATCTAGTAATCATAGGGGTTCCTACTAGCTTTCAATCATCCATCTTGAATTTCTTTAGTATATCTTTCACATACTTTGATTGATTAATGAAAATCCCTTTTTCTGTCTGCTGCACATTTAATCCCAAAAAGCACTTCATAGGACCCATCATACTCATCTCAAACTCATTCTGCATTTCTTTGGAAAATTCAACACTAAGTTTGTCATTACCTCCAAAGATAATGTCATCAACAAATATAGCTACAAGTAATAAACCTTTAGATGTCTCTCTAATGAATAGATTACAATCTGCTGCTCCTTTCTTGAATCCAATCTTTGCTAAGTATCCATCTAGTCTCTCATACCATGCTCTAGGGGCTTGCTTAAGTCCATAGAGGGCCTCATTCAATCTACATACCATATCAGGTCTATCTGATAAGGTGAATCCTTCAGGCTATTCAATGTATACTTCTTCTTTTAAGTCTCCATTCAAGAATGTTGATTTGACATCCATTTGATAAACTTTGAAGTTTTTAACAGTAACATAAGCTAAAAATAACTTAATAGCTTCTAATCTACTCATAGGTGCAAATGTGTCTGAATAATCAATGCCTTCTCTTTGCGCATATCCCTTACATACTAATCTTTCTTTATTTCTTACTACTGTACCATCTTCATTCATTTTGTTTCTGAATATCCACTTTGTTCCAATCACATTCTAATCACTAGGTCTTGGGACTAGTTCCCAAGTGTCATTCTTAATGATCTGATCAAGTTCTTCTTTCATAGCATCATACCAATCTGAATCCTTACAAGCATCTTTAACACTTAACGGTTCAATATGAGATAGTTTACATACCGCATCATTACTAGTTGAGTTCTTTGCTTGTGATTTTCTTAAGACTTTTCCATTCTAATCTCCAATGATGTCTTTCTTGGAATGATTTCTTGATGTAAACTTTGTAACTTTAGGTGATGCTAACTCATCAGCCTTAGGAGTACCTTCTTCACTTGTCTCAAGGTCATTGAACAACACATCAATGTTGTCAAATATTTCCTCAATAATTGTCTCACTAGTGGAGGGTCTAGGTTCTTCTTCAATCATGGGTGAGTAATCATGATATCTTTCTTGAATCATAAACTTTTCATCAATCTTTACATGAGCACTTTCAATGATCTTTTTCAATCTTAAATTGAAGCATCTATAAGCTTTACTTTTAGTAGAGTAACCAAGAAAATAACCTTCATCACTTCTTGCATCAAACTTGCCTACTACTTCATCCCTCTTGATGTAGCACTTGCTTCCAAAGATTCTAAAGTATTTTACAGTGGAAACATTACCAAACCATAGCTCATAAGGTGTTTTGTTAGCACCAAGCCTTAACTGAATTCTATTGATTGTATAGGCTGTTGTATTGACCACATCTCTCTAATAGGTGTGTGCAACTTTTCCTTTTATCATAATGGTGTGCATTGTATCAAGAATGATCCTATTCCTTCTCTCTACAATTCCATTCTGCTGAGGTGTTCTAGGTGCACTTAACTGTCTCTTTATGCCATGTTCTTCACAGTACTCATAGAATCTTTTAGAGGTGAATTCTCCTCCTCTATCCAATCTCAAATATTTTATCTTTAATCTAGATTCATTCTTAACCTTAGCTTTGAATATTTTGAACTTCTCAAAATCTTCTAACTTATCTTTTAAGAACACAACCCACATCATCCTAGTATAATCATCAACAAACAAAATAAAATACCTTTCACCATAGTATGATCTTGTTTGAGTTGGTCCACATAGGTTTGTATGAATTAGATCCAACTTGTTCTCTGCTGAATTCTGCTTGCTCTTGAATGAATTTCTCACATGCTTCCCCATCACACATTCCTTTCATATAGTATCAACTAGCTTTGCTATGCTAGGTAGATCTCTTACTTCTTTAACATTTCTTATCTTTACTATGTTATCAAAATTGATATGACATAGTCTTTTATGCCACAACCAATTGTCATCAACTTTAGCAACAAAACAACTTGCTTCCGAATTGAGTTGAAAAACATTACCTCTTGTCTTTATGCCTAATGCAATCATAACACAATCTTTGTTGTTAATGATGCATTTTTCATCTTTGAACTCCAACTGATAGCCTTTACCAAGTAACTATCCAACACTGAGAAGGTTATGTTTCAAACCATCAACATAAAGAACATCATCAGTACTATTCTTTCCATCCAAAGTGATGGCTCCTCTACCAACTATAAGTTTAGGAGTGTTGTCTCCAAATCTAACCATACCTCCATTTTATTTGTCCAAATGAACAAACCTACCTTTATCACCTGTCATGTGATGTGAACAACTACTGTCTATAATCCAGTCTGTTCTTATATCTGCTTAGCAAATCAATGCTAGCTCTTGATTCACTTTCTCATTTTTAGGAACTGACTTAATATTTATTTTGTCTATAATAGCAATGAATCCAATTTCTTCTTCACCTAATTCTTCATCTGAGACTCCATCTCCAGCATAGTAGCATTCCTTAGAATACTTAGGCTTATAATCCTTTTTGAACTTTCTAGCTCTAGTGGGACACTTAGATGCAAAGTGACCAATCTTATTACATGAAAAGAACTTAAATGGTAATTGACCTTCATATTTTCCTTTTCCTTTCTTTTCTCTTTTGGCAATCATAGCAATAAAATCATCTAATGTTCTCTCTTCATCATCATCATCAAAATTACCAGAAGTGTTTGTGGATTTCTTACCATGAACTGTTGCTTTGAAAGCTATCTCACTCTTTGGTTTTGTCTTTAATCTTGAAATCTCAAAAGCTGAGATTTTTCTGATCAAGGTCTCTCTCTTGAAATTTGATGTAAGTTACATGGTCTCATCAAGGATGTTGATCTTACTCTCATATTCTAGAGTAAGAGTAGTCATCAACTTGTCCATAATGTCTTCCTTAGAAATCACTCCACCATTGTTCCTGATTCTAGCAACTACTTCATTAATCCTTTGATTGTAAGCTTTGATATTTTCTTCAGGTAGCATCTCTAATGCATTGTATCTTTTCTTCCATGTCTTTCTATGTGCATCCTTTTCTTGTTTGTCTCCTTCAAAAATGTCTTCAAGGTGCTTCCAAATTTTATGGGCTATATCCATCTTTTTTACTTCTAAAAATTCACCATCAGATAGGGCACTGATAAGGGCTTCTTTAGCAATAGCATTCTAATGAAATAATTCCTTTTGAGCATCAGTAGCATCATCTTTTGCATGGTCTTCTAATGTAGGAATCTTGGCTGCTTGGATGGTTACATTAAAAACTTCAAAAGTAATGCACTGCAAATGGGTCACCATCTTCTTCTTCCAATCAAGATAATTCTCTCCATCAAACTTAGGACTTTCTTTCTTGAAGTATGCCATCTGATCAATCTCAAGTTGTTAAAATTTCTCTCCGAGGCACTTGGCTCTGATGCCAATTGTTAGGAATAGTCCCAAGAGATAACTGAGAGTGGGGGGGGGGGGGGGTGAATCAGTTATCTACAAGTTTCAATTCTTTATCCAATTAAGTATACTTAAACATAATGCATAAACACAATGAAAGAACACTTGAACACAACTCCAATATTTTGGTTACGGGGAAACCCAAATAGGTAAAAACCCCGGTGGGACTTGATACCCACTAATATTTTGTACTAGTGTATAATGATCCTTGCTAGAAGATCCTTTACCCTGTTAGGAGTAGCTTTACAATATATTAAGCACATTAGACCTGGTTAAGGGTTGGACCCTGTTAGGAGTCTTTTTATAATTGTTCCTGTTAGGGAAGAGGATGCACTGTCCGAGAGCTCACTACTCAAATGGGGGAAGGCTACAACCTTGTGAATAACAAATACACACTATATTTGGATCTTGGTGAACTGTGCTTTGACTTGCTATCTGGATCAGTTCCAATGAATAACACACATACTCTACTTGCTCACATAGACCTTCTTCTGATTGTTCAACACTTCGCACACTCTGCTCTGCTCTGCTTAATCAACCATGAACCACATTTCACCAATCACAAATGATTGCCTATAAATATCTTTCCTCCAAATGATATAATCAAGTCGGCCTATTAGAACCAACTTGAAATCATATTAGAGAAACCATAATAAACTCCAACAAACATTCTATCGGCTCTTTTATGGGCGCAACACATTCTGGGACCTGTTCATATAATATAATTGTAGACGCATGCTACACATTGTCGACTCTACCAAAATAGCTCTAACTTTCTCCTCAAGCTGAATTAATTTATGCACTCTTAACCAAACATCAATAACACTTCTCCAAGCTTAACTCCAAGGGTGCATATCCTCAAGATAGGCGCAACTCAAGAAATAATAAAATCTCTGTCGGCTCCGTAGAACAAAGACAAGAAACTGCTACTTGCAAATAGCGACTGCATAACTTCACTTATGTTCATTCTCAGACCATGCATCCATGAACTTAACATCAATAACATGTTTGAAACATATATCCTAGGGTGCATGCCCATAAGACAATTTTACGGACAACCATACATAGAACACTGCCTGTAACTCTGTCAGGAACACTGCTGACACAAGCTGCTATATAACTATCTGTACTTATAATTAAGCTCTGTGCCCATGATATCATGTTGATATCATGTCCATGCATCATATACTAAAGGCTTACTACACAAGACTTCCACGCATGCTACTTTCCATATGTTGTCATCAATGACAAACATACAGTCAGTATTGGCCTGCTGGCAAATCTCCAACAATTGGTTAATGATAAGAAAATAGGCAATAACAAAAAATATCATCAACCAGGTGATTTACTGCCTTCTAATAGATGTGAGTATGGTATTCTCAGAATTTGACTGAGATCAGTGTCAATGCAACATATAAATGAAGGATTTGAATGAAAATGGATGCAAAATTTAATCTATGTTTTTAGGTTTTCTATGCAAAATAATGATGAAAGATATGGAAATGATCTAAAATTTGATGAAAACAATGAATTAAATCTAGCTATGAATGCAAAAATAAGAAACAATGGTTAGCAATAAATCATAAAAGATTGCACAATTCTCAAGAATTTGATAGTGTATCACTGCTATTCTCCAAATTGCACATGATATGGTTCTCCAAATTTGCGATCATTTGTGAAGGACTGAGGCCTGTTTATATAGAAATCCAAGGTTTGAGAACTCATGGAAAGCCAAAAATCACTCCTTGATAAACTCATATTGATAGGTGAGTTATCAAGAAATTAGAAATAGTTATCTTAGTAAAATCATGCAAATCAGCTTTTTAACTCCAATTAGAAGTTGAGATCACTCCAATCTGCTTTTCAACTCACAATCACATGTTGAGTTTGTAAAGTTGACAAAAAGAATTCAATAGTTGATTTTGAGTTCAACTGACCTTCTAATTTTTGCATAGATAATTATTTGATTTAATTAATTTCCTTGTGTTTTATTCTCAACTTAACTGATTTTTGAGTAAAAATAATTGATTTATGGATTAATCAATTATTTAATCAAACTTTATCCAAAATTAAATTATTAAATTTTACAATTTGATTTTAATCAATTAAATAAATATTTAATCAATTATTTTTAGGAATTATGATTTATTGTCAAATAAAACAACATTAATTAGGAATAAATATTAATTAAATCTAATTAAATTAATTAAGTGGCCAAATGAAGTTTAATTAATTAAATATTCAACATGTTCAATTAATTGGCCTTAGGATAAATAAAATAATATCATTTATCACCAAATAATATCTAATTAGAGATAATTATGATAAATTAGGAATATTCTCCGATACAGAATTGAAATAGGATCGATTAGGGTTTTGATTATTCGATGTGTAGATGTGCCTTAGGTTAGGACTTTAGGGTCAATTTCAATTGATTTGTTGATGTAGGGGGTCAATGGTACTGAAGCCCATTTTTGGGGTATTATAATTAGAATAAGAGTTATTAATAAGATTAGAATTAGAGTTATAAGTATGCTTAAAATTAGACTTAGGGATAGACATATAACTAGAGTAAGAAGTACATGTAATATTAAGGTTGTGGTTATGTTTATAATATAATTAAGGTTAAAATTACAATTATGGTTAAAATTTTAATTAACAAGATGGTTAAAATTATCATTACAATTTTAATTCAAAAGATGGAAAGAGATGTGGTCATAATAGCATTTTTAAACATTGAACAACTATAATATCATTGATCTCAAACTATCACTAACTCATCTCTAAATTACTACATCATGCCAACTCATCTATTAAATATGTGCATAGTAATACTACAATGACAAGTACTCACCACTATGTGACACTTGTTTAAAAATTGAAATATTTTAGTAAATTTAATTGTGAATAGTTTTATAGGTATATTAAGAAGAGTCATCGTTAATACTCATTTCTCAAACTTTCCAATCATGAAAATTCAAGTGAAAATCTTACTTTTGAAGGAATGAAATCTTACCTCCTTTACTAGGCCTTACAATCATAACAATTTTTTAAGTGAAAGTCCTTTGGCATGAGTGAAATATTACCACCTTATTATGGAGAGATAGCTTCTCCATTGTAGTTGTTTCTAATTTTTCTTTCATGTTTTCCTTCTTATGAGTGCACAATTTTATCCGCCATTTCATATGATTTCATATTTTAATATTTATTTTAGGATTAGTCATTGATCAAATGTTGAGTATATTATGCACTCTCCATCCTTTTTAGATGTCTAATTCTCTAAAGTATTTACTTCTTTATTTGTCTCCTTGTGTTTGAGATTCGTGAAGAAATCTTCCTACTTACCCAATAAAGGCCAAACTTGTAACAGGGCATTATTTATTTTATAATTTTAAGAATTTTTTTAGTTTAACTATATTTACAATTATTAATGAGTCTTGTTATATTTTGACTTCATAACACTTATAAAGGTTACAAAATTTTCTTGAAGAGTTTGAATTTCAACTTCATTTTTAGTTCCTATAATTATTTGAAGTTGTTGCTATTATCTTACCCTATTTACCTATAATTAAGCAACTTGCTCCTAATTTTCTCATATGGTCTTTTGAGGTTCCATCAAAATTACATTCAAACTGTACTAGTTTTGGGACATTTAATTTTTCTTATTTTCTTGGATTAACAAAGAACACTTTAAATCCCATTGGCATCCAAATATAATAGATAATTTGAAACGTTAATGAAGACATTTTTTTAATAGTGTTAATTCTTTAGTTTGAATAATTGTACATATAGCTTTATTTTTCTTAATATACACCAATTGCATTTTGATTTACAGATACATAGCTATGACATAATACCTTGTCCCCTAATGTCATTATAGAATGCTCCTAGATGTTATAAAATCGTAATCTAGTAGTAGTGCCCAATGTGTGATGAGAACATCAATAGGGTTGCATAAATAAAGTTATGTAATACTTGCATAAAATTATCCATTATTTGTAAAAATAATTACTTTTCTTATAGAGTTAAATAAATTGAATTAAAATATAATTGTCATTTTTTTACATTTTTTATTAAGTCAAAAATGGGTTTTGAACAGACTTGAAACCCTTCACAAAAGGATTACTAAAGATATACCATGAAAGCCCACGAAACAAGAAAAAACTAGGACCAAGATCACAATATGGGTTTTATCAACAAGCTCCCACAACCTAAAATAAAAGTTTCTCAAAAGACCAGCAAGTAGCCAAAAATCAAGAAAGGACCAGAGTAACTCCAGTCCAAACACCCACAACAAGGAAACATCAAGATTTGTCTTTAACACCTCCCTTGTGGGAATGAAGAGCCATGTTAAAAGAGGGCATGTATGTCTTAGATTTATTTCCTTTTATAGTAATCAAACCCTCTTCCACCTTAGAAAAAGCCTCCTATCAATCCAAATAACCTATTTCTAGAACATCCACAACCTGAGAAAGAAAGCCAACGACACCCACCAACTCAAAATAAGCACCAGGGGTACTAATAGGATTGATAGCCATAGCACTATCAGAGGATGTAGACAATAGGGGACTATTCCCACACTCATTTGTAGAAACAATAGGAGGGACATGAGACTGTGAACTAGCCTCCAACGCCACTCCACAAGTAACCAAATTAGCCTGAAAAGAAATAGGTTGAGGCACAGTGGTCGTAGTTAGCCCACCATCAGTAACTGGAACCACCTAATAAGAAGTTGTAGAAAATAGAGGATCTCGCGCAACCACTTGGAGGAAACTCTTATGGTTATCAAATTTCTTCTTAATCATACAATGTTGAGCTGAATCACCTTTCAACCAAGAAGCCAAAAATTTCTTTTTCTCTAATCCATATTGGGTTACCACATGCCCAGTTTTAAAACATCTTCTACACCTGAAGGGGATCCCTTCATAGTCCAAAGTTTGAATCCATCTACCCTTAGAAGATTCAATTAAGATATCTATAGGTATATAATCAAAAAACAAATTTTATACTCTAGAGAAGGAATTGAGGGAATTGAAATAATAAAAATAAAATGACATAGATATGGATCAATAACTATAAGAAAATATAGTTGATCTTGAAAGGAAGCTAGATGAATTACAAGTCGAAGAATGCATGGTTAGAAGGAATTGAACTGGAAATGACAATGGAAGAATGGAAAGAGACTAAAGAAAACTTAAAGGAAATGATAAAAAAGAGTTCAAAATAAAATTAAAAGATAGAGTTAGAACTGAAGAAGATGAGGTTAGCAACAAAGATATGTGAGAGCAATACTATCTTGATCAATTATTATCCTCTTATAAAGGACACAAGGATTAAGAAGGATTAGGGTTTATCAATGAATGTTCAAATTAGATGGATAAAGGCAAGGAAAATGTAATTGAAGATGATGTCAAGGTTGACGTGACAAGTGAGGTCAAAAACCAAAAAATATCTACAAAAGGCCTTTGGTAAGACAACTGAACACTCAAAGGTATTTATCTTTCAATAGTTTTTGTTAAATTTGCAAAAAAATTGGTCATAATGTAGTAGATTGTAAGATGAGAAAGGAGTAAAAGATTCAATGCATTAACTATCATAAATTTGGTCATAAAGGAAGTTAGTATAAGAGTCAAGTTTTAAATTAGGAACAAAAGAATGCAATGAATAATATCTTTCATGGAAATTATTATGTGTCATAATTTTGGCCACAAGACTAGTTAGTGCAGATCTAAAGTTCTTTTAGTGAGATCTAGAGAAAGAAGTATGAGTTGTTTCAAATGTGGACAAACTAGCTATCATGCAAAATCATGCAGATCTAGTAGTTTTCTGGTAAATACTAGAAATGATAATCATCGTACAAAATCTAGTGGAGCTTAGAAGCAGAAAATTGATAGCCGGAAGAAGTCAGATGGTGTGGAAAGTTTGGGTTTACCAGATCCTGGTACTACCTCTATTGATAACTGAGCCAAATGCTTGGTCTCAGGAGGAGTACTTAACATGCTAAATCATACACCCCATTTCCCTAAGGCGATATTAGTTAACACTAGCATGCCTTCAGTATGATGATGGGACAATTATTAAATGTGGTTATTGATTGATTAATGTGGTGTTCACAAAGCAACTCAGCTGGTTAGCATTATTTAAATCTTAGTGGGAAAATTAATTATGATATTTTGTGGCTTTGAAGGCATAATTTTTTAAACATTTGGTATGTAATGACAAGGAAAATGAGAATTTGCAGAGATCTTGTGGAAGAAGATTCTTCAAGAGATCATGGAACCCACGTCTATTGTTCACATGTCTGTGGCAAAGAAAATGAAGAAGGTTGAGTTAAAGGAGTTTGATCATAGTTGTATCAAACAATTAGAGTTTGGATTGCCTATGGAGGATATGCAGAGAATCAGAAATCTTGGACTTTACATTTGGGGTGAATTTTTGTGGTGTAATGATAGTGAGTTTATTCTTATTTTATTGAGTCAGTTTCATGGAAAAATCTTAGTGCTTAACAAGCCATATGTAGTATCAAAAGATGTAATTGAGGTAGTTACTGGTTTGTGTAGTATTTTCGAATTGCCTAGGAAGAAGTCAGTTAGTTATCAAGAGGTAGAAGATCTTACAGAAATCGGTCGACACCAACATACATTCCTTATAGATACCATTGAAGATCTAATTATAAGGTATGTTGCTTATGGCATTTCATACAAAATTTAGTTTCAAAATCGAGAAGGTTTGATTTTGGAATCAAGAAGGTTTGACTTCTACTTTAGCTATGTATATTTCATGCAAGATAGTGAAGGAGAATGTGAAAATGGATTTGTGTAAAATGTTGTGGATAATTTCCTTGAGGATATAAAAATGTCAGTGAAGATGGATATGTATTTAAATTTGGTTCATTATTATTGTGCCTTGTATTCTACTGTATGAAATCTTTACCAAAAAATGAGAACTTCCTATGGAGGACCGACATTCTTATCGGTAAACATATTTGTAGGTATTTGAGTTTCTTGGAGGATAGTGTGAGTGCATGCAAGGCATACTTTTATATATTACAGATGAATATTTGTTCTACATTAGTTGTTTCTGGTGCTATGCCTATAAGTAATGGTGAGGAGGGTTCCTCCTCTAGTCAAAAGTATCTAGAAGAAGCTTTGGGTGGTTCATCTCTTGAACTGTAAAAGTTGAAGACTGTTGAGAAATGAAAAGAAATAGTTACAATTTTTGAAGATGAAAAAGAAGAAAACGTTGAAGAGGAAAATGTTGCAAATTAATGAGATAGAAGTTGAAGAAGAGGAAGAAGACATGGAGATATTTGTGCCCTCTCCTAATAAATCGATGTGTGTGGATTCGATTACAATGATAACATTATTGGAAAATGATGAGTATGAAAATATTGATGGTTTGTGGATCGATTGTTCTTCTGAGGAAAAGAAAATAGTGACAAAATTGCTAATAGATCACTTGATCAGTAGAAAGGCTATAATTTCTAGTGTGTCTAGTATGATACCATCTAATTTAATCATGAATGCTGAGATTGAGTTGTTGCAATTTGGAGCAAATTACCTGATGGTGGAGAAATATATAGTGAAGAAGTGTAACAATGCAAAATAGAGACTCTCTGGAGTTACCAGTGAAATGAAGAAATGTGTAAAGGAGATTATTGATATATACAAGTATTATATTTGATGGCCTGCTATTATAGATGATTGTAAAGGGAAAATTTAATTAATTGAGAAAGATTTGAATGAGCTTGGAAAGTCGTATGATGTTTTCGAGGATCAAGATGGAGAATAGAGAATTAGAGTCAGTGAACTTCAAATTGAATGGTTGTTGTTGCAAAGATAGAGATGAGATCTAATAAAATCTTTTTGGCTAGTGAAACACATGATTGAGGTCTAGTTGGGATTTTCTTTTGGTATCCTAAATGATGTGGAGGATTTTGTGTAGTGATTTCAGTCTTTGAACTGGATGAAATCATTTGACGGGCTGGTAGAATGTGATAGTTTGTGTGCTTGAATGATGATAGTAATTGTTGAATAGGAGATTCCTATTATTAAGGAGACATATAAGAAGGTATTTTCTAAGATTGTTGTGTTACTTTGATTTTTATTTATTATTTTTTGTCCCTTTTCCATTGTAGCAAAAATGGGGAGAGAAAAGGAGAATATATGTTGCATTGCATTTACTGAGGGGGAGTTTTTAGAGTTTTGGTGTTTTTCTACCAATGCCAAAGGGGGATATTGTTAGACTTATTAAATTGTGGTTGGGATTTATTATCATTGATGTTAAAACCTCCATACCAACACTCTAGTGGTATTAGTTGGTTGTTGGCAATTTTAGTTATGCGACTGTTGATTATCGATTATGCAATAGGAGTTTCAATTATACACAGGAAAGGTTCAGTATGAACATTTTTTGTGTTCCTGGTGTTTCTTGTAAAGTGTACAATGTTCTATTCATGACTCTTATGGTTCAATGCACTTGTTTGTGCTATTAAGTTATATCAGTTTCTAGTGATTATGTTAGCTATAGTATTTCTACAGGTATCTAGATAGTTGTGTAGTTCATCAGATGTATTTGGTATATCGACTACAATATATGATAGTGATTCTTCTATTAGTGATTACATCTTTTGGTCTTGGTTGTGGTAGTTCTTGGAAAATGTAATATGAATTGTAATATCTTAAGTTTGACCTATCTGTGGGTTGTAATGAAGCGTATTGATAAAATCTCTTATGTATGTCCTAGATTCAGGATTGATGCTATATATTAAAGGTAATTGTAAATTCCTTAGAATTGGGGTTATAACTCATTTGGTGTGAAGCCAACATATGTATGATCAAAGACTGATATAAATAAAGAACTTTTTTGTATCTGGATGAGCAGTTTATGTGAAAAGGATAATAAGAACCTATGGTGACATTGTATGTGAATAATGATATCTGAGGTGGAAGATTGAAGATCTAGTAAGGGATTACATACTGATAATAATGGATCAAATAGTTGAGGATCTACAGGTGATTGTGGTGGTAGAGCTAAAATTGTTGAATTGTTTATGCATATTCCAATGCAAGGTTATTAGTTATTGTTTCACTACATCTATCTTTGTATTGGTAGTGAGCCTATTCATATTTAAAGGTAGTTAGCCTGATTGACAGTGAGTCTTACCTGTAGTGAGCACAATCAACAACAAGCCTTTGTACAAATCACCTTAATTGGTGTCACCTTAACAAGTGTTTTCATTTCATGAGAATTAGCTTCTCCTTGGTTGGTCCTAGTTTGGGTTTTCTGCATAAATCTTGGTATTCTCTGTGTCGTTATTCCTATGTTTACATTTTTGTGTGGATTTTTTATGTTCTTAACCAATAGATTATAAGTTATTATTGTTTCTTAGTAGTTTATCAATAGAAAAAAGTTTTGTAATTGTGTGGGAATAACTAATTCACCCCCCTCTCAGTTATTCTACCTATTCAACACTATGTATTTGCAAAGAATATTGATTATGAAATCTTGTAACATAGCATACTTACCAAGTCTTGGATAATTAAATTTACCGATAAATAATTTTAAAATATCATTGCAAGCCTTGTAGTATTTGGAAAATATTATTACATTCATCTAACTTGACATTACATTTATGCCAACAATTGTGGTGAAGGAAAAACCCTAGCTGTAAATAAGAAATCTTTATGGGTGCATACTTAGTACCATGGAGAGATTGTGCAATAAAATCAACCTGTAATGTTACCCTTATTTGGTTCCACAGATCTGAAATCCCTTAATGAAATTGGATTGGCCTCAATGGCTTCCTTTTAACTTTTGGTGAAATCTCTAACATATAAAAAATCACCACCAAACCATCTTCTTCAAAATGATAAAATATATTACTTATAACAATAATAGGGGAAAACCCTAATATATGGAATTGAAGCTCTATAAAATTCATAGATTAAGATGAATGCTATTGAAAATGGCTATCAAATATCAATAAAGGGCATCAATACCATCAATGAGATTCACAGGAGCAAGTGAAGGAAAATAAAGATATTGGGTCCTAACCATGTTTTAAATAGTGTTCTAATGCTCTATCGGACCCTTGAAGGATGGAGCATTAAAATTTGCATAACCTCAATAAATAAAAATTGAAAGCATCAGAGAGTTAGGGAATCAACTACCCATAAAAATTGGGAGAGAAGGAAACCATTAACATTCAAAAAAAGCCTTATAGTCTTACACTATTTGACATTAGGCCTCATACCTTTCTCAAAGAAAATAATCTCTGGAGAAGGTAGAGAGCACATCCACCATTGATACCCTAGGAACATACATGGTTAAGCATTGAGCCACTGGGTCACCATTGAATTACCTATCATGGAAAATAAAGGGAATGAATATTGTAAACAATTACTCTCGATGATAATGTCAATATGGATAGGAAATGCTAGAGATGGATGATGGGAATATGTTAGCAACAAAAGATGACATCATTATGAAGTCAGCAGAGAAAAAGTATACATGGGTAAAAGCATAAAATTGTATCACTCTTTTGGCCAACAAAATAGTTCTAGCAAAAAAGTTTTGAATAGAAGGGTTTTGAGTGAAAGGGTTTTGCTCGAAACCACTTGGCATATATGTGAAAGGGAAAAAAATTTTAGAAAGCCATCTACAAACCAATATGCACACCATCAATATCCTATATTTTTATTTTGAGCACAATTTAGTAACATTATACAAGGACATACTACTAAATCATTAGAGTGGAAACATGCATAGTTAATTTCTCATCTATTAACTCTTAGAGAAAAGATAACACAATTAGTAGATCTAGAAAAATAAAAAACATAATGACAGGTAAAAAAAACTCCAAGAACATGAAAAAAGAATAATAGAAGAAAGATAGATGGAGGAGAAGAAAATCCAATATACATTGGGAAAACTCTTTTGGGGAAAAAACCCCACACTACAAAGCATTAAAGCAGTGTAGTAATATGTAACAAACTATTACAATACATTTGTGGGCTCATTTCCTTAACATGAAGTCCACACCTCAGTCTTTTAGAGGAAAACTAACAACATAACCATGCAAAGAACAAATTCCTCACTCCTCTCCCAAACCTCACAGAGAAGACATAAAATTTATAAAGATATACAAGTTTGAAGTAGCTTCTAGACAAAACCAAAAGAGAGGGTTGTGCAAATTGTTGTGGTCCATTTTTAAACCACCAGTAAGAATGCAACTGACACATGTGCATCATTTTCTATCCTCTCTAACATGCCTCCAAATTTGGGCACTTTCTTTTTTATAACAATATATATGATAGATGCTCTTACACACCTTCCAACTACCACAAAATCTGTCATATATGAAAACTCTTAAAGTTGCAAGATATTTTTTCATAAATATTAGTAATTAAATAATTCTCTTACAACCCATCATTGCCCAAGATGCCTTCTAAGACTTGTCCAACTTGTCATAAGATTCTATCATAACCTATCATAAGAATCTACCATATAATAAAGACTTACACAAGTTTCTAAGATGTTGACACATGAAAAATATCCCCACCCAAGTGGAACACTTACTTGCCCATATAAGGAAAAAGTATAGTGTTCTCATCTTCCATGTCACCTCTCAATATGAAGGCAACTCACTATGCCATATCACACTAAATGGAAAAATATGACATGCAAGAAAAGATAATTTTGGTATTAAATACAATGTAAGGAATGGATAAGGTTGAAACACCTTAATTCCAAATATTATTCCATGTTTTGAACACCTTACCATGACTAATCTAAAACAAAATTTAACTACAAAGGTCCAACAAAGAGATGCATTATGGTCATCCAAGAAATCACTTAAATCTCCAGTATACTCTCATGCTCCTACAATATATCGATCCAAACAACATGTATATTTTATCTATCATTACCTTCATCTAGAGAAATATGAAGCAGATCTAAGACCATGTATAAGTGATGGAGTGGGCAGAGATTTGAAAAATTGAAAATCCATTTTTTGGTATTCTTCCAAGTTTTAGTAATTTGCAAAGGCCTTCAAAGATAAAGTTGGGGTCAAAACTATTATTGGTCCCTTAACTCAATAGTCAGAGGCATAATTTTAAGGGACTGAGATTAGATCTTTTGAATACTTAAGCAAAGGTGTAAGCAGTTTTAAATTTTGAGCATGGAGCAAGCAGTTAAGACCTCACCAAGTTGGGAGCACCACATGTCAAAGTGGCACAATTTCTAGCAAAGAATGTGACCCCTCATTTTTGCAAGGACACACAAGTATATCATGTGGTAGCTTTGCATGTTATTAATAAAATATTTCTCATTTTGGGAGTGCTTGTAGTAGAAATTACCACTTGTTGGCACTATTGGAATTTTGATAAGAAGGAAAAAGAAAAGCTTGGGAAACTTTTGCCCTGTGTGACATGTGTCTAGGTTGAGGATTAAAAAGAAAACGTTAATGATTTTGAGGTTGTTAGTTTGTGAATGATGAATATAGTCAGTTGAGTCTATGTTCTTCCATGTATGGGGTAGCAATGATGATGTAGAGGTTGTGGATCTAAGCAGTTGCAATAGAATTAATGAATGATCTAGTGTCACCCATGTTATGCACATGGAAGGACAATAATGATGTAGATATCACCCATGCTGAGGTAGTTGTAACAAAAACCATGATGATGATCAACACATGGTGAATATGAAAAGACCCTTTTAGTTGTATTTATGAGGTTCGGTTCCGAACATTTTTCATACAAAATCTTGTGGGTGCATTGTATTAAGGGTTCGTCACTTTTGAAAGAGAAGAGCACTTAGAAATATCTACAATTTCATTATTAGACCTTAGCTTTGTATTCTATAGATTAATAGAAGAATACATATATAGCATGGAGAAGGAAAAAGTACATCAACCTAGAGATCAATTAAAATCTCAAGGGATAGACCTTTCCTTGCGCCACCTCACTTTTGCTAGCACATAGAGATAAGGGATCAAAATTCTATGTGTGATAAAGAGAACTTGATGGATTAAGATTCTAAATGTGAAAGTAATTAGAAAAATTAAGATGCTAGATATAAAAGAAAATGTAAATAATTAGAGGATGCTAGAAGGTTAAAATATTTTGACTATTGAAATCTAAAGAGGAAACTACTAAGATTAGAAGTCAAACTCTAAAAACTCTCTACCTCGGATGCGTGCATGATTCTAGGATGAAAGTGTGGGTACATAATGTAGTGCACATTAGTCTTGTATGGACAGAGTACAAAGACAACCCAGAAAACAAGGAAAATGATAAAATACTAAAATAATAACAAAGAACTAATTGTGATAGAAAATGATAACAATGAGTACAATTGCATTATGTAATGAGAAGATGGAGAGGGAGAGAGATAACATAAAATTCAAAGGTTTATGAAGTTAATGATTCACACCAACCTCTCTATGAAACAATGCACATGAAGAAGAGAAAAATGTTGGGGCTATTTGGAGACCTGCCCTTGTCAAGTCCCTGCTTTTTTGTTTCCACCTCAACAATAGCCAAATAGACACAAATAAAATGGTGATAGGTAACCATGTTGGTTAATAACAAACACAATTATAAATGTTATAAAAGATAGAGTGTCATATATTATCAAGGAATCAAAATGAAATGAAGTGAGGAGACTACCCTCAATGAGATAAAAGCCAATGCACTGAC
>BSBK01004507.1:0-177500 GCA_027943335.1 Chamaecyparis obtusa | reverse complement strand
GTATATCTGATCATATGCTCATAGAATAAGCATGAATATAGTCCAACCAACTTAACTTCTGGAGTGCATATCATAATTCGATCGTATGCACATGTGGTGATGCTCTAAGTTGCAGGAACTCTGTACACTATCCAGTCTTCAACACTTAATCGATTTCTGATCTTCTCATCAAGTGTGTTGACTCCAAACTACTATATGACTTTGTTGCCATAATGAAAACACTATATTAAGTCATATACATTAGTATAGCCAACTTTCCAACAATCTCCCCCTTATTCATTGATGGAAACAAAGGAATATGGCCAAGTTGCTAATTGTACTTAATACAAAAAACTTTTTGTCTTCTATACATACGCTTATATCTCCCTATACATATTATGATACATATTATATACACAACTCCCTCTTTAACATTAATGACAAAGGTGTTTCAAAAATTGTATCTACATATACTCACTGAGGGAAAACATCCATATATGCTATCTTTAGGTTTTGGATCTCCTTCTTCCAAAATGTGATCAAAGAGTTTACTATCTGGAGATGGGCGCATAGTGCATACTGTAGCTTCTCCATCTTCTTCAACTCAGTGCTAGGACCATGATCATATGTTACCATTGTGGCATCTATGTCCTTGATGTTTTGATTGAGTATATCTAATAAGGGTGCAAGAGCATTCCCCAGTTGTGTTTGCCTTGCCCCGATCTTTGACATTTCTTTTTCTGCCTTCTCAATCTTATCTATTTGCCCTTGGTATACATTATTACACATGTTTACATATGTGGATGTTTCTTTCACTAAAATCTTAACTTTCTCAATCATAGCTTCTACCTCTTTTATTTTCTTGAAATGGGCATCGGTAACCTTATCCTGATCCTTGCATTCTGCAATGACTCTTCTTCCTTGATCTGCAAACTCTTTTAAGGATGCTTGACCAGTCTTGAGTGAGATTAGGTCAAGTGCAAAGCTACTCATTAATTCACTTAACCTCTTCTTCAGGTACTTTTCTTCTGCAACTAATTCACTTAACCTCTTCTTCAGGTACTTTTCTTCTGTAACTAGGGATGCAGATTCTTCAAGGCTTAAGAAATTACTTTTGAAATGTGAGATGACTGTACTCACATCATCAACATAGTGTATCTTTGACACTTTCTTGTCCTCTAACAACAAATTGTTCAGAATGTTAACTATTTCTACTAGGAGGGGATTCCTCATCACTCATTTTTCTTTGGCCTTTTCCATGGCTAGGACCTTGAATTTTATCAGATCTTCTTCTCCTCAAGAGTCCAAACTGGTTGTGTCAGGTGTCAAACTTGACAATAATGTAGAGGGTGATGGATTGATGGGAGTTCTATCTATCACTTCTTGTTCTACCTTGTTTAGTTCAACTGATGGTTCATTACTATCTACTTCTTTTTCTATTTCTTTCTTTTCTTGTTCTTTCTTCTCTTCCATCTTTTCTTCTTCTTTCTTATCTATTATATCTTCAGTCAATACTTCTTCTTGATGAGTGGGAGGTGTGTTGCTGCATTAAATTTCAGCTTCTTGTGTGCTCACAAAAGCTTCTTCAAAATTATCCAATTCAGTGTCAGTGGCCGCCATGGCTATCTCTACATTGTCAATGATAAAGGTGTTATCCTTTAGTGACTCTATCATGGGTGCAGACTTATCTAACTCTATTTGAGTTTCCACTGCAGGTGCTGAATCCTAAGGACTTGTAAATGGTACATTAGAAGTTTCTAACTCTTTGGCTACCTTAGAGGGCACTTGAGTTGTGTGTACAGTGGATGGATACATGTATCTATCCAAAAATACTCTCTCAAAGGCTTTCTCTATTTCTTTGGCAACTAATTCATAGTTTTTATCCATTATATTCAATGTTCTTGTCTTGGTCCTGAGGTGAGGCTTCACCAGATCTAACAACAACTTCTTCTCTTCTAGCTTGCATACAGGAAGTGTTTCATCTAAGATCTTCTCCCTTATTCGTAGATCTTCTTCAATAGCCTATCTCTTTTGGAATTCTAGGATGTTCCACACATTGTTAGGGATCATAGTCTTAAGTTCCAAGATTATCTTCTTGAACTTCAACATGTGTTTGACTATCATACCATGTATCTCATATTTGTCTATTTCACTATATTTTTCATAAAACTTCCCTACTTGATCAATTCTTCCCTCATAAATTATCCTTGCACTTAGCACTTTTAAACTAGGTCTAAAATCTACCTCGAGAGGAGCTTGAGTGTTCTTTCTGCTTCTTGTTGCTCGCGAGGATGGATGACTAGTGCCAACCTCTTTCTTCCTCTTTTCTATTGTCTTATACTCTGGAGGACCAGTAGGATCAATGGTTTCCTTGGGTGCAGAAGGAGTATCATCATTTTTATCCTTCTGTTCATCAGATTTCTTTGTCTTTACCTTCTTCAACTTGGGATCATGTGATTCTGCCTTTGCTACATCTGCACTCTCTAATTCCAAAGCAATCTTTTGTTCTTTTGCTTTGTCTAGATCTGCTTGGGACACTCCATGTATTCTTAAGATCTCTGAGGTGACTTTAGCAACCTTTCTTTTTGTTGTAGCTCTATTAAGTTTAGCATCTATCTCTCTTGTCTTTTCCTCATAAGTTCCCCACCTTGACTCATTAGGGTCTGTAGGAGTTGAAAGCAATACTTGAGCATATGCTTCTAAGACTTTTTCATCTACTTCATATCCAAGTGGATGAATCCACTTTGTTCTAGGTATAACTGTCTCCATGCATGTTGTATCTATTTCAACCATAAAACAAATAGTATCCTTGTATTTCTCAACAATGTCTTCTGAAATTCTGTACCTCATTTGCATCTTGGCCCTAAAGGTCTTCAAATCTAATGTTATGTAATCTCTCAATGTACTCTCAGTGGATGCCTTGTAAGATATCTATGGCATGGTTGGAATGGACTTGTCCAAATACAAATCTGATACTTTCCCAACTATATGAAGGTATATGTAAATGATCAAAGACCCAAACCTGAATATCTTGGTATTATCATGCTCGATTGCCTTGATGTTATGAATCAACTGTGTGTGCAATATCTCACATAGATTGAACTCTCCATCTTCCTTCACAAGTCTAATGGTTGCTAGAATTGTGCCCGCAGACACACTATTCACCCTACTGGTGTGTTGAAACCTATATTCAAGTATTATGGACATCAATTTGATGTCATCTTGCTCAATAGGCTCAATTTTCATCTCGCACCTATCACTCCTTGACTTACATGTTTGCTCAACAAATTTTCTGACATCCTTGCCCACAGGAAGGATGATGCCAGTCTTAGATAGGCTTGTCATCTCATATATTAGGTCACTAGTGATTCTTACTGGCACATCACCTATCCAAAATAGGTCATCACGAATTCTGCTCAGAAGTATTTTAATCCATTATGTCTCATATAACTCATATGTCATAGCATACTCCACTATAGGGTGATCATTCCACTTCGCATATTCATCCAAGAAGGTTTTATCTAGTTTTAGCATGGTTTCCATGTGTGCCCTTAATCTGTCCAATCCTACTAGTTCCTTCTTACAGTAAATGTATGACCTAATGTCTTTGACATGCATAATGCCCATAGGCATGTGAGAGAATGCTCCCTCTAAGTCATCTAGGGTAGACTTAAATGGATGCTTCTTAAACACATATATTTTCTTTTTTGCAACATCAAATACTATGGGTGTGGCCATCACTTGTTTTATCACTTTCCAAATGTTGTCTAAGATAATCTGAAGACTTCTAAATTGGCATGATGAACTAGGGTTTCTGTAGCCAATCAAATGTACTGCTAATCACTGATAGATCAATCTGCAAGTCTTCATGATGTAGGAGCATCCTGGGTGTAAGCGCAATCTTGCATCACCCAAAAATATTTTTGGTTTCTTTTCAATAAGGGCTATCTTGTGTGGAGCTGCTATTTTTAGAAAGTTACTATTTTTAGTAAGTTTTCTGTTCGCGCTTAGAATGGTCTATTTTCTTCCTTGGAGGTTCATTTTGGTCATATCAGCCTGCCAGTAAAGTTTCATTGATAGATCAAGTCTAGCTTTGTAGATGAAGATTTTCAGTATTGGCAGCAGGGTACAAAAATGTTGAACTCAGTTTTGAAGGCTTTAGAGGCCCCGTATGAGGTTGAAACTTCAACCAAATGAAGCTTGCTTGAACCAAGCATTGTAGAGCACTTTGTGCCCTTTTCAAAATGGGGTCATAATAGTCAATCGAGTCAACGGGTGATGACTTATGGTCTTCGAAAGTTGGGTCACCTGAAATGGCAGAAAATAAATTTCCTTCAAAACTTCTATTTGGGTTTCAAAAGTTGTTTTGAGCCAGCTTTGATGTAATAAATTATAAAATATAGAATAATTCTAAGTTTGGTCGGCCTTATTGGCTAAAATTTTGGAATGTTCCCAGGCGGTGGAAAATTGCCTATATAAGGAAGGTTGTAGTGTTGTCTTAGGCAGTTCAGAGCAGTTCTGGGTGTAGATCTGGGTAATGATTCGATGCTTTGTCCTATAGAATATTGTAAGGGAAAATGCCCATGTGGCTTTGCATATTGTAATTTTGAAATTTGTAATTCCACATTTGTGGAGATAATAAGAAGCCCATTTTCTGTCCTTGCATATTGTTGTTATTTCTCTATTTTTTTTATGTGTTTTTGGTATTAAGGGGAGCACCCTTCATCAAGTGGTATCAGAGTAGGAGTTCCTGAGTGTGTAAATAGATCATCCACTATGACGTAGTTTGCACGAGGACTGTGGGTTAGGGTTTATGTGTAAACAAATCACCAACTATGAGGCAATTTGCACCAGGACTGTGGTTAGGGTTTCTATGTAAATAGAATGCCAACTATGAGGTAGTTTGCACCAAAACCATGGTTAGGGTTTCAACGATATGCATGAAAATGCCTCCACAAAGGGAACATGGTAGAAGAGCTAGTGTTGTGACACTTGAGGTTAGAGAGCTCTAGAGACAAGTGTGAGCATTGCAAGAAGAGATTCACAGAGGAATGAATCTTAATGTCAGAGATGAAAGTGAGGATGAAGCCAAAGAAGGAAATGATGATCAAGAAGTAGAAGTCAAAGTTTTGAACCAAGAGGAAGAAAGACTTTTTTGGGCCATTTCCAAGATTGGGAAAAGACCTAAGATCGAGGTTCCTACATTTTTAGGGAATCTTAACCCAGAGGAGTTGATTGACTGGATTAACGAATGTGAAGAATATTTCAAGTATGAAGATATTGAGGATCTTGATTGAGTCAAGTTTGCGAAGGCTAGACTGAAGGGTCATGCAAAGATCTGGTCGCAAGAGATTCAATTGGAGTAAAATAGAAGAGGAAAGGATAAAATCACAAGATGAGATCGGAAGGTGGATAAATTGAAGTGAGAGTTCATTCCTGTTGATTATGAGCTTGATCTATTGAAGAAAATGCAAAGTTTGAAGCAAGCAGGAAGATCTGTTCAGGAGTATGCAGAGGAGTTCTATCGAATCCTCATTAGAATAGGCCATACGGATGCTAATAAGGAGAAAGTTTCCTATTACCTTAATGGGTTAAGGCCGAGCATTCATGAAGAATTAAATTTGGTTCAAATGAACAATATTGAAGAGACATACCATTTTGCCCTAAAAGTAGAGGAAAAGATGAAAAAGAAGTTTGAGAGAAGACAAAGCAAAAGAGGTTGTGATGGAAGATATGGTGGATGGTCATATGGAGATCAAAATGAAGATCTGAAAAAGCAGGATGAGGCTAGTAACAATTAGAATCAGAGAGGAGATAATTTCAATCATTTCCATGATTAGAATAATAGAGATCAGAGAGGAAGAGGAAGAGGAAGAGGACAAGGGTCTGGAAGAGGAGGCTTTCGTGGAACATGTTTTCACTGTGGGAAAGAAGGTCATAGGGCATTTGAATGTCCTCAATGCCAAGGAAGGACATATAGGAGAAATAAAGGCCAAGCTAGAGTTGCACATGTAGATGAAGATACCAGTTTGTCAAATTCTAAAGATGCTGAAAGAGGAGAAACACCGATTAACAAAAGAGTCCTGCTGAGTGGTGAGAATGAACCTGAACAAAGGAGGAGCCTATTTCGCACTAGGTGCAAGTGTGAGGGTAAGTGTTGTGATGTGATTACTGATAGTGGAAGTACTAATAATTTGGTGTTAGAAGAGATGGTGATAAAGTTGAAGCTCAAGAGGCAGAAACATCCACATCCATATTGGGTTGCCTGGGTGTAGGATGACCACAAGGTCATGGTCAGTGAACAGTGCCTAGTGAAGTTCAAGATGAGTGGGTACCAAGATGAGGTACTATGTGATATCATATTTATGGATGCATGTCATATGTTGTTGGGTAGACCTTGGTAGTTTGATAGGTGTGCTATACATGATGGTTGTGTGAATACCTATTCTTTGATAAAGGATGGAGTGCGACATAAGCTAAAACCATTGAAGGAAACATTAGAAAAGGTATGTGGTAATGCAAGAATAACTTTTGTTGATAGAGGAAATCTCGTAGATGGTATGTGGCATGAGCATATGTGTTTTACCTTAATTTGAAAGGCTAGGAAAGAGGAAGTAGAAGATGTACCTGTAGAAGTTACAAAATTATTGAATGAGTTTCAAGATATTGTATCTGATAATGTGCATGATGGATTACCACTAGTAAGAAAGATCAGTCATCAGATGGACTTGATTCCAGGAGCTAGTTTGCCAAATAAGGTAGCACATAGAATGACACTAGTAGAAAGTGAAGAGTTGAAGATAGATTTGAAGTTTAGTTCATCGCATCATCCATAGATTGTATATGGAAGTAGTCCCAGAAATGCATCTGAGTTGAGGAAGATAGATAAAGGAGAAATAAGTAGTGTTGAAGCTAAGGATTTTGCAGAACATTTGAAGAACATCTATGAGGAGGTGAGGAAGCATATTACCAAAATGAATACACAGTATAAGGCTAAGTCAGATGAGAAAAGGAGGCATAAGGAATTTCAGGTTGGAGATGAAGTCATGGTTCATTTGCGGAAGGAGCGATTTCTAGTTTGTACATATAAAAAGTTGAAAATGAAGAAGTTTGGGCCATGCAAGATACCGAAGAAGCATGATTCAAGAAATGCATATGAGGTAGAATTGCCTAGTGAGTTGAATATTTCACCTATATTTAACATTTCAGATTTGATAGAGTATCATGATGGAGGTGTTGAAGATAAGATCACAACAACACAGTGAAGTATTCCAGCAAGTAGTTCAAATACCAAGGAGATTGAAGATATATTGGATAGTCATGTTGGTAGAAGCACAAGGAACAGGAGATATGAAGAATATCTAGTCAAATGGAAAGGATGAAACGTTGAAGATTCATCATGGTTGACAAGGGAGGAGGTTAACCATGTTGGACTACAACTGATTTGGAATCTGATTGAAGAATCTGTGATTAAAGATCACTAAGAAGTTGCTTATTAGATATGTAATATGATTAAATTAGTATTATGTTGTCATTGATGTCAACTAGTTTGACAACACTTATCTTGTAAGTTACTATACCAAGACATCTAAAGAAAGGAGGAAAAGAAATGATGAACATAGAAATCTACATGAGAAAGATGTACAAGATAGATGAGGATAAGGAACACATTGAGTAAATTTTTGATGAGTCTATGACTTGATGATATTGACTTTATTATGTTGCATTCATCTATAATGAAGCATAGAGCTGAAAGACACAAAGCAGTGTTGTCAGTAAATGAAGCATTTCTAGTATACACCGATGGAGTATAGTGTATACTGATCGCAGTATTAACCGAGCAATGTTCATTGATGCATTCTTTGTTAATCAAGGAGGACAAAATGAATTAAATGATTAGTTTAGCCAATAAGGATGATGCGATGTAAAGTACCTCGATGTTAGTGGTAACAGATAAAGTTTGTTACACAGATCAATGGTTGACAAAATTAAAGAAAGATCTAATGGAGCAGATTGAAACATATTATTGACACAAGTACCGAGAAAGTTTAAAGCACAAAAATCTATGAATGTGATTAAGTGGCAAAATCTGATGGTGGAGAAGAAAATAATTTACTTGTCTATATAAAAGAACAAAATTTCTTTATTAAAAAGGCCGAAAGAAGTAGAAGCTACAGGAATTTCGCGTGAATAAGCTTTCATGCATTCTGATCATACTAGTTAGTAAGAACCAAGCTGCAGAATAGTTAGTGAGCTACAAAGAGCAATTACCAACAGACAGTAAGTTGATACAGTATTAAATCTGAAGTGAAATACTGATCAGAAGGATTTGTATGGACTAAATATTGATCTGTAATGTGCAATTGAAGTTTTATTAAGGCAAGTTATTTTACTATTACATATTTAACCATTGTATACAGTCTAAATCTCTTAACTGAGTGGACTCTGAAAGTCTTATGATGTATCATTCATAGAATGAACATTGTTATCTTGTCAACCCCATAGTGAATGTTGGTTGGATGATAACTTCTAGTCTAAAATCCTCTAACAAGGTCACACCTTACAGTGTGTTTGTAGCCTTTAATAGGGTTGGGTCTTAACCAACCTCACTTCAGAAGAGTGAACAATTTTGGGTTGTCGGTCCTAGGTGGTTTTTCCCTTTATAGGGTTTCCATGTTAAATCTCTTGTGTTATGTGTTGATTGTGATATTTGTTTGTTATCATACTTTGCATATTACATGTTAGATTTGATCAGTAATCTGTTACAGTATTAGACTGGTAATCAGTAAAAGCACTAACAGTGAGAGTTATAATTATTTACCGACAAGCAGAAAGTGAAGAAATTGTTTTGAATTATACATTTTTTTTTGGGACACTAGATAACTGATTCACCCCCCTCTTAGTTATTCTAACAATTGGTATTAGAGCCGTGGTTGCTTGGAACAAAGTTTTAAGGACTTAAGCATAAAGGTCTCAAGATGTATAAGAGGGAACTACCAAAACTGAACAAAGAGAACTTCGCAGTATGGCAAAGCAGAATGAAGCTGCACATATCTGGAATTGGGAACTCTGCATTAGATCTAATGGAAAATGGCTACATACAACTACCCACTAGTCCCTTAACTATTGATCAACTAAAGGACAAGCATGAGCACAATGTTACTATGATGGAACTTGCTACTTCTTATACCGACATTGAATTTGAAGATATCAAGACTTGCAGGACTGCCAAAGAAATGTGGGATAAATTAGCACAAATCTACAGTGGAGATCTAAATGTCAAAAGAGCCCGAGCTGAAAGTCTGAGAGGTAGATTTGATGATATGAGAATGAAAGAAGGTGATAACATTGTCCAATATTCAAATAGACTCAAAGAGGTGGTACATGCTATTAGAGCATCTGATGGAGTAATTGATGATGAAACGGTGATAAGAAATATTCTCAGAACTTTGCTACCAATTTATGCAATCAGGATTTCTGCAATTCATGAAACAAGAGCTACATCCAACCTTACTCTTGACACCCTGATTGGTAAACTTACAACCTTTGAACTAAACAACTTTGACAATAGTGTTGTTCCTTCTATTGAATCCGCTTTCATGTCTTCTTTGAAGATTGGAAAGTCTAGCAGGAATGGTAAGAATTGTGATAGTGATGACAATACCGATGATGAACTTGATGAGCTTGAAGCACTTATGGCCAAAAGATTGCCCAAAGGAAAAGGAAGGTATAGAAGCAAGCTACCTTTGGCATGCTTTAATTGTAAAGAAGTCGGTCACATCACTGCTAGATGTCCTCAAAAGAAAGATGATGATAGATCCAAAGACCGATATGAAGGAAGCTATGGGAGAAGAGTCAACAGAGGTTACCGATACAACAATAGAGACAACAAAGATGAAAAAGGCAAAAAGGTATGTTACATAGCCGAAGATATTGAAACTGAATTTGATTCTGATGATGACATAGAAGTTGTATTTGTTGCTATGAAAGATGACTCAGAAGAGGAAGAGAAACATGAAGAGTCAGCACTGATCTCTAAAGTAAGCAGAAATGATACATGGATCATAGACAGTGGCTGCACACATCATATGACTGGCGATGTAGAGAAGTTTGATCATCTTGTTGAATATAATGTAGCATCTATAAGAATGGGAAATGATGCACCTTGTATGGTAAGAGGTAAAGGCTCACTAATGATCAATGACAGATTACAATTTGAAAATGCATATTGGGTAGATGGACTAAACTATAAACTGATAAGTGTGGCTCAGTTGAACAACTCAGGCCACCGAATGGCTTTTGAGAGCAAAAAGGTGAATATTTATGATGATGGAGGAAGACTTGTGAGAACTGGTACACAATCTAGAGGTAATCTATTCTATCTTGATATGGATCAATCTTCTTGTTTACTAATAAGGATGAAGATGCTTGGTTGTGGCATCGAAGGTTATGCCATGTGAACTTTGACAACATGATCAAGATTAGTAGAAAGAAAAGAGTTAGAGGACTACCTAACTTAACAAAACTTGATCATGCCATGTGCCATGAATGTCAAAGAGGTAAGATGACTAAGTCTAGTTTTAAAAGCAAAGACTACTCAACAAAGAAGATACTTGAGTTGGTTCATACCAATCTGTGTGGTCCTATGAGAACTCAGAGTTATTATGGTGATAGATATTTTATTCTTTTTGTTGATGATTACACTAGACTCATGATAGTTATGTTCTTGAAAGAGAAATATGAAGCCTTCAAAATGTTTAAATGGTATAAAGCTAAGGTAGAGAAAGAAACTAGAAAAGAAATAAAATTCTTAAGATCTGATAGAAGAGGTGAATTTATCTTTAATGAATTTACTAATTTTTGCAATGAACATGGAATCAAGAGGCAGGTATCTACACTGAGGATACCTTAGCAAAATGACATTGCTAAAAGGAGGAACAGGTCTATAATTGACTGTGCTAGAACATTGATGATACAGAAGAATGTTGCTCAGACATATTGGAGGGAAGCTGTCAGCACAACTGTATATGTTCTTAACTGAGTACAACTGAAGAAGGACTCCAACCGAACACCTTATGAACTATGGTTTGGACACAAACCTACTGTAAGTTATTTTAGAATTTTTGGAAGTAAATGTTTTATTTTGAAAGATGAGAGAAATGGGAAATTTGATTCTAAAGGAGATGAAGGAATATTTTTGGGATATTCCACTACAAGTAAAGCATATAAATGTTTGAATAAGGTTACAAATAAGATAGTTGAAAGTACTAATGTTCGTGTTGATGAGTTTGATGACAAGTACATAGAGGAAAGTATAAAGGAACTGAAAGACTATAATAGATTCACTTACATTGAACATCCAGAGTATCTACCGACACCGCAAGCAGTGACAACCGCTCAATAGGGAAATAATGCAGTACAATAGGCACCGCCAACTGATGAACATGAAGAAGCTACCAAGCAAGAAAATGACCCTGAACAGGATGAGCAAGAAAGAAGAAACCAAGTTCTAGCTAGTTTTGTCAGAAGACACCATCTTGAAACACAAATCATTGGAGATAGACATGCTGGAATGCAAACTAGAAGAAAAATAAGACAAGGTACATGTCTAATTTGTGAATTTGAACCTAAAACTGTGAAAGTTGCATTAGAGAATGAAGAATGGGTTAATGCAATGAAAGAGGAAATAGAGAAAATAGAAAAGAACAAAACCTGGTCCTTAGTACCCTGACCAAAAGATAAGAATGTTATCGGTACTAAGTGGATATACAAGAATAAATTGAATGAAAATGGTTAAGTCACAAGAAATAAAGCTAGATTGGTATGCAAGGGATATGCACAGGAAGAAGGCATTGAATATGGTGAAACATTTGCACCTGTTGCTAGATTAGAAGGAGTTAGAATGCTACTTGCAAATGCTACACATAAGAAATTCAAATTCTATCAAATGGATGTGAAGTCAACATTTTTGAATGGTATACTTGAAGAAGATGTCTACATTGAACAACCTGAAGGATTTGTTGATCCCAACAATAAAAACATGGTATGTAGATTACATAAAGCTTTATATGGTCTAAAGCAAGCATTAAGAGCATGGTTTGAAAGACTGCATACTTATTTGTTAAGTATTGGATTTATAAGAACAAGTGAAAACAACAATCTGTATGTGAAAGGTGATACTGATGATACTATTATCATTGTTGAAATATTTGTTGATGATATCATCTTTGGTGGCTCAAATCTTGTCTACAAGACACTTGCTAATGAAATGCAAAAGGAATTTGAAATGTCTATGTTCGGAGAGATTAAGTTCTTTCTTGGACTACAAGTGATTCAGTAGAGTGATGGCATATTCATCACACAATCTAAATACATAAAGGAAGTACTAAAAATATTTGGCATGGAAGATGCTAAACCTGTGGGAACACCGATGGCTACTGGATGCAAATTGACAAAGGAGGATGAAACTACTGAGGTAAATCAGACACTTTATCGATCCATGATTGGTAAGTTAATGTACGTAGTTCATAGTAGATCAGATATAGCACATGCTGTGGGTATAGTTGTAAGATTTTCTGCTAATCCTAGAGAATCACACATGATAGCTAAAAAAAAGATCTTAAGATACTTGAAGAAAATAGAGAATTATGGATTATGGTATCCTAAGGAAGGGAAGTTTGAACTGAAAGTTTACACCAATGCTGATTGGGTTGGAAATGTGGATGACAGAAAAAGCACCACCGGAGGAGCATTTTTCTTTGGTGAAAGACTTGTAACCTAGACAAGTAAAAAGTAGGCTTGTATTTCTCAGTCAATAGTTGAAGTAGAGTATGTTGCTATTGCTACTAATTGTTCAAACATTGCGTATATCAAACACGTGCTGGAAGGAATGAATGAGGTAATCACTGACCTGGTGATTATATACTGTGACAACACAAGTGCTATTAATATTTCAAAGAATCTTGTGATGCACTCTAAGACAAAGCTTATATCTATTAAATATCATTACTTAAGATAACAAGTGCAAGATAAGCAAGTAAAGTTAGAATTTGTTACATCTAAAGAACAACTTGCCAATATTTTTACAAAGCCTCTACCAAAGGACACATTTGAATACTTGAGGACTAGACTTGGGGTCCGTCCCCTGTCTATCAGTCACTAAGGTGATCTAGTTGTTGCATCAACCTACTTATATCAGAAGATCATTCATGTTGATGCAACATAGTTCACACTTTGAATCATGTTCAAGGTTGTGATTAAGTTTGAGAACTTGAACTGATGAGATATCAGTATACAGAAATACAAAAGAAGCACTAGACACCAGAGAGTTACTTGGCTACTACAGAACTAATTATTTATTTGTTTCTTTGGCATTGCTATCAAAGGGAGAGATGAACAATATGAAAGGTTGAAAGGTTTGAAAAAGGGAACAAGCATTGATGAGAACTATCTAAGGGAGAGACAATCTGAATGGAATAGAAGAACTAAAAAGATTACAACTACAGAATGGTAAAGCTGTATTACTTAATGCTGGTTTAGTAACATAGTGATAAAACATATTAAGTCTATTCGACTTACAACATTTGTTCAAAAATTTGTAGAATATATGTTTGGTATGTGTATGGTACATTTCATATTACTTGAGTTGCCATCAATGCCAAAGGAAGAGATTGTTGAACTACAACTAATTTGGAATCTGATTGAAGAATCTATGATTAAAGATCACTGAGAAGTTGCTAATTAGATATGTAATATGATTAAATTAGTATTATGTTGTCATTGATGTCAACTAGTTTGACAACACTTATCTTGTAAGTTACTATATCGAGACATCTGAAGAAAGGAGGAAAAGAAATGAAGAACATAGAAATCTACATGAGGAGAGATGTACAAGACAGATGAGGATAAGGAACACATTGAGTAACTTTTTGATGAGTCTATGACTTGATGATATTGAATTTATTATGTTGCATTCATCTATAATGAAGCATAGAGCTGAAAGACACAAAACTTTGAGATATGTCCAGCCTTGTTACAAGAGTGACAAATGACTGGAGGCCTTATATTCCTCAGCGCATTGACACGAGTCACCATTTTACATTATCTAGCTAAGTGACCATTATAGTTACATATCTAACATGTAACATTTTGAGAACTTCTTATATTTGTCTGATTTTGATTTCTCTGATCATGTTGAATCCTATTCTTTTTACTTGTCTTGTAATTCATAGCTCTATGACCAAATTTATTGCATGAATAACAGTAACCCTTAAAAGGTCTTACCTCTGTACAGTTCCTTGATATGTGTCCATGCTTGTTACTTACAAAACAAGTGTGGTCTACTGGCTTGTGCTCATTCTTAGGTGGTTCACCATTATCTTTGGTTTGATCTTTAGTCTTCTTAGTATCAATAGAGTCTCCTAGTGTTTTCATTCTTGCTCACATGTTGTCAATCTGATTTTGTGCTTCATTGTATCCGATGCAGCTAGTATCTCCTTTAGCTCTTCTTGCATATAACTAAGATTCTATCAGATTAGAACTTGTGTGTAATTTGTAAATGTGATTCTTTTCTTCTTTTAATTTAGACTCCAAGATTTCTTTGTTGTTCCTTAGCTCCAAGATTCTCTTATTTTCTTGCCTTAATTCCTCATTGAGTTGAAGGTTATCTTTAAATTGTTCGTTATAGACTTCCTGATTGTTGATCAATTTATCATCAAATTCTTCAAGTTGATCTTTTAAGGATGCATTTTCTTCATTCAGCTTCTTGACCATTATCCCCAATTCAGTGGTGGAACATTCTTTCAGATCCCTTCTTAGCTTTTTGATAACTAATTGAGCATTAGTGACTTTTTATTTTAGTTCTTCAATTTCTCTTTCAGATTTGTCCAGGTCTTCAAGAGAAGCTTCCAGATTTCTTTTCAAATGTTTCATTTCTACTTTGTCCATGATCTCCTCAAGTGGTTAAACTTCTTTGCTGAGGACCAGAGCTCTAATACTAATTGTTAGGAATGGGAACACTAAGAGAGAGGGGGGGGGGGGGGGGGGGGGGGTGAATCAGTGTTGGAAACTGCAATTGAAACAATTGTTGTATTATCATTGATGTCAAACCTTAATTGGTAAGACTATTGCGACTTAGGAAAGTACTATATCTATTATATTGTTGTGAAGGATTGGAGCAAGGTTGGTAACAATAGCACCTAGGGAAAGGTTGAGTTATCTTGATACTGTAAAGTGTACTTGACAATGTTGTACAATGATGAGACAATGTATTATTTATCCTAGTAAGACTGAAGACTAAATTGGTAGGCTTGACCGAGCAAAAATGGAGAAAGCATGTTTAAGCTGAGTAATGTTAGTGTCGACCGAGTTAGTGTATGCCAAGCAAAATTCTAGTGTCAATCGAACAATAATTAATTGCCAAGGAAGACAGTATAAGCTGAGGAAACATTTTTAGTAATGACCAAGCTTTCTACATGAAGACCGAGTAGTTGATCACAGTATTGACCGAGCATCAACATTTTTATATTTGAAGAGAATTTATCTTTGGAGTCGACATTGTTGAATTCTTGGATTATGTAAAATGTGTTGACTTTATTTATTGATTGTTTGAAAGCATTAAATGCATTGTAAAACATTTTATTGTAAATCTTTAAGAGATTTGAGATGATTCTAGAAATGAAACCGAAGAACATGAAGCGGGTAGATTCAATGAATCTAACCTAACCCTAAGATCTATGAATGAGATTGAGTAGAATAAGATGAGTTAACCTAATTGAGGAAAGTATTAAGGGAACCTGAGCATTGGATATGCGTGTGCATGGGTGAAAAAAAAAGAATGCTAGAAGATTAGTAAAGTTTTATTGACTGTATAAGCAAAAAAGGCTGAAGGAGAATTGTGGTGGTTGCTTGAAGAAAAGTTCTGAGTAGATCAGAGATGGAGATGGAAAAGTTTCAAAGTCAGTAAACTAGCATTAGTGTACACAATCAGATATGATATTTGCAAAGTGAGTTGTATGTTTTTCAGATCAATATTGCTGCTACTTTCTAACCATTGTAATAGTCAAAATCCTTTTAACAGAGGTTGACCTAATAGTCATATGTTAAATTCTTTGAACAAGGTTGCATTCTAATGGAGTGTATGTAAGTCCTATAACAAGGCTCACTTTTAATAGGGTGATTGAAATCCTTTAACCGGGTCACACCTAACAGTGTGTATTGTAACCTTTGATAGGGTTGGCTTTTAACCGAGCTCACTTTAGAAGAGTGAAAATAATAGTAGCATGTTACAAAGTGGTTTTTCCCACATTGGGTTTCCACTATAAATCCTGGTGTTAATACTTGTGTGAATGTTTTGGTTTGAACATTTCTGTGTTTTACAAGTTAAGTTATAGCTGGGTAGTGGACTGCAATGTTATATGTTTCTATCATTGAATCAGTGATGACCGAGTTTGTTTTGGTTATTGGATCTGATTTAAGGAAAAGTTTTTAAGTTTATCTTATACATCAGGACCTGAGAACAACTAATTCACCCCTCCTCTCTATTTTTCTAAATCATATTAACAATTGGTATCAGAGCTTTGTTGCTTATTATTAGTGTTTACAAAAATCAAGTTTAAAGGGAGTTGAAGCAAATGATCAGGATGTATAATAAGGAGGTACTGAAGCTGAATAAGGAAAACTTCCCTATATGGCAAAGCTTGATGAAGTTGCATCTGGCCGGTATTGGTGACTCTGTAAAGTACTACATTGAGAATGGCTATGTCTCACCTATCACACCTTTGACTGCCAAAGAAATAAGAGCTAAGCAAGAACATAATCAGGCAATGCTGGAAATTGCATCTACTCTAAGCTACCCAAAATTTGAGGACATTAAGGATTGCACAATTGCTAAGGAGATGTGGGACACCCTTGCAAGGATCTATGGTGGTGATTTAAATGTACCGAAAGCAAAGGCCAAGAGTCTTAGAGGTAAGTTTGATGAAATGATAATGCAAGAAGGTGAAAACATTGCATAATATTGTGGTAGAATAAAAGAAGTTGTGAATTCTATTAGAGGAGAAAATGGGATTATTGATGATGAAACTATAATTGGAAAAGTACTAAGAACCTTGCATCCTATATGTGCTATTAAGATCTCACCTATTCAAGAATCTAGATGCAACTCTGCTAATGTGCTTACTTTGGAAAGTTTGGTTGGTAAGCTGACTACTTTTGAACTCTCTAACTATGATAATTTCACTGTTGATAGCATTGGTAATGTTGAATCTACTTTCAAGTCACAACTAGTCCTAAACAAGTCAAAGAAAGAAAAAGGAAGATGCAGTAGTGAAAGTGAAAGTGAAAGTGACACTTCTGATAAAGAACTGGAAGATCTAGAAGCTCTTATGGCTAGAAGACTGAGAAGAGGAAAAGGAAAGTATAAAGGTAAACTCCCTATTATATGTTTTGCTTGTAACAAAGTTGGTCATATAGCTGCTAGATGTCCTAACAGGGAGGATAAAGAAGATGAAAGAAAATGAAAACACAAAGACAAAATAGATGACAGAAGCTATCGAAGGAACAAAGACTACAAAGGAAAAGGTAAGAAATCTTGTTACATTGTTGAAGAAGAAACTGACACTGATAGTGATTGTTTTGAAATTGAGGTAGTCTATGTTGCAATGAAAGATGAATCTAATGATGATGAGAAAACTGCATTGATATCCTATGTGAACAAGATGAGAAATGGATTATTGACAATGGTTGTTCACATCACATGATTGGTGACAAAAATAAGTTTGAGACCTTACATCATTACATAGATAAAAGTGTAACATTTGGTAATGATGCACCATGTCCTATTAGAGGAAAAGGTTTGATTAAACTAATTGATAAGATATCTTGTGAAAATGCATATCGGGTTGAAGGTCTTAATTATAATTTGTTAGGTGTTGCTAAGCTCAACAGAACTAGTTACCGAGTGGAATTTCATCACAAGAAAGTTAAAATATTTGATGCTACTAGAGAGCTAATTGGAAGTGGAGATTAGACTAGAGGTAATTTGTTCTATCTTGACCTATCTGAAGAAACATATATAATTGCATAACTTGATGATATTTAGTTATGGCATAAAAGGCTATGTCATGTTAACTTTAACAATCTGGTAGAGATAAGTAAGAAGAAAAAGGTAAGAGGTCTACCTAGATTTAAGAAACCTAAGAATGTGATGTGTAAGGAATGCCAGTTAGGAAAAATGACAAAGTCAAGTTTTAAGAGCAAATCCTTTACTTCTGAAAACATTTTAGATTTGGTTCATATTGACCTTTGTGGACCTATGGGTGTAAAAAGTTACCATGGTGCTAGATATTTTATCTTGTTTATTGATGATCATACTATTATACACTAAGTTTGCACCCTTGTTTCAAGCTCTCTTGGTCTTGATAACCTAGTATGACATGGGAATCATATCCAGGTTGTGGGAACTATGCTAACTGAGATGAGACCTCTAGGTTCTAGGCTGGTTCCTCTTGGATAATCACCTTAATTTGCTTCTTTGACAGAAAAATAAAACTTGAGGGGAAAAGGGATAGAAGGAATGCTTGAAAGGGAAATGACTTGAAAGAAAATTACCTACTAGGTGACACACTGAAAATATGGTATAAATTGCAGTATAAGGAATGAAATTAGTACACAATCTTAGGTCTAGGAGATCACAACTCACTGAATAGGCTTGCATTAATGTTTCATAGAAGAGTCTATACTAGGAAGAGGCTATGCAGGGAAAGAGAGAATTTCATAAGACAATAGCACTCTTAAGGACTTAGACACAAACTATAACCTGCAAATAGACATTCACCTTTGCAATTGGGTATACGAATGAGATAGATTGTCAGGAGGTTGAAGTATACCACAAGATCATTCAAATCAAATCACCCACAAGAATACACATAAATTGCAGAAAGAAAGAGGGATCAAGAACCCTAAGAATCACTAAAAACATGCATATACTCAATTCAATAAGAGAAAATTCAAACAAGAAGGTATAGGGAGAGAGAAAATGTCACAAAGTACCTTTGCAATATCTGAACAATCAATGAAAGTTACAAATTGTAGAAATCAGAGGGCAGAAAGAATGCCATAGATAAATTCTGAGAAAGAAAATCTTCTTTTACAATTGCCAACTCTGAGCTCCAAAAACAATTATATACATCTCCTTTTGCACATAGGTAGGAGTCAAAACCTAATTAGGGTTACATATGTTTTGACATAAAATAATCAGAAACCCTAATTTGTCATGTCTGATCATAAATGTGTCTTTGAAAATATCCTGGCTGATAAGATATTTTGCATGTCTACCTCTGCAAGTTGAAAACTTCACGCCAAACCATGACCCTGTCTCTATAAGTCGGGCCTATCATCAATGCTTAAAATCAGATCCTTACAGATATTTGAGTTTTTAAAGTGCAGAAGGCCAAAGGTGGTGACAACCTTTAATGTTTCTTTGACATGAGAACACTGACCTGGTACCCTAAAAAAATCAGCAAGCGGTAGCCATCAGATCTACTTCATCATCCTCCCAACTGCAACCATCCCAAATAAATTCTAAGCTACCCGCAACTACATTTGACTAACAATAAGAAACCAGCATGAAACCCTGGCAAAATATATTTAAATTTGAAAAATAACGGCCAGCTGATCAAATTTAAAACGTGGCCATTGATATCACTCCTTCTCGGTAGATCAAACGGACCAGATCAACCTTGTGACAGTTGGGAGACCCTTTGAAAAAGTCAAGTGCTAAATCATCAGCTTGGCAACCAATAGAAAATAACCACTTCAGACTACTTGACAACACTGACCCACGACCCACTGAGATCTCCATCAGACAGTTGTCACTATACCGCGATACTAAACATCATGCATCTTATCCAAGTGGTATAACAACAACTGTGAGATCATACCACCACTTAACCATCACGAAAGATAGGCCCCACTTAACAAATGCCAGCTATTTTGTCCAACAATCAATAAAAATTGAGCATGTCAGTGCCAGGTAGCACATCGGACCCACGACATCCAAACCCTTCATTGGACAGTTGTCGCTATACTATGATGCTAAAAATTGTTTATATCACTTAAACGGTATAATGACAACCGTAGATCTTGATCGGATCTTAAATTGCCTCAAAAGCCAAAGACCACAGGCCCACTAACAAACCTCCACATCACAATCCAGCTGGCCAATGAAACACGAGCACGTTGGACTAAGAGGACCCACCTGATAGAGCTCAGAGATAAAGTAAGATCAATGCACTGGGCTCGCTCTGACATGGCTCCACATCACAAGCCTTGACCAATAAGAAATGTACACCTCGAACTACGTGGCAATGGCCCCACTAAGATCTTCATTGCTATGCTAAAAAGAAGATTGACGACCGTTGTTATACCATGACACTTAAAGAGACATCATCTTCACCCAACGGTATAGCGAGAATCATCGATCTTGTTTGAGCTTTAACCCGCTAGGAAACTAAGACTACCAAACAAATGTTAGCTGTTTCGCCAGATCACTGGATGTTAAGGACTTAACCATGGGGAATAGGAGATCCTATGAATACATGGTCGCCCAGTCACTAAAAGAAAAGATAACCACATGTAACATTAAGCGATTTCCTAATTGAAGAGACCATCGCCAAGTCACAGAATGAAAAGAGCATATTCCATCCGATCAGGAGATCTCGCAAACACAAGGAAGTCGTTGAATCGGGAGAAGAAAAAGAGTATTCTATCGGGTCTTAGAGATCTCGTGACTGAAGGCCTCTTATAAAGTGCACATGGGAAATATGAAGGTTAAGTGGCCGAAAAAGGTAACGACAAAATAGAACATGGCCTAGGGTTTCTTAGGGTTTTTTTGGGCCAATGGCTACTTTTCAAATTTAAACTTGTAGACCAAGGAGTAAAAATGAATTGCAGAGGCCAGGGAATAGGACATAGGGCCATAAATTTTTATTTTTTTTGAGGTGCTTGGCAGGGTTAAAATATGCAGACTAGGGATATATTCAGCTTGACCAAAATTGAATGGGTATGGAATTTTTGGGCAACGTTTTGGCAATTTTTACTGGATGTCAGCCTGCTAGAAATGGAAACCAGTGGCCTTAATGCCAATCCATTGGGCATGGAGTCATCAAATGAGCACAAAACTTTGACAAAGAGACAGACCTGGAATCGACTCAAAAACTATTCATGAGCACTTTTGAAAAGTAGGAAAATTAAGCTAGAAAGCAGGGACAAAATATAGGAAACATATTTATAACTATTTACAAGGAAGGATTAACCTCAAAGAAAGGCTTCAAGTGGAATCCATTGACTGAAATTGGCAAGGCATCTCCTCCAAGAGTTGATAGCTAAAAAGCATTAGGCCCCTTGCACTCTATAATAATAAATGGTCCACCCCAGAAGGACTCAAACTTTGTATGTCTACCAGGCTTTGATCTAAATTCATCCCACTTGAGGACTACATCTCCAACTTTGAAGCTTTTAGCCCTGGTTCTTCTGTCAAAACTTTTCTTTGTCTGAACCTGATGGAACTCCATGTCTTTCATGGATTTATCTCTGAGTTCTTCTAACTCCATTAGCTGAGCATACCTGATTTGTAAGGGATCTCCTTCTTCAAACAGGGCATATTGAGTAGCCAAGTCTAAAGTTGGCAATTCAGTTGAAATAGACAACTTAGCCTCTTTACCATACAATAATACATAAGGAGAATTCCCAATAATCTTCTTTGGGGTAATCCTATCTAACCATAAGGCAAAATTCAACTTAGTATGCCAATCTCTTTGATTGTCCTATAGAGTTTTTTTGATTATCCTAATCAAGTTCTTATTAGTTGATTCTACCAAACCATTGCCTTGAGGGTAGTAGTTTGAACTTATATTCAGATAAATGCCATTTCTGATTGCCCATTCTAAGACTTTAAGGCCTATGAATGCCAATGCATTATCTGATATGATGGAGTTTGGAGTGCCAAACCTATGAATTATATCATCATAAAAACCTAAGAGATCACTCTCATTTGATTCTTTAGAGGCAATTGCCTCTGTCCATCTAGTGAAATAATCAGTAGCAATGATTATCCACTTGTGTCCTACACTAGATGGAGGATTGATCATGCCAATAAAGTCTATGCCCCATCTCATGAATGGTTGCTCTGTTCTAACTGGCTGAAGGGGCAGAGCTGCAAGCCTTTCTTTCCCTGCAAACATAGCACATTTGATGCATTTCCTCACATAATCATGACTATGCTTAAAGATAGATGGCCAATAGTATCTAGCCCTCATGATTTTAAAAGTAGTAGTCCTAGGGGAAAAGTGACCTCCAGAAGGTCCATCATGAAATTCAAATAGGACATTAGCTATCTTTTCTGAATAAATACATCTTAAAAGGACACCATTGTGATCCTTTCTAAAAAGAACTTCATCTATCAGCACAAAAGGAACAGATTGTAATCTATAATATCTTCTTTTTGCTGAATCTAGGCCTGCAGGGCATTGTCCTATCTTTAAGTAATGAACCATATCAGGCAACCAACCTGATGCCTTGGTATGTTCTTCTATAGAATGCACAACTAGAGATGCATCTATTTGTTTTGATTCCTTTGAACTTTCATCCCCTGCCAAATTCTCACAAAGACCTCTTCCTCTAACTAGCTTGGTGGTTTGGATATCAATGTCATATTCCATTACCTTGGTAATCCAACTAGCTCTTTTTTCATTCAGGTCCTTGGAAAGAAATTTTTTTTTGACACTTGGATGAGTAACCTTCAAGTGTACCTTGTTATGGGTCAATAAATATCTAAAATTTTTAAGGCTCTTTACCACAACAAGTACATGTTTCTCTACAAAAGAGTACCTTTGTTCATACTCCTCTAAACCTTTGCTGAAGAAAGCAATAGGTTGCTCCAACCCTTTTGAATTTTCTTGAGTCAACATAGCAGATATAGCATCATGAACTCCATAAGCATAAAGGATAAAATCCTTTCTGAAATTTGAGTTTAAAAGAGCAGGGGCTTCAGTCAAGGCCTCTTTGATGGCTTGGAAATTAGCTTTTCCTTTTTTAGTCCAATTGAAAGTTGAACTCTTCTTTAACATGGCTATTAAAGGCTTCAATAAATCTATAATATTAGGCAAGAAACGCCTAACAAAGTTAATCTTTCCTATGAAAGATTGGAGACCTTTCTTATGATGTGGCAATGGTAGCTCAAGGATAGTTGCAATCCTCTCAAGGTCTACTATAATTCCTTTCTTGGATACTATATATCCTAGCAATTTTCCTTCATGAACTGCAAACACACATTTCTTGGGATTCAAAGATATCCCAAACTCTCTACATCTTTCAAATTTTTTTCTCAATTGTTTGATATGATCTGCTGCATGTTTAGAATAAATAGTTATGTCATCCAAGTAGACCAGTACAATTTTATACATGAGGCTTTTAAAGGCCATATCCATTTCCTTTTGAAAAGTAGCACCTGCATTTGACAAACCAAAGGGCATCTTTTGATAAGCCATGGTTCCCCACCTAGTTGTAAATGTAGTCTTATATTGATCCTCTTCATTAACTAAGATATGATTGTATCCTGAATAGCCATCCAATAGTGAAAATCTCTCAGATCCAGAGACACATTGTAGGAGTTGTTCCATAGAGGGTAATGGATGGCAGTCTTTTAGAGAGGCCCTGTTAAGATCCTTGAAGTCAACACATAACCTCAATTCCCCATTCTTCTTCCTTACAGGAACAAGGTTGGAAACCCAAATAGTATGCTTTATGGGGTAGATGACACCACTTTCTATCAATTTGAGCACTTCTTTATGCATAAGTGGCTCAAGCTTGGGATTAACAGGCCTTTGTTTTTGCTTTACTGGTTTGGCATTAGGCTCTAATTCAATAGTGTGCTGAGCAAGGGCTAGGTTAAAACCTTTGAGGTCTTCATATTGCCATGCAAAAACATCACTGAATTCCTTGAATAATTGGGTATAAGCCTGCTTTTCTAAATCAGTGTTTACTTTTCCAAATTTTAAACTTTTGCCTGGTTCTAACTCTAATTCAACACAATGCTCTTGTTGAACTATCAGGCCAGCCTTATTCTTCTTGACTTGATCATCCTTGTTGAAAATAGTCTCTAAGGTGACAAGACCTATAGGCATCTTATTAGACTTGAGTTGTATTACTTGGTCACCATAGCTTTGCAATAGTCTATCTTGGTTATGTTCTAAGAAGACATCTTCTTCAAACAAGAACTGCAGAATTTGTTCATCATTATCAAACACTTGCCAATTGACATTGTTATTAGGAATAGAAGGTCTGAAAATCACTTTGATATGCTATTGGGTCTCCTCTTTTGAAATACTATTAGGAATGTCATATTGAGACCCAATAGCAGCTAATCTGTCTACATTTTGATTTAGTTTCCTAGGGATAGAAACAATATTGAAAGCACAAAAGTCTTCAATTGTATCCCAAACTCTATGTTTGTATGCTTTCAAGGTGTCATTTTTAGTTTCACTTATCCCCCTCACTTGGTTGACTACTAGCTCACTATCACCATAAACTTTTGAGGCCTTGAGCACTCTTTTTATAGCCCACTCTAGTCCATTCACAAGACTTTCATATTCTACAGTGTTGCTAGTGTAGGAGAAACTGAATCTGAAAGCTACATAGTATCTTTCTCCCTTTGGGGACACTAGCATAGCACCACCACCAGAACCATGTCTACTTCTAGACCCATCAAAAAACAATTTTCAAACTTGATTGTTCTGATCCTTTGAATTAGTGTCTTCCTTGAGAAGACTTGGCTCTATGGATCTACTTTCTTGTATCAAATAACTTCCCAAACCAGCATCCCAAACAACATTTTCTTGGGCTTCAAAAGCCTTTTCTGATTCTAGTTCATCAAAGAAAATATCAGGGATACTTTCTATCTTATTGTTTGCTTCTCTGATAGTTGGGAAATCACTGTCATCAAATATAGGGTAGTTTACATTGATGGTATTGACCACATATGGTTCTATATGGTGTGTTGCCAATGATTCTAATTTGACAGTGATCTTGGTACCATATCTTGTGTGAAAAAACATGTGAGACCAATCAGAAGAAAGTTAGCCTCCTATTTTGGCTGTAAACTCCCTTGATAGACATATGGCAAATAAAGCAGGGAGATCTATGATATATATATCAAGTAGGATAGAGAAATTTGGACTAGCATGAAGGATTAGACTAGTATCCTTAGCCACACCTATAGTGTTAACTAAGGATCCACCAAGTTGTGTAACCTTCTTTTGGAGGGGTTCATATTTAAGTCCTAATTGGTCAGCCACTTTTTTGGGCATTATAGTGCTAGTAGCTCCACTATCTACCATACAATTATGTACTAAGGATTTTCCAATGATTAAAGATACATAAAATGGAGGTGGCTTTGAGTTCCTACCTTGAGTGGTATTGGCCTTGGAGTTTCCACTTGGAGCCTCCTTTTCTTGATCAGTGTTGACCAACATTGGCTTTGCAGCTTCTTTTGTAGGCTGAGGAGTTGTCATTTCAGTCATAGCTTTCTTCAAAATCTCAGGTTGTCCTGGGATAGCCAAATAGTCCCACATAGACATGGTAATGTTCACCTTCTTCATGTTGTCTACAATGTTAAAAGGTGTCATAGTGTGTACTCTTTGTTGTACTTTTACTATAATAGGCTCCACCTCCTTGAGGGTCTGGCCTTCTTTGCTTGTGATGACAAGAGCCTTCTTGAATGTGATGGGTGCAGCCTACTACATTGGCTCTGCAGATGTAGTGGCTTTAGTACCAGAGTCTACTCACTCTATATTCTGAGATCTTCTCTTTGACCTTGTGTTGGTAGCAATGGAAGGTTCACCAATGACTCCATTGAAGTCTTGCTACTCCCAATTGAAGAGAGCAGTCTCATTATCTTGTGGTTCTTGTTGAGGAACTAATCCACTAGAAGAAGCCTCTAATTGAGCTTGTGAGGCATTTTGAACCATCAGTGCTTGGTTCATCCATCCATTTGAACATGTAGCCTGATTGTGAGGCTAATTACAAGGGAAACACCATTCATTGTCCATAGCCATATTATTCTGACTAGGAATCATGTCCCTAACTGGATTCACAGAATTGAGAGGTGCAGGGTTGTATGGTTGGAATGGTCTTTGATTAAAATTTTATCTTTTCCCTTGATACCCTCCTTGGTATGGTGGCCTATTTTGTTGATAAGGCTGTCCTTGATTCTGATATTGTTGATTAGGACCTCGGCCTTGTGGCTGAAAGGGTGGTCTGATTCCTTACCTTTGCCTCTTTAGGTTTGTAACCTCTTTAGTCAAAGTTTGCAACAAATTTGTCATCTCTTGCTGACTAGTTTGTTGACTATTCTTCATTTATTGCAACTCTTGAGAGAAACTTGTTTTTAGCTCTTGACTACTTGTACTAGCCTAAGGTGCTAATATGGTGGGAATAGGGGTAAATGGGGGTACTTGCACAGTGCAATGGGTTGAAGGCTAGGAAAGATGGGCATGGGTGGCCTTCTAGCTATCATGGCTGCTTGGATTAAATAATTTTCAGTCCTGAAAGCTATGTTAAAAGCTTGAGGTAAGGAGGTACCACCCATAGATTGGATCATGACATAAATTTGACCATTCAAACTTTGTAAGAAATAAAGAAAAGCATGGTCAGTCCATGGCCTCACTGAGACTGGAATTCTATTCCATGTCTTGAGAAATCTATTATTATAGTCTATCATTTGCTCTTGAGGGTCTCTTTTAATGGTTGTCAACTACTCAACCAAAGATAAGTTGTCTGATTTATCCTCAAAATGTTTACTCAATGCATCTCCTAATTCATCCCATGAAGTAATAGAACCAATAATTAAAGTTCTAAACCATTCAAGAGCCTTACCTTTTAGAGAGACTACTAATAATTTGTTAGCCATATCTTCTTGAGTTATATTGTGTATGCTGCAGATAGTGGTCACATCTCTAATATGCTCAAAAGCAATGGTTTGTCCTTCACCTATGAAGTTAGGTAGACTCTTTAGTGCCACCAAGGGCACATCATGATGTTGAGCAAAGGCTAATGGACTCCCTTGGTTGAAAGGTGCAAAATCAAACCGTCTAGCCATTGTAGGGACTGGAACTTGATGAGTAGCAACTATGTGAGTTGTATTTGGTGTTGGATTTGAGTCTTCTTCTAGATCTCTGGTTAGAGATCTTCCTCTTCTTCTGAGATGAAAGAGCAACGGTCTCCTTTCTAAAGTATCAGGAGGTGTAGACTATACTCTCCTTACAGGAGATGTTCTTTGAGTTGATCTACCTTTGTAGCCTCTTTTTAAGGGCAACTCTAAAAAATTCAGTAGGCTTTGAGCTTCTAGTCTCAATCTTTCTCATAAACTTTGAACAAGGTAGCCTGGATCTATGAAATTAGTGAAGTCACCAGATATCCTTGATATAAACCTTCTAAAAGCTTGTATTATGCAGTCAGTATATCAGAGATAGCATAATCTTTAAAAAATGAACTTCTTTTGTAGTTAGAAATGTTATGCCCGAGGTGAGGTATCTTTGAATTTGAATCCTTGGACTTATAATAGCACTTTGAACATAAATCTGAACTTGGTCCCACTAGGCTTGCCAGAATTGTTATACACTAAGTTTGCACTCTTGTTTCAAGCTCTCTTGGTCTTGATAACCTAGTATGACATGGGAATCATCTCCAAGTTGTGGGACCTATGCTAACTGAGATGAGACCTCTAGGTTCTAGGCTGGTTCCTCTTGGATAATCACCTTAATTTGCTTCTTTGACAGAAAAATAAAACTTGAGGGGAAAAGGGATAGAAGGAATGCTTGAAAGGGAAATGACTTGAAAGAAAATTACCTACTAGGTGATACACTGAAAAAATGGTATGAATTGCAGTATAAGGAATGAAATCAGTACACAATCTTAGGTCTAGGAGATCACAACTCACTGAATAGGCTTGCATTAATGTTTCATAGAAGAGTCTGTACTAGGAAGAGGCTATGCAGGGAAAGAGAGAATTTCATAAGACAATAGCACTCTTAAGGACTTAGACACAAACTATAACCTGCAAATAGACATTCACCTCTGCAATTGGGTATAGAAATGAGAGATATTATCAGGGGGTTGAAGTATACCCACAAGATCATTCAAATCAAATCACCCACAAGAATACACATAAATTGTAGAAAGAAAGAGGGATCAAGAACTCTAAGAATCACTAAAAACATGCATATACTCAATTCAATAAGAGAAAATTCAGACAAGAAGGTGTAGGGAGAGAGAAAATGTCACAAAGTACCTTTGCAATATCTGAACAATCAATGAAAGTTACAAACTACAGAAATTAGAGGGCAAAAAGAATGCCATAGATAAATTCTGAGAAAGAAAATCTTCTTTTACAATTGCCAACTCTGAGCTTCAAAAGCTCCAAAAATAATTATATACATCTCCTTTTGCACACAGGTAGGAGTCAAAACCTAATTAGGGTTACATATGTTTTGACATAAAATAATCAGAAACCCTAATTTGTCATGTCTGATCATAAATGTGTCTTTGAAAATATCTTGGCTGATAAGATATTTTACATGTCTACCTTTGCAAGTTGAAAACTTCACGCCAAACCATGACCCTGTCTCTGTAAGCCAGGCCTATCATCAATGCTTAAAATCAAATCCTTATAGATATTTGAGTTTTTGAAGTATAGAAGGCCAAAGGTGGTGACAACCTTTAATGTTTCTTCAGCGCGAGAACACCAACCTTGTACCTTGAAAAAATCAGCAAGCGGTGGCCATCAGATCTACTTCATCATCCTCCCAACTACAACCATCCTGAAGATATAAATTCTGAGCTACCCGCAGCCGCATTTGACTAACGACAAGAAACTAGCAAGAAACCTTGGCAAAAGATATTTAATTTTGAAAAATAATGGCCAGCTGATCAAAATTAAAATGTGGTCATCGATATCACTCTTTCTCGGTAGATCAAATGACCCAGATCAACCCTATGACAGTCGGGAGACCCTTTGAAAAAGTCAAGCACCAACTCATCAGCTTGGCAACCAATAGAAAACAACCACTTCAAACTACCTAACAACACGGACCTACGACCCACTGAGATCTCCATCAGACGGTTGTCACTATACCGTGATACTAAACATCACGCATCTTATCCAAGTGGTATAATGACAACCGTGAGATCATACCACCACTTAACCATCAGGAAAGATAGGCCCCACTTAACAAATGCCAGGTGTTCTATCTAGTAGCCAATAAAAATCAAGCATGTTAGCGCCAGGTAGCACATCGGACCCACGACATCCAAACCCTTCATCGGATGGTTGTCACTATACCATGATGCTAAACATCATGCATATCACTTAAATGGTATAACGATAATCATAGATCTTGATCGGATCTTAACCTACCTCAAAAGCCAAAGAACATGGGCCCACTAACAAACCTCCACATCACAATCCAGCTAGCCAATGAAACGTGAGCACATCAGACTAAGACGACCCACCTGACAGAGCCCAAAGATAAAGTAAGATCAATGCGCTGGGCCTACTCTGACATGGCTCCACATCACAAGCCTTGATCAATAAGAAATGTACACCTCAAACTATGTGGTTGTTTTTATATCACGACGCTTAAGGAGACATCATCTTCACCCAACGATATAGCGAGAATTGTCAATCTTGTCTAAGCTTTAACCCGCTAGGAAACTGAGACCATCAAACAAACGTTAGCCATTTTGCCAGATCGCTGGATGTTAAGGACTTAATTGTAGGGAATAGGAGATCTTGTGAATACATGGTCACCCAGTCGTTGAAAGAAAAGATAACCACAGGTAACATTAAGTGATTGCTTGACTAAAGAGACCATCACCAAGTTGTGGAATGAAAAGAGCATATTCCATCCGATTAGGAGATCTTGTGAACACAAGGAAGTCGCTGAATCAGGAGAAGCAAAAGAATATCTATTAGGTCTTAGAGATCTTGTGACTGAAGGTCTCTTATAAAGCGCACATGGGAAATATGAAGGTTAAGTGGTCGAAAAAGGTAATGACAAAATAGAATATGGCCTAGGGTTTCTTAGGGTTTTTTGGGGCCAACGACTTCTTTTCAAATTTAAACTTGCAGACCAAGGAGTAAAAATGAATTGCAGAGGCCAGGGAATAGGACAGAGGGCCATGAATTTTTTTTTTTTTTGAGGTGCTTGGTAGGGTTAAAATATGCAGACCAGGGATATATTTAGCTTGACCAAAATTAAATGGGTATGGAATTTTTGGGAAACACATACTAGGATGATGCACGTAATGTTTCTAAAAGAAAAATCTAAAGCTTTTCAGTTCTTTAAGTGGCATTTGGCTAAGGTTGAGAAGGAGACAAGTAGGAACTTGAAATGTCTTAGATTTGACCGAGGTGGAGAATTTACATCAAATGAATTCAATCTGTTTTGCAATGAGAAGGGAATTAAAAGACAAATGTCTAAACCTAGGACACCTCCACAGAATGGTATAGCAGAAAGAAGAAACAGATCTATCTTGGATTGTGCAAGGACATTGTTGATTGAAAAGAATGTGGCACAGGAAACTAGAAAGAAGCTATAAGCACTGCTATCTACACTCTTAACTAGGTACAGATCAAGAAAGAAAGAAATGAAGCTAACAACAAAAGAGAACCAGAAGATTATAGATCTTTTGTGTACATTGAGGAAGAAGAAGAGGCAAGTAACAAACTTGCACCTGATGCCGAGTCTTGAGCAAGCAATGTCGAGCAACAAACAAATGCTACCGAGCATCAGGAAAATAGTGTCAAAAGAGAACAAGAACATGCCAAGTATCAGGAAGAGGTTGCTGAGCATTCATAAGCTGAATCTGACAATCTTCTTGGGGAACCTGATGAAATAGAGGAGAGAAGAGTTGAACTTGTTTTGGAAAAATATGTAAGAAGACATCACAAGCCTGAATAGATAATTGGAGATAAAAATACTGGAATTTAGACCAGAAGTAAGACTAAGGATCCAACATATCTACTGTGTGAATTTGAACCCAAGTTAACTAGAGAGGCATTGGAGAATGAAGACTGGATACAAGAAATGAATGAAGAGATTGACTAGATTGAGAAGAATGATACTTGGACTTTGGTGCTAAGACCTGAAGACAAAAATGTTATAGGAAAAAAGTGGGTGTTTTGAAATAAGATGAATGAAAATGGTGAAATAACTAGGAACAAAGCTAGGCTAGTATGCAAAGGCTACACACAAGAAGAAGGAATAGATTATGGGGAGACATTTGCCCCTGTAGCTAGATTGGAAGGAGTAAGAACTCTACTTGCATATGTTGCTTATAAAGATTTCAAGGTATATCAAATGGATGTCAAGTCTACATTTTTAAATGGTATACTAGAAGAAGAAGTTTACATAGAACAACTAGAAGGTTTTATTGATCCAAATAGAAGACACATGGTGTGCAAACTAAACAAAGTACTATATGGATTGAAACAAGCTCCCAAAGCATGGTATGGGAGGTTGCACAACTACTTGATACAGATTGGATTTTCAAGAACAAATGACACAAGCAATCTGTACATGAAACATGAAAGATGAATTACTATATGTAAAAGATTTTCAAATGAAATGCAAACTAAATTTGAAATGAACATGTTTGGTGAGATCAAATTCTTTGTTGGTTTACAAGTATATTAGATGAAGAAAGGAATTTTCATTACACAGTCTAAGTATGTTAATGAAATACTGAAATTTTTTTGGGATGGAAGATGCTAGATCAGTGAGTACTCCTATAGTTACTAGACAAAAGTTATCTAAGAATGATGATGCTGCAGAAGTGAATTAGACTTTGTAAAGATTCATGATTGGAAAATTGTAGTATGCTGTACATAGTAGACCAGATATTGTACTAGTTGTTGGGATTGTGGCAAGATTCTCTGCCAATCCTAAGGAAACACACATGATGGATGTGAAAAGAATTATGAGATACTTGAAAGGAACTACTGACTATGATCTATATTATAAGAAGGATGACAAATTTGAACTCAGAGTTTATACAGATGCTGATTGGGTAGGAAATGTAAATGACATAAAGAGTACTAGTGGTGGAGCTTTCTTTCTTGGATAGAGATTAGTCTCTTGGACAAGCAAGAAACAAAATTGCATTTCCCAATCTACTGCCGAGACCGAGTATGTTGCTGCTATAGTAAACTGTTCAAATTTGGTATGGATAAAATAATTGTTGATAGGCATGAAGGAAGAAATCACTGAACCTGTTGTTATTTTTTGTGACAACACAAGTGCTATCAATATTTCTAAGAATCCAGTGATGCACACTAAGACCAAGCACATAGAAATCAAGTATCACTACTTGAGAGAATTAGTACAAGATAAAGAAGTCCGAATGGAATATGTGAATACAAAAGAACAATTAGCAGACATATTCACTAAAGCTTTACCCAGAGAAGCTCATGAGTATTTGAGAAGTCAATTAGGGGTCCTTCCCCTAACTGAGCTACCTAGTCAAGCTAGGAGCACTGCATCAAATATGCTACATCAAAATATTTGACAAATTGATGCAGAAAATTGTCACACTTTAGGGCTAGCCTAGAGTTGTGAAAAGGAGCAAAGACAAGAAATCAGTCATAAGCAAGATGACAAAGGGAGAAACACTGAGCTACACAGATATTATCTACATATGATGGATGGATGTATGTTTTAGTTGCTGCTTTGGCATTTTTGTCAAAGAGGGAGATGAATTGATATGATAACACATGACACTGAAAAGTAAGGGTGATGAACTGAAATGAAGGATCAGGATAGAGGGAGATCTGAATACTTTTGACGGTCACAGAAGTGAGGCTTATAGGATTCTAAATTAGAATGAAGCTAAGGATATTATAAATAATTTTCTAATGAACAGATAAGTTTTTGGATTGGTTGGTAATCCATGTGTTATTCTGGTGATATCATATGGTGTTGCCATCAATGCCAAAGAGGGAGATTGTTGGAAACTACAATTGAAGCAATTATTGTATTGTCATTGATGTCAAACCTTAATTGGTAAGACTATTGCTACTTAGGAAAGTAATATATCTATTTTATTGTTATGAAGGATTGGGGCAAGGTTGGTAACAATAGCAGCTAGGGAAAGGTTGAGTTATCTTGATACTACAAAGTGTACTTGACTATGTTGTACAATGATGAGACAATTTATTGTTTATCCTAGTAAGACTAAAGACAAAAATGGTAGGCTTGACTAAGCAAAAATGGAGAAATCATGTTTAAGCTGAGTAATGTTAGTGTCAACTGAGTCAGTGTATGCCGAGCAAAATTCTAGTGTCGACCGAACAACATTTAATTGTCAAGGAAGATAGTATAAGCCGAGGAAATAATTTTAGTAATGACCGAGCTTTCTACATGAAGACTGAGTAGTTGATCATAGTATTAACCGAGCATCAACATTTTTATATTTGAAGAGAATTTAGCTTTGGAGTTGACATTGTTGAATTCTTGGATTATGTAAAACATGTTGACTTTATTTATTGAGTGTTTGAAAGCATTAAATGCACTATAAAATGTTTTATTGTAAATCTTTAAGAGATTTGAGATGATTCTAGAAATGAAGCTGAAGAACATGAAGCAGGTAGATTCAATGAATCTGACCTAACCCTAAGATCCACAAATGAGATTGAGTAGGATAAGATGAGTTAACCTAATTGAGGAAAGTATTAAGGGAACTTGAGCATTGGATATGCGTGTGCATGGGTGAAAAAAAAGAATGCTGGAAGATCAGTAAAGTTTTATTGACTGTATAAGCAGAAAAGGCTAAAGGAGAATTGTGGTGGTTGCTTGAAGAAAAGTTCCAAGCAGATCAGAGATGGAGATGGCAAAGTTTCAAAGTCAGTAAACCAGCATTAGATGAAATTGAATCTGATATTTGCAAAGTGAGTAGTATGTTTTTCAGATCAATATTACTGCTACTTTCTAACCATTGTAATAGTCAAAATCCTTTTAATAGAGGTTGACCTAACAATCATATGTTAAATCCTTTGAACAAGGTTGCATTCTAATGGAGTGTATGTAAGTCCTCTAACAAGGCTCACTTTTAACAGGGTGATTGAAATCCTTTAACCGGGTCACACCTAACAGTGTGTATTGTAACCTTTGACAGGGTTGGCTTTTAATCGAGCTCACTTCAGAAGAGTGAAAATAATAGTAGCATGTTACAAAGTGGTTTTTCCCACATTGGGCTTCCACTATAAATCCTAGTGTTAATACTTGTGTGCATGTTTTGGTTTGAACATTTCTATGTTTTACAAGTTAAGCTACAACTAGGTAGTGGACTACAATGTTATATGTTTCTATTATTGAATCAGTGATGACCGAGTTTGTTTTGGTTATTGGATCTGATTTAAGGAAAAGTTTTTAAGTTTGTCTTATACATTAGGACCTGAGAACAAATGATTCGCCCCCCTCTCTTTTGTTCTAAATCATATTAACAATCAGTGCTCATTGTATTTTATATTTTAGCTTTACTCTTTACATTGAACTTAAATGCTTAAGTACTGAAATAAAAATCCATATAAACATGAAACACAAAATAAACACATGACACCAATATGGTTACAGGGAAACCAAAATAGGTAAAAACCCCAGTGGGAATTGACACCCACTAATATTTTGTACTACTATTTTGTGGTCCTTGTTAGAAGATCCTTAACCCTGTTAGGAGTTGCTTTAAAATGCATTAAATATAGTAGACCTTGTTAAGGGTCACACCCTGTTAGGAGTCTTTTAAAATAGTCCCTATTAGGGGAATGGACACACTATCCTAGAGCTCACTACTCAAGTGGTGAAGGCTACAACCTTTTGATCTCAGATACACACTATATTTGTTGGATGAACTGTCACTGTGACACTGCTTGTTAGATCAGTTCCTTTGATGCGCTGATGCTTTGACCTCTTGAAAAGCTCTAATACATCTTATAGTGTCTTCATACACTTCTCTTCTACTTATCACAACTCACTATCAACTTTCATCCTAATTATAATGGGCATATCTTATATTTATATGCACATACAGAATAAACAACTAGGTCGACCCTTAAACCTATTACATACAACGCTTCCAAATGAATTGGCTTAAGCGTGTTTACAATCAAACATATATACATTTTGGTAACCTAATCATAATTAGTGCATAGCCTTTACATCATTAGAATATAGCCGCAACTCAAAATGATAACAATTGGCTGCTTACTCTGTTCTTCACTGGCACACACTGGCTGTGCAACTTCAACTACCTATATCTTTCTCATACTTGTATATCTGATCATGCACTCATAGACTAAGCATGAATATAGTCCAGCCAACTTAACTTCCATGGTGCACATCATAATTCAATCATACACACTGCGTTGATGCTCTAAGCTGTAGGAACTTTGTACATTATCCACTCTTCAACACTTAACCAATTTCTGATCTTCTCATCAAGTGCGCTGACTCCAAAATACTATATGACTTTGTTGCCATAATGACAACACTATATTAAGTCATATGCATTAGTATAGCCAACTTGCCAATAGTAACAAGAAAGGTCAGGAATCAGGGAACATCTACAAGAAGACCTTCAGTCAAACAATCAAATGCTCAAAGGTACTTATATTTTAATCGTTATTATTTCATATGCAAGAATTTTGGTCACAAGGATGTTGAGAAAAATATGAGAAAGGAAAAAAATGTTCAATGTTTTAGCTATAATAAATTTAGTCATAAGGAAAATCAATGCACAAGTCATGTGTCTAATCTCGTTAAGAGAAATGGAATGAATAGTATCTTTCATAAAAATCATTGTATGTCACAATTACGGTCACAAGGATAATCAATGTAGATCTAGAGTTTATTCATTGAGATCAGGACAAAGGAATGCTAACTATTTCAAATATGGCTAGACCAGTCATTATGCTAACACTTACAAATTTGGTGGTGCTCTGGTAAAGTCTATGAATGATAAGAATGTCATGGTGTGGAAGAAGAAGGATGCTGGTGAAGAAAATTTTGCAGTACTCGATCCTGATAATATCTCTTCTGGTAATTGAGCCTAATGCTTTGGCTCAAGGGGAGTATTAACATGCTATATCTATCACTTCCCCTACTCAAGTGTGATACTGACTACATATGTTATGTCTCTGGTATGATTGAGTATTAATTCATTATTGCATCTATTTCAACTTGATTGATGTGCATTGTACGAATGATTGTGTTAGTGATATAAATTCTTGGTGGGAAATGTAATCATGTGGAATTAATGTTAAAAAGGTAACTTTTCAAATTATTTGCCACTATTACAAAGAAGAAAATTTGAGATTGTTTACAAAGCTTGGTGGTGTTTAGTGAAATTGTACAAGGATGGAATTGAGAATAATTATTTATGAATTTAGTGTTGCCATGTCGAAGATGCTGGGAAAAGTTGAATTGGAAGAATTTGATCATGGAAAAATTAGGCAATTGGAAGTAGTGTTTTATGTAGAAGAGATGAAGAGAGTTCATGCCCTAGGTTTGGATATTTGGGGAGATTTTCCCTGGTTTGTAGAGAAAGAACTAGTCTTGTTTATGATAAGTTAGTTCAGAGATGATAATTTGTTGTTGGATAAACCTTATGCTGTAACAAAGGAGGTGATTGAGGATATCATTGGGTTGTGCAGTGTCAAAGATCTTCCTAGAAAGAAGTCGGTGAAATACAAGGATGTGCAAAAGTGGGCTGATATCGATAGAGATCAATGTGCTCTCTTAATTAACACACTTGTTGATCTAGTGGAAAGGTGTGTGGCTTATGGAATGACTTATAAAATTTTCTTTCAAAATCATGAAGGTGATACATTTGTTGTATTTGTTTATATTGCACATAAAATGGTGAAGGAAAGCATGCATTTTGATTTGTGTAAACTGTTATTGGAAAATTTTCTTGAAAATGTTAAAATATCATTAGAAGGAGGATATGCATTCCAGTTTGGATCTCTGGTCATCTGTTTAGTATTTTATTTTCTGAGATTGCTACTTGATAGGGAGAATATTGAGTGGAGGTCTGACACTCTTGTTGGAAAATAGATTTTATAGAAATCTTGAGATGTTGGAAAATAAGGTGGATGCTTGTAAGGAAAATCTTTATCTTTGCAGATGAGTATTGGTTCTAGTTTGGTTGTGTTTGGTGTAGTACCTATGAGTCATATTGAGGAGGGTTCTTCCTCTAGTAGAAGAAAATTAGAGATTGTTATTAGCGATTCTGCTCCAGAATTGAAGAAGAGGAGGACTAGTGAAAAGGGAAAATAAATTGTTACCATTTCAAAGAAGAGCAGAGTAAAAAAGATGCAGAATTGAAGGAAGAAGAGAAAAATAATGATGTTTCTTCATTGAGATTTATCTTTGTGGATTCTGATGTGGTTCAGATGATGTTGGAAGAGGTGATTTTGATAGAATTGGCAATATGTGGTTTAGTTTCTCTTCGGTGAGTAGAATGGAGATAGAGGATATGTTGGCTGATCATTTGGTCAGTAAGAATATTATTATTTCTAAGGTATCAGATGTGTTACCAAATGATCTGTCAATAATTTTTGAGAATATATTATTTCAGGATGGAAAAAACTAAAGGAAATTTAGAGAAATGATTGAGAACAAATGCATGGATGCTACTCAAAGATTATCGAAGTTGATCGAAGAAACAAAAGATTATATTAAAGAGATTTCTGATATTTGTCAGTATTGTCTCTGATGGCCTATTGTGGTTGATAATTTCAAAGGAATGATTAAGGTCATTGAATCAAGACTAAATAAATTAGGTAAAAATTATGGTTTCTTCAAAGATGAAGGTGGAAAATAGAGAATCGGAGTTGGTCAACTTCAGACTGAGATATTATAGTTGCAGAGAGAGAATTTAGTGAATAAATTTTGGTTGGTAAAAGATTTGTTCGAGGTCTAGTTAGAACATCTTTATGAAATTTTATCTAAGGCAAAGGATTATGTATGTTAGTTTTGGTTGCTAGAATGGAGTTCATCTTTTGATATTTAGCGCTTCATGACAATCTATGTGCATAATAGTGTTCAGCTATGGATGAGTGGAAGAGTTCCCATTATCAAGGAAAGGTATAAGAAATTTTCTCTTTTAAAATTTTTTGTTCTTGTTTAATTGTGTGTTGTGTGGCTCTTCACCATTGTGGGAAAAATGGAGAGAGAAAGATAGGAAAGAAAAACTAAAATGCATTATTATGGAGTCTTTTGGTTTCTTGGATATTTTTAGAGTTTTTCTATTTTGTTTTTTTTTCATCAATGCCAAAGGGGGAGATTATTGAGTTTATTGAGAAGATATTGACACTTGTTCATTGATATCAAAACCATATATTGGTTGTTTGTCTGTACCAAATAGTTATTTTTTGGTTGTGCTTTGATACTATATAATTTAATTACATATTATACTATTTATTTTGGCTATGGATTATAGTGTTGGATATCTTCATTCCTGTTATTGAGATATATCTTTCTAGTATTTCTATGACTGTCAATAATTGATGCAGTATAAAGTTTTGGATGGATTCATATATAGATATCGTGTCTCAAAGTTCATCTAGGTATCCCTTCTACCTATAATTTTATGCAGTATATCATAAGTTGTTGATATGACAATTGTATTTATTTTCTAGACAGATCCTATCTAGCTCTATCCATCAGTTGCTCAAAATTTTTATTGATCAAGTCATAGAATTGGCTATGATATTTCATCTGTTCTAGAATACATATATATATTGATAATTGTGCTATGAAATGTGCTCATCTTATGTATGACCTATCTTTAGGTCCTAGGGTAACACCATGTAAAGTGTTCATATGTATGAACTATTTTTGGGTCTGATGCTAGTGTGTTAATCTATATTGCAACAACTTTTGTATCTCAAGCTGACATGTTGTTTAACTGCGATGACATATGTATTTATCTTATCAGATGTGTGTGTGTAATTTTGTATCCGATGCATGAGAGAGTGAGAAAGATAAGTGTGGTGTGGTGCGAGTATAATTTTGTGTGTAGACATATGGAAACAAGTGTGTAAGCATATATAATTTGATTGAAGGGTTACTATGATATCGAGATGAGGCTTACATATAAGATTGAAAAAGATCTACTGTTAATGGTGGTTATTATGCTACTAGATAGAACTATTTCATGCATGTGTAGATGTAATTATATCAATTCATATTTTATTTGTGAAACATCTTTTGTAATACATTTTTGTATTAGTGTAGTTATCCCAACCAACAATGAGCCTACATGTAATGAGAAAACTGACAGTGAGCCCCTTGTAAAAATTACCCTAACTGGTGTCACCTTAACTAATGTTTACTTTCATGAGAATTAGTCTATGTTTCTTAGAGGAGAGCACAAAACATTCCAAGGAGAGAAGAGACATTATGTCATGTCAACATATGAGATGTTACCATGGAATGTTACTTCCTGATGGGTGACATGATTTCCACATCTTCTACACAGAGACAAGGGGTTCTAATTGATTGATGTTAGAGGCCAGAAGAGAAATGCATACATGATCTCAAGAGATACCTCATCACTACCAACCATGGCTCAAATATGAATAATATCCCATGAAGACAAAAGGGAAAAAAATTGGGTCAACATGGAAGGAGTTCCTAAATGCCCTCAACACTTTGCATTGTCCCCAGATATAAAAAAATTGAAGATGCAACAAATAGAAGAATAAGATAACAAATAGAGGAAGGTACACTAAAAAACCTCCCATTTCCAAGTACCTATGGAGTACAAGGGTCCTTTAGAAGGGAACAACATTAAAAGACAATCTTTGGGGAACACAAGAAAACATACGCTAAACTAAAGATTTAGAAGTGAGTACTACATTCACAGGTTGTCTACTATCATATCATCTTCCTCCCAATCTTGATCATATGGGGAGAGAGGTCGTGATTGAAAAGGTACAACCATGTTGACATCCCCAGATGCCTCACCAATAGTTGAAGCCAAGGATGAAGTAGACTCAAAGTTATCATCCATAAGCTCAACTGTGGTGAATGAGAGGGATCATTCAATGATCACCATCAATGCCAAAATTTCCTCTAATGAGTAAAAATGCAAGACTTATATCTTGCAGGGGACACATGAGGAGGTGCATATAAAAAAAATTCCCTTCCAACCTCTACAAGAGGGTTGAGATGAAATCAGGAAAAGCCAGAACTTGTGTCACTGCGAGGACCAAAATAGAAAGGGGATTTGCTGGAGAAGATTTACGACACCTAAACTATGGGATAAGGCCTTTCTCAAACTTTCTCTTAAAGGACAAATGTGTAATGTCCCCTTTCTCGAATATGATTTAATAATAAATAATAAGTTAATAAAAGAATAAATAATAATATATTAGAATGTAATATATTATTAAAATTAACTATATTATTAATATAATAATAATGAAAGAATATAATATAATATATGTTATATATATATATTAAGACATGAACAAAATAATATTATAATCTATTATTAGATATAATAATAATATCGTAATAATAAATAAATAAAATTATAATATAATATAATGAATCAACACTAATAGAACAAATGAATGTAATATCAATTAATAAGATATAATATAATAACATAAATAACAAACATAAAATATATATAATAATATCAAACTTAAATATTAAACATAACATATATAAAGTTTTAACAGACGCGACTTTAGGAAGTTAAGGTATAAAGGGGGGGAGAAGATATCATGGAGGAAATAGAAAGAGGACACACACATATAGAATAGATGAGAATATGCCATCTAAGTGGAGAAAAAAAACACTATTAATACATGTAAACCAATCTTATACAACAAACACTCATACTACATGCTGTCAACATCTCATTAATATTGCCTATTATTTATAAGACAACATTATTGCTAAATCCATTCAAGAACATGAAGGAATCATGGTGATTAGTTTTTCAAAGGTTGCAGACTATAAGTTATTGCCAAAATAATAAGCTTATTGTTGGAAATATATGGGATTTGCCATGTAAACATAGAGAAATCTATTAAGAGATTGACAAGGTATGATACATTAAAACCACACAACAATCTGATTGGAACAAACCAAAAATAAATGGAGCAGAAAATTAACAAGTGAAGGGACATAATTTCTAATTGATTTATCAACAAAATATATATTTAAGGGATATAATTTGTTGACAATCAACAAAGGGAGCAATATCTCGAAGATTACAATATGGTAATATTTAGGATCATTGATAAAAATAATTTTTTCTAAGGAAATCTTTGGGGAAGATACAAGATTAATATGGAGAGTTTAATGGAAAGGATAGCAGTGGAGTAATGGGTATTCATTATATATATGTTATATACATAATTCATGAAGACATGAGAAATTGGAAACAAGAAAATCAGTTATGAAAAGCATATATATGAGAGATCTATGCATATATGAAAGAGAAACCTATAAAGAGATGAAGAAGATTGGATACTTCTTACAAGTCAAGTAATAAAATGTTCGACACTTAGATTCAAATACTCATGAAAAAATAATTACTATTAGTTGTTACAATCACATTCATACAATAATATGGTTAATATGAAAACCTATTGTGGACAATTATAAGAATTGAATACAAGTATTGGTTAGAAAGAAGCCTCTCACAATTGAAGTTATAGAAAGTAGTCCTAAAACTCAATGAATCCTAGAGGTGACATTATAGTGGTATCAGAGCATGATCCTAACATCCTGCAAGGAAGAAGATAAAACAAGGACATCATAGATCCAATCATAAAAAAATATAAGCAGCCATCGGCCAAATCAAGACCAAACAATTGGAGTATCAAATATTAGCATGTTGTAGATTTCCATGTATCGTGACGAGAATGTCAAGGAGTGCCACTTTTTCCCAATATCAAGAATCTCTCAGTGAACCAAATCATTAGACCATCATGGTGATAAAGTGTAAATCATTCTTCTTGTTGTCATAGATGTATAGGGAGATATTAAAGAATTCCAACGCATATGTAGCAATGCATATGACAAGACAAGATCAATCAATGATAAAGGAACATGCAACTATAATACATTTAAAATAGGTAAAGACAATGAGGTGAATTAAAGATGACTGCATCAATGTTTTTAAACAATGATTTTTTAAAGTAATGGGGAGACTTAAATAAATGCTTAATTTGACAAAGAGAAAATAGTCTTATTCATGGCTTGTTAATCAATCATTGTATCTTTTCTTGAGATACGAAGCATTAGTTAACGAAATAAAAAAGGAAGACCACATTATTAGTCAATAATTTGTTAGTGAGGATAGGTTCCACATAGAAGACTAGAGAACAAGATTTGTTAAAATCTTAAGTGGCATATATATATATGTGTGTGTGTTAAAGAAAGTGTCTTACTAAAATAAAGAAAGGTTAAAAGACAAACTCATAAGGTGAAATATGAACAATAAGTCTAAGTTATGTTTAAATAAAGGGATGTGATTAGTGGATCTATAAAAAGAGTTCACAACTTGCATAAAGGGACATAAAGAAAAGAGGATACTAAAATGAGTTTGTTTGTAGAATTGGAAAAAGGAGGAGTAGTGAGAAGGAAAAATTATATATATATACTATATAGATGAAGTCACTATTGAAGATCATTGCAGTTTGAATCATAAACAAAAATCCTAAGCAAAATCCTAAGGAGTAATTACAATGGTATCAATCATCATAATGAAAACAACTCATTCATCAAATAATCCATTTAGTCACACTCAAACATAAATGATCATTGAACCAATCAAAAAGTACATTGGATTCAATTCCTCCAACCATAAATTTGAGCAAATACATTTCTTGATTGTAATTCAATAATCAATCAATGGCAAGACATAGTCATTGTTTTAAATTAATTCCAATAAAGGAATTAAACAACATTAAAAAATGGGAATTACAAGATCATATAAAGGCACCATCCTAGTCATTAATTACAGGTTGACTTAGGAGGAAGAAAACCAATATATTGAAAGAGTAATAACTGATTGAGAGGGGATCTATATATTAGACTAGATCAATCATTTAAAAGGGGCTATCCTATGATGACAATTTAATGAATTATGTTTACTTATTTCACGAACCAAGCTATCCTTGGTGGTGGGAATTCTTAGTGAATGTCAAGAATGATCCAATCTATGCTTGGTGGAGGGTGTTCTTCATGAATGTCAAGATTGATCCAAGCCATGCTTGGTGGAGGACATTATTGGTGAGTGCTAAAACTTGATTAAGGACATTCTTAGTGAGTGTCAAAACTTGATCGAAACATTCTCGGTGAGTGTTGAGGCTTGATCAAGGACATTCTTGGTGAGTTTCAGAGCTTGATCAAGGACATTCTTGGTGAGTGTCAAGGCTTAATCAATGACATTATTGGTGATTATTAGAGCTTGATCAAGGACATTCTTGATGAGTAGACAAACTTGATTAATACATTCTTTGTGAGTGTCCAAGCTTGATCAAGGGCATTCTTGGCGAATATCAAAACTTGATTAAGACATGCTTGGTGAGTGTCAACGCTTGATCAAGGACATTCTTGATGACTGTCAAAGCTTGATTAAAGATATCCTTGGTGAGTGTTGAAACTTGATTACAAACATATTGGTGAGTGTCAAAACTTGATTAAAGACTGTACAATGAGAAATGGGAAGGAATGTTATGATGTAAATTCCTCCCCACTTCACAATTTTCACATTATAAAGAAAGGATATCCCTACTTGGCTCGGGGGTTGACTTAAGCTCTAAGCGGGAATCCAATTTGTTCTTCCTTAAATGTGTAAATGATAAAGTAAAGAATGTTTGGAGGATGCAAGCAATCTAATGGAAACAACACTAAAAATTTGATTAAAAAATTTGATAAAAATGTATATTGAGTTGAAACTGACAGAAATGAGAATTAGAAGACATAACTGACCTGTAACAAAAATTTTAGTGAAAAGTGGTAGGCATAGAGCGACTAGTTGATCTATACCCAGGGGCACATTGGGTAGTTGACCTATACTTGACACTTTCAGATGAATTTATCTACAACTTTTCCTGTATTGTCTAGAAAATGTCTAATAGCTCTGTAACCCATTCCTACACACAAAAAAAATAGAGAAAGGTTGAAATGCAGGTTTATCTCAATCAAACCCATTTTGAGGAATCAACCTTGAAATTAAATAAAATGAAAAGTGTGTTTTCATTTAGTAGAGGCTAGATCTAAATAATAAAGTATATCATACCTTGTAAATGCTAATACTTCTTTGAATGTAATCAAATATGTTGACGCAATAGCTTTGAATCAACACAAAAACCAAAAATGAAATCATGAAAAGGCAAAAAATTATAAGATAGATGTTGTACTTTACCAAAATGTATGACTGAAGATAAGAGAAGATTGTAATGATGGATGAGGATCTCCTTCCTTGATTAAAAACTCCTTTTCTTGGACTCCAATGGGGAAAGAAGCTAGATCTATAGAAGAAGAAACCTTGGTAGCTTGAGATTAATGAAGACTTGGATGCTTGAACTTGATGGCTCTTGAATACTTGATCACTTCATAGTAATGGATTCTTTCTAGTAGATTCATGATTGTGAAATGAGGTGAGATAGGGGGTTTGTATACATTTTAGATCATTTTGGGGAGTTAAACCTGAGCAGGCCAACCACAGATCCTAATTTCCCTCAAAAACCTTGGCATTGGACTTTGGGCCCAATATCCAAGGGAAACATCACCAATGACAATTTGTACCTAGGAGAAAGGTGCCAGATTTGATTTGGGTTCCAGGGAGTAAAGGTAGGTGCAAGAAAAGAAAGGACAACTTATCTTGGGGTCAGAACAAGTAAAAAATACTAAAAATAAATGAATAGGTCCTACATGAGGAAATGAATTATGGGATTGGATGGAAAATAGGAAAACATGCCTAGAAAGAAGGGCCAACCTCAATTTAAAGTAATATTAAGGGGACAGAAGGACCCATTTTTGAATTTAAGTATCTTTTAAGTGCTATATGAGGCTCTACTATTGAAAATACACTAAAGTAGGGACCAAAATGGTCCTAAAATTGAACACAAGTTAGGTGCTTACAATTTAGGACTATAAATTTAGCCCCCACTTTAGTAGGAGTATGAGACAAACCCATTCTCATGATAAATGAAGAGATAGAAGAGAGAAAGAATGATGAGAGAGATTATCATGGGCAAATTGCAAAGAGATAAGACACCACTAAGTTCAAGGACATAAACCCCCAAACAAAGGATCTCAACTCAAAAATTTATGCACAAGGGCATGAAAATAGAGAAAAATAAAGACAAAAGACACAACACACAAAAGGGGTTAGTACTAAAAACAAAACTCCAAATCAATTAGTAGAAGAGACCTCGATTAAAAATGTCCCATCCACTAATATCATATCTAGAAATCTATTGAAAGAGATTATGTGATCACATATAAAGGGTAAAAACATTTCCAAAGATGATAGAAAACTCCATGATCTAACCCACTAGCATAGCTATGAGAGCATGGAAAGAAACAAAGAAAGACCATGGATCCAATAGGCTAACAAGTTGTGTTATGCTAGGTGATCCATGGGAAGAGAAGAGAGAAGGAAATGGGTAGAAATGATGGAAATTTGTGTTATTATAGTTCCACTCATCTAAAAGAGAGAGAGAAAGGAGAATTTATGGTCTAGAAAGATGTGTTATGATAGTCAATTCTACCTTGAAAAATTTGTGCATATAGGTGGCTTTGAAAATGTTCTGTGCACATGGTTCGATTTGAAATTTTTTTGTGTATAGGGATGACTTTGAAGATGTTTTGTGGATAGGGGAGGCTTAAAAAAAAAATCTTAGTAATTAGTCTTATAGAAAGCATTATCTCCACGTGGATCAATGAAAAGTGATCAGGCCTAAAGAAAACATTATCTACTCAGGGATCAATAACCAAACAAAGAGTTGCATATACTATACAAGGGAGGCCACATGTATGTCCCCCTCCTTATGATGGAAACATAAATGGAATCATAAGGAAAGAGAACAAGGATACCTTCTTCTGAAAACAAGGATATATCCTTTAAACAATAATGTATGTCATATATGTAGCAAACAGTGACAACCCTTGTTAGCTAATAAACTAGATTTAATCGTGAAAGGATATCCACATGTGGGAAGAGAGCCTTGTAAGGAAGTAATATTTCTTACAAGAAATCTACCTTTAAGAGGAGCTCTTGAACAAATATAACATCTTCAAGACAAAGAGGGGAAGAGACCAAGAATAAACCCTTTTAGCCCCCTATTTCTATGTGAAAAAGGGATTCTTGATGAAGTATGACATACTTTAACATCCAAACTAAGGAAAATTTCTTATGATGAACATATTTTTACAAATAAAGAATAGGTTGTGATCAAGGATGCACACCTCTTGTGTAAGAGAGAATCTCGAATCAAAATGGATAATTATTTATAAGAAAAGAATTCCACATGATAAAAAAATGCCACTATACTAAGAAAATTAGACCCTTATAAAAGAAGGAGTAGTAAAGACATGAAACATTTCCCCCCAAGTGTGAAGGAAATATAAAATGTGTGATGCATCCTTAATAATAGTCACTTTAGAATAGATATGCAATTCAAAGAAAAATAAGTTGTAAACCAGAGAGAACTCTTAATGTAAAACAAACATATTTGTGCCAAAAGGATATCACATTATAAAGTAAGCAAGTCATAAAGGAAAGAGGTGAATGATATAAATCATATGGAAGATTATTTAAGATAGAAATGCCCTTTGAAGCATGAAAAATATTGTTAAGAAAAGATATAAGTATCTCATGTGAAACAAAGTATCTCATACCATAAAGGATGTACTATCATGAAATAGTATAGATCCATGAAGAGATGAGGGGGAGGAGCATGAAGGATGCCTCATTATGTCACCTTAGTGGTCAATCTAATTATACAATATATTCACTTCCAAGAAAGGAAGAAATTGTAAGGAGGATACTAATCTCATTGAGGAGAAAAATTTTGAACATCAAGTCCATACATGGGAGGACATCATAATACAAAAGAGATGATCAATAAAGAGATAATGGATCATTTTAAAGGAGAAATAAATGAGATAGAAAGACCTTTCCCTCCAAGTGATAAGGCAAGGAAAACAACCTATTATGTTGCTGACAATGCACATTATGAAAAACACAGGGCCAACAATGATGTAAGCTACTAAATTTACATAATGGAGAGAAACATAGTAGGAAAAGAAATGCTAAGGTATTATATTTACAATACTAGTATCTATAAGCTCTTGGATTTCTAAGTTAACATTAAAAGATGTATTTTGTTTAGACAAGAAATGAGTGACAAAGTCTTGAAAAGGGTTCATAACAACATTTTCTTGTGTTGTAAATCTAGTGGCTTGTAAAGGAGGAATATTTATAGGAACTTGATCCATCTTTTCAAGATCTTGTCTATCATAGGTTTGTGTAGGAATCATATTATAATCACTTTTATGATATTTTTTTGGTTTGGAAGGTGGAAGGCTTTTATGAAAAGGTGTTGTATAGGAATGTATAATAGGAGGATTTATCTCTATAGGGAGATGCTTAATCCCATCAACATTGATCACATCGAATTGATAAAAGGTTTTCTTTTCTAAGTTTTTGTCTTCACTCAATGTTATCGAATGTACAACATCATCTTGTTTCCAAAGAGTTGTCTTCATAAGAAACATATACCTTAAGAGAGGTAAATTGTGGGTTAACAATGCTTCATCACTAAAAGAAAGTAAAGTATCCCTAAGAGATGGAATGTCACTTTCTTTCTAAAAAATATCCTTATGAGTAAGAGGGTCTTTAGGAGAAGGGAAAACATAACTCATTAAGGCCTCATATATAGAAGAAATATAAACAAAATACATAGGAAGTGGTTTATCATTAGGATAAATATGTTAGGAATAGTCCCAAGAGATAACTGAGAGGGGGGGGGGGGGGGGGTGAATCAGTTATCTAAAAGATTTAATTCTTTATCCAAATTAGTATAGAAGAACATTAATCATATACACAACAAGATAACACTTAACACAATACCAAAATTTTGGTTATGGGGAAACCCAAAATAGGTAAAAAACCTGGTGGGAATTAGCACCCACTGAAAACTACACTAAAGTATAATGATCCTTGTTAGAAGATCTTACAACCCTAATAGGATTTGATCTTTACAATACATTAAGTAAAACAACCTGGTCAAAGGTCAGACCCTATTAGGAGTCTTTTATAAATAACCCTGTTAAAGGTGAGGACACACTGTCCGAGAGGACACTGCTCAAATGGTAAAGGTTGCAACCTTCTGCACAATAAATACACACTATATCTAGATCTTGGTGAACTGTGAAATAGACTTGTTGTCTTGATTAGTTCCAATGAATAGCATACACTCTCTACTTCTTCACATAGATATTCAACTGATGATTGATATAGCTTTACTAGCCCAATACTTCACACCTTCTTACTTTTCTTTTTTCCATGCTTTCTTTAGGGATCACAACTGACCAACTATAAGTACTCTTCTCCAAAAGATATAATTAGGTTAGCCTATTATGACCTTCTTAAAATCATGTTAGTGAAACAATACAACTCTCTAACAACAACTCCAATTTCTATACTAAGCATGCATCACAAATAGGACCACACAACCCATTATGAGTAGATGCGTCGCTTCATACTGTCGGCTCCACCAAATTAACTGAAACTTAACTCTCAAGCTGAAATACATTATACGCTCTTAACCAAACAACCTTAGCTCATAACCAAACACTAAACCAAACATGCATACCATAATGATAGGTGCAACTATAGAAATAATATAAATACTATTGGCTTGTAACAAATAATCTCCTAAAACTGTAACTAGAAAAATAGAAACATCATAACTCAACTTCAACTACACAGCTAACTCTGCGTATATGAACATAACTTCATTATTATGTCTACAACACAAAAACAAATGTGCAAGGCTCCATAGTAACCATACTATTAATTACATATTGAATATGGTTAAAATGGAATCACCAATATTCAAATATAAGAGTAGATAGATGTGTGGAGAAATATGAGATATATTCCCAAATCCAAATTCCCAAAGGAGAGATCCAATTTGATCAACCAAGAGGTTAATGCACAATTGAATCAATCTATAAAGAATATGAAAGAGAGAGCAAATCCAATGTTTCCCTATAAAGGAATTATGCTTGAAATCTAAGATAATTGAAATACAAGTACTAACCTCAAATTAGGGCAGATCTAGAAAATGTCAATTTCTGATGTCTGTGTGTACTTTCAGGAAATTCTGCAACCTGTATTGGACTGGAAATGCCGAGATGAAGAAAACCCATAAATCTTTCTCCAAGATGAGCTTAGGTTGACTTTGACCCTGATAAAAGGTCAAAGGCTAGATTCTTTATTTGAAGGTCAATTCTGATTTTGTTCGCAGATCTCAGAAGTTCGCCGAAAAGGGTATCCAAATTTGCTTTCAGATCTGAAATCCCACATCTGTACCTACAAGAAAATGGAGGTTTTTGTTGTATGGGGGGTTTGCCTTGGTCAAACCCTAATTTAGGAATTAACCTTGAAATTGAATTAAAATGTAGTGTGCATAAACAAAGCAATTGGAATAAATCACCTTGCTTATGTTGAAGTCCTTGTAGAGGATTCAAATCCTCAAATCGGGTGCTCCAATGGATGTAGAATGAATGTAGGATGTCTCAAATCAATGGCATTTGATCTTCAACACCAATCTTGAATATATCTTTGCATATGAGGAGGCTTGAATGAATGTAGAAGGATGGATCTTCAAGGGGGCTCCAAAGAGATTGAATCCTTCAATGGCTAACAATGGATCTCCTTGATAGATGAATGCTTGAAGACTTGCTTGAATGCTTGATATGTGTTGTGAATAATGTATGTTAGATGTAAAAATGAGAGAGGAAGGCCTCCTTTTATAGTGAACTAGGGCATAATCCTCTAGAGGGGCCACCTTGGAGAATTAAATCCCAACTAGGACCTAACCTTTAGAAAATATACCTAGATTAAATGCAATTAGAGGATTTACCATTTTGAAACCCGAAATGGCTGACCCAGAGGTGGGAAAACAAATATCCCGAAAACCCGATGCCCAAAAATCAAGGAATTTGGGATTTTGAAAGAGGGGGGAAAAATTGAGGTTGGGACTAATCTGGTCAAGTTTGAGCTCGATCCTGACCTAGTCAGGTTTGAGCTCGATCCTAACCTAGTTAGGATCTACCTTGATTCTGACCCTGGGCCTAGATTCAGTTAGAATCAGGTCAGGAGGTCCCAGGGATGCCCAGAGACCTAAAAATGATATCAGATAGGGACAAAATGTTAGGGACAGGCATAAAATCCCATGATAAGTGTGATGAAGGCTAGGAGGACCTATTTCTAAGTCCTACCTAGAAAATAGAGCCATGGAAGAGGGAAATTAAGGAGAATCCTCAGGATCCTAACCCTAATTTCACCTAGGATGAAGGAATCAAGTGCAAAAAAGAAGTGGAAAGTGGGGAGAAAGAAAAATACATGCAAAGACCTAATCAAGGTGCTCAACATGACCCTAGACCACTCACTCAGAGGGATAAATGCTCTTATCATAGAAGTGCTTCCATTTTAAGATGATACATTAAGCCCCCACTTTAGCAAGAGTATGGACTCGATGTGAACTCTTGGTAAAGGAGATCAAAATGAAAAGATAATCTTATCATAATCCAAGGGACAAAGAGAAACCTTAAGCCCACAGGGAATCAAGTCTTCATCAACACCTAGATCACAATAAGAGAGACATCTCTAGAGAGAAAGAAGGTGTGATTACCTCACCCAATGAGAACTTATGTCCCATTGTGAACCACACAAGAGAATGGCGTAACTGGAAAGATGGAATTGAGCCACCTAGTGAATGTGGCTACTCAATAGTCAACCCATCAAGGATTCATCCTTAGGAATATTCTATTCCATAAGAATAAAACCAAAAACAAAAGAGATCCAGTCTTAAGGAAAACTCCGACCTTAAGGGATCAAAATATATGTGTATTTAAAACTGGAGGGATCAAGAGATCCTAAAATATAAATCCATGCTTTAAGGATTAGTTACTAATCCAAAAAGGGAGAAAAGTATTTTGAAAAATAATATGTGCATATTGAAAAGTGCGTGTGTGCAATAGGTGAGTAGAGTGTATGCCCTTGGCATGTTAAAGTCATTGCTAACACTTTAATAGGAGCAATGGCTTTAACAGAAACATAAACAACTCCACTGATTACGTTTCCACATCGAGATGACCCCAGATGAAGAAAAATCAAGGGAAATATCATAGAAACATACAAAGAACACAAAAGGGATCTATCTACCATGGGGTCAGTACCATCATAAGATAATATATGATATTATTTCAAATGAATTGACATCATTCCTCAAAGAAAGTAGAACTACGATCACAAAGGAGGAAATATCACATAAGATATACAAAGAAGAATATTTTTAGACCTTGACATGGAGACCAAAAAGAATTAGTGCTACCATATCTCGAATCCAAGTAGATTACACAAGGAAACATTTACGAATAATAGCACATGTACAACATAACATTGAACAATGCATAGAAGAATAGAGATACATATAGAAGAATTTGAACAATAGTTTCAATTCCATTATCACCTTGCACCAACTGAGTAATAAGGATCATATAAAAGAATCTAACAACATTTAGCAATCACATTACAGGAGAAACATAGTACAACAAGCAAACACACAACAAAGATACCATGAAGGACAAGCTGATCAAGCGTGCCGCTGACTCTCCCCATCTTGTTGTATATCATTTAGGGAAGGTGGGTAACTCGTAAGAGGGACTATATCCAACATGGTAGGAATGATAGCCAGTTCCAAACAAGGATCCTCTTGAGAATCATAATGTTCGACACTAGGTGTAAGAGTTAATTGTGATGAAAGCATATTAGGTAAATCAATGTCAATGTCAATAGTCTCATATTCATCATTAACATCATTAGTATCATCAAGAGTATCTTCTTCATCAAAATTAATCAAAATAGAATCTAAGATATGAATAGAATCATCATAATCATGCATGTGAACATCATTATTAGTAACAACCTCTTCTAACATATTATGCATAGGTTTATTCGAGGAAGGTAAATATCTTTGAGCTTTAGCATGAGCATGATGCTTTTTACGAAGTTCATTAGAAGATTTATTACATTTTGATTTATTTGAAATAGGTTGAGAACTAGGAGGAACAATCACAGTATCTTTGACAGGTTCAGTAGAAGGAACTTGATTAACAGAACTAGAAGCCATAGTTAAAGGAGGTATAGAAGGTGTAGGTAAAAGATCATGATTAAGATCCCTAGGAGGTGAGCTTAATTCAAGAATCTTAGGATGTTTATAGGCTTGATATGATCGAAAAAGATTATCAAGTCAAGGAGGACATGAATTAGGTAATGAAGGCCAAAAAAAATCAAGAGCAACATAATCTCTAGGCCTAGAAGGTTGATATAAGCTATGATTTATTGTCTTCACTTCTTCATCATGAATGAACTTAAGACACTTATGGATAGGTGAAGCAACAACATGCATGGAAATCAACCAAGGCAAACCTAGCTTAACTTGAAATTGATCAAAAGTAGGAACAACAACAAAGGTAGTGTTCACAATTTTTTGACAAAGTTCAACTAGTAAAGTAATAGAACCAAATGATGGATAAAGAAAACCATTACAAGTTTGAATCCACACATTTGATGTATCATAAAAGTCACATTGTAAGCTTTTCATAAAAATATTTTCTTCAGTGATAACATTAACTAAGGATGTAGGATCAATAAGACAACCATGAGTAGGTTTCTAAAGAATCCTAGCAGCAATGTAAAGGGGACCATTAGGAGCGTTAGTAGTCTCAGAGTCATCAAAGGTAATCAAAAGTTCCCGAGGTCTTTTATTCTTAAATTGTTGTCGAGGTTGAGTTTTCATTTTAGGTTTAGGCTTTGGTCGAGGTTGAGATTGAACTTGAGGTTGAATCTGAGGTTGAGGTGAAGATACAGATTGACCAACATGCTCCACTTGATTAACAACATGATTGAGATCATCCATCTTTGAATCATACACAATTTCCATAACAGATGGTTGAGCAATTGTATTAGTATCATGTGTAGGTAAAGGGTTTGTATAGATTTGAAGGTTCTGATTAGGAGGAGAGATAGATTTGTTCCCACAAGCATCTAGATTATCAACAATAAATAAGGCATTAGAATCAATTAAATCTTGAACCTTATGTTTTAAAGAATAACACTTCTTAGTATCATGACCATTTTGACGATGATATTGACAAAAAAGCATTTTGATCAAAAGATTTAGATGCAATTGTAGCAGGTAAAAGAGGTCGAATAGGAGGTAAAGTAATCATATTAGCACTCAACAACATATTCATAATAGCATGTAAAGATTCTGAAAGAGGAGTAAATGTATGATTTAATCGAAAAGTAGGGGATGCAGAAGTGGCATTATGAGATGCAACAACAACTTGATCAACAACTACATTCGCTTGTTTATTTATCTTGACATAATTATTGAATTTTTGAAATTTGTTTGGATTAGGAGTAGCATCACTCTTATCAATTGGAACAGGAGCCATTAGAGTGTTTCTCTCAAATTGACTCACTTGTAATTAATAATGATGAAGTGCTGCACAAAGTTGTTGAAAAGAGGTAAATTCAGTAAGTCTTATCTCTAATATCCTTTTGCAAATTTGAAATAAACATACATTGCATATCAATATCAAGAACATGATAGGAAATCTGAGCATGCAAATGCTTAAATCTACCAATAAATTTAGTTAATTTTTCCTTAGCACTTTGTTTACAATGCATCAAATCAGTCAAAGACACTTGTGGGCCAATGTTGTTTTGAAATTGTTGGATAAAGGCATTAGCAAGTTTTGGAAAGGAATCAATGGAATAAGGAGGCAAGGAACAATACCATTGTAAGGCCTTGTCATGGAAGGTTCTAGAAAATAGTTTGGCTAAAATCCTATGGTCATGAGCATAATCACTAAAAAGGATTTGGAATGTTTTAACATGATGAACAAGATCTCCTTTTCCATTATAATTCTCAAGATGAGGCATCTCACCTTGTTGAGGAATAGGAGTAAAGATAATATCCAAGGACAAAGGACTTCCCATGTCACATGTAGGGATACTAAACTTGTTTTGGGTTAAGGAAGCAAGTTGTTGTTGTAAAGAGGACATAGTTTGAGCCAAACTGATGATAGTTGAATCATTAGAGGAAATAGGAGGAGTAGCAACATTAGACACACAAGGTAAAGTGTAAGAAGCTACAGGAATAGAAGACACAACTGGAGGAACACTAGGAACTATAGTTGGAAGCGGATTGGAACAAGTAAAAGGACCATTATGATATGAAGGTTGTGATGTAGGAAGAGACACATGAGGAACACTCATAGGAATAGAGGGAACCATCATAGTCACCAAAGAAGGAGTATAGGTAGGAATACTAGGTAAAGGATTAGAAGGAGGTTCAACACTAGTGGTAGGAGGAATCAACCCTAAATCTTGAGCTTCTTGAGCTAAAGGTTTAACATTTGAATGCACCAGGTGAGTAATACCATGCAAGAGGTTAACACCTTGATCATTATCATGGAGAACTTTCTTAAGAGCCTCTATAGCTTGAATGGAATCTTGATTATGGTTCTCTTCAATAAGCCAATTACCCATTTTATCAAGTTCAGTGGAAAGTTTTTGGACTTGTTCAGGAGGAACTCTTAAAGCGTCATTGTCATGATGAGATGAGTGAGAAGAGTTTTGCTCCATAGTAGGATTGGAATCATGAAGAATCAAGTTATCATCTGGGATCCTACGAAAAGGAGAGGAAGATTCAAGATCAAAGGCACCCATGTGTCTACAACTTCTTCTAACTAGAATATTATAAGTAGGACTAGTAGTAGTAAAGCTCATAAACCAATGCAATGTAAATGAACTAAACTAAAAACACATAAAGCATGGATATTTTTGTATTTTTGAAATATAACTAGCATGCAAGATCTAACACAAAAGATAAATCTAATTCTAACAAGATAAAATGAAAAGCACAATAAGGCATCCAATTCCACAAAAGAAAAGAGAGTAAGTATGTCAGGTTCACCAAAATGAATATTGAAGGTGAACACACTTAATAAGACAAAAGGAAATCTAACACCAAAAAGAAAGAGAGTAAGCTAGTCAGGTTCACCAAAATGAATATGGTTAAAATGGAACCACCAATATTCAGATATAAGAGTAGATAGATGTGTGGGGAAATATGAGATCTATTCCCAAATCCAAATTCTCAAAGGAGAGATCCAATTTGATCAACCAAGAGGTTAATGCACAATCGAATCAATCTATAAAGAATATGAAAGAGAGAGAAAATCCAATGTTTCCCTATAAAGGAATTATGCATGAAATCTAAGATAATTGAAATACAAGTACTAACCTCAAATTAGGGCAAATCTGGAAAATGTCAATTTCTGATGTTTGTGTGTACTTTTGGGCAATTCTGTAATCTATTCTAAACTAGAAACACTGAGACGAAGAAAACCCAGAAATCTTTCTCCAAGATGAGCTCAGGTCGACTTTGACCCTCATAAAAGGTCAAAGGCTAGATTCTTTATTTGAAGGTTGATTTTGATTCTGTTCACAAATCTCAGAAGTTCATTGAAAAGGGTATCCAAATTTGCTCTCAGATCCAAAATCCCGCACTTGTACCTATAAAAAAATGGGGAATTTTTGTTGTATGGGGGGTTTGCCTTGGTCAAACCCCAATTTAAGAATTAACCTTGAAATTGAACTGAAATGTAGTGTGCATAAACAAAGCAATGGGAACAAATCACCTTGCTTATGTTGAAGTCCTTGTAGAGGATTTGAATCCTCAAATCGAGTGCTCCAATGGATGTAGAATAAATGTAGGATGTCTCAAATAAATGGCATTTGATCTTCAACACCAATCTTGAATAGATCTTTGCATATGAGGAGGCTTGAATGAATGTAGAAGGATGGATCTTCAAGGGGGCTCCAAAGAGATTGAATCCTTCAATGGCTAACAATGGATCTCCTTGATAGATGAATGCTTGAACACTTGAATGCTTGAAGACTTGCTTGAATGCTTGATATGTGTTGTGGATAATGGATGTTGGATGTAAAAATGAGAGAGGAAGGCCTCCTTTTATAGTGAACTAGGGCACAATCTTCTAGAGGGGCCACCTTGGAGAATTAAATCCCAATTAGGTCCTAACCTTTAGAAAATATACCTAGATTAAATGCAATTAGAGGATTTACCATTTTGAAACCTAAAATGGCTGACCTGGAGGTGGGAAAAAAAATATCATGAAAACCTGATGCCCAAAAATCAAGGAATTTGAGATTTTGAAAGAGGGGGCAAAATCGAGGTTGGGATTGAACTGGTCAGGTTCGAGCTTGATACGGACCTAGTTATGTTTGAGCTTGATCCTGACTAACTTGGTTAGGTTCAAGCTTGATCTTGACCTAGTAATGTTTGAGCTTGATCCTGACCTAGTCAGGATCTACCTCGATTCTGACCTTGGGCCCAGATTCAGTCATAATTAGGTTAGGAGATCCCAGGGATGCCCAGAGACCTAGAAATGATATCAGATAGGGACATAATGCTAGGGATAGGCATAAAATCCCATGATAAGTGTGATGAAGACTAGGAGGACCTATTTCTAAGTCCTACCTAGAAAATAGAGCCATGGAAGAGGGAAATTAAGGAGAATCCTCAAGATCCTAACCCTAATTTCACCTAGGATGAAGGAATCAAGTGCAGAAAAGAAGTGGAAAGTGGGGAGAAATCCAAATACATGAAAAGACCCAATAAAGGTGCTCAACATGACCCTAGACCACTCACTCAGAGGGCTAAATGCTCTTATCATTGGAGTGCTTCCATTTTAAGATGATAAACATATAAAACTCAGCTTGCAACACTGTCAGAAACACTACTGTTACAAATAACTGCACAACTGTCTGCACTCATAATCAACCTTTGCATCTATGATATCATGATGATAACATATCCATACAACATATGCTCAGGGCTCTCTACATAAAAGTACAATGCACATTGCTTACCATATGTTGTCATTAATGACAAACATATAGTCAACACTGGCTTACTGGAAAATCTCCAACAATCTCCCCCTTTGGTATTGATGGAAACATATGAAATGAAAAACATCACAAATCCAAAAATACAACAATCTCTCCATCTCCTTAACAACATACTCCCCCATAAATGATTTCTCCATCTACTACTAAATGTTCTAAATATCTGGTGCTACATCTTCTTACTAAATACTCCCCCTTACTACTACATACTCCTTAAAATAAATTAATTGTTTTGTTTTTCATGACTATATACTCCCCCTTTGACATCAATGGAAAAGGGTTCCAAAAACAAATAAATACAAGTACTACTCCTGAAGTAGAGTAGTCCACCATTCATCAGTCACTAAGGACTAATGCACTACTGCAAATGCTAATCAGATCCAGGGAAGGGAATTAATCCCAACTTCTCCTTGAGATACTCAAATATGCCCTTTGGAAATGGCTTTGTGAATATGTCTGCTAACTGTTCTTTACTACTTACATAATCCAACTTTACTTCTTTCTCTGTAACTTTCTCTCTTAGAAAATGATATTTTATCTCAATGTGTTTTGTCTTTGCATGCATCATAGAATTCTTTGACATATTGATAGTGCTAGTTTTGTCACAATGGATAACAATAGGATAATCAATCTAGATTCCAAAATCTTTTATCATCTTCTTGATCCAAACAATTATAGAAAAATTTAATGCTACTGCTATATACTCTACTTTTGATGTTGACTGAGAAATACAATTCTTCTTCTTGCTTGTCCAAGTAACTAGTCTGTCTCCAAGAAATATTGCTCCTCTTGAGGTGCTCTTTCTGTCATCAACACAACCTGCCCAATCTACATCCGTATATACATGAAGTTCTACATTCTCTAAGTTAGGATACCATAAACCATAGTCTATAGTTCCTTTCAAATATCTGAATATCCTCTTTTTTGCCATAAGATGACTTTGTTTAGGTTTAGCTGCAAATCTTCCAACAATACCAATGGCATTAGAAATATCTGATCTAGACTGAGTAAGATATATGAGTTTACCAATCATAGACTTATATAGAGTCTTGTCAATTGTTATAAAAATATCATCTTTTGAAAGCTTGCTTCTTGTTATCATAGGGGTGATTACTGGCTTGCAATCATGCATCTTGAATTTCTTCAATATCTCCTTCACATACTTAGACTAATTAATGAATATACCTTTGTCTTTCTATTGTACATTCAATCCCAAAAAGTACTTGATAGGTCCAATCATGCTCATTTCAAACTCGCTTTGCATCTCTTTAGCAAAATTTGCACTAAGGTTGTCATTACCACCAAAAATAATGTCATCAACAAAAATAGCAACTACTAAAAATCCTTCAAGTGTCTCTCGTATGAATAAGCTACAATCTGCTACTCCTTTCTTAAATCTGATCTTTGTCAAGTTACCATCCAGTCTTTCATACCATATTCTAGGGGCTTGCTTTAGTCCATAAAGGGCTTTCTTCAGTCTACAAATCATGTCAAATTTGTCTGATAAACTAAATCCTTCAGGCTGCTCCATGTAGACTTCTTCCTTCAATTCTCCATTCAGGAATGCTTACTTGACATCCATCTGATATACCTTAAAGTCTTTGAATGTTGCATTGGCTAGAAATAACTTTATGGCTTCCAATCTGGTTACAGGGGAAAATGTATTAGGGTAATCAATTCCTTCTCTCTACGCATATCCTTTACATACTAGTCTTGCTTTGTTTCTTACTACTGTACCATCTTGATTAATCTTGTTTTTGAATATCCACTTGGTTCCAATCACATTTTTGTCACTAGGCCTAGGGACCAATTCCCATGTATCATTCTTAACTATCTGATCTAACTCCTCTTTCATTGCTTCATGCCAATCTGAATCATTACATGCATCTTCAACACTTAAAGATTCAATTTGTGAAAGTAAACATACTACTTCATTAACTATTGAACTTTTTTCTTTTGATCTTGTCATGACTTTATTGTTCTGATCTCCAATGATATTTTCTTTTGAATGGTATCTGGATGTGAATTTTGGAACATTAGGTGTGACTCTCTCATTTTTCTTATGTGATTCTTCTTCACTTATTTCAGGTTCACTGATTAATACATCAATGCTATCAAACATTTCTTCAACATTTTCTTATCTACTGATAAGTCTAGGTTCTTCTTCGATCATAGGTGCATAATCATAGAATCTCTCTTGAATCATGAACTTTTCATCAATCTTTACATGTGCACTTTCAATGATCTTCTTCAATCTCAAGTTGAAACATCTATAAGCTTTTCTTTTAGTAGAGTAACCAAGGAAAATACCTTCATCACTTCTTGCATCAAACTTACCAACACCATCATCTCTCTTGATGTAACACTTGCTTCCAAAGATTCTGAAGTATTTTATTGTAGTTACATTCCCAAACCATAGCTCATAAGGTGTTTTGTCTACACCTGGCCTTAATTGAATTTTGTTGATAGTATAGACTGTAGTATTGACTGCTTCTCTCCAATAGGTGTGTGCAACTTTTCCTTCAATCATGATAGTGTGCACTATGTCAAGTATGATCCTATTTATTGTTTTTGTAATTCCATTCTACTGAGGGGTTCTAGGTGCACTTAGATGTCTCTTTATCCCATGTTCTTCACAATACTCATAAAATTTGTCAAAGTGAATTCTCCTTCTCTATCTGATCTTAGACATTTTATCTTTAATCTAGACTCATTTTCAACTTTAGCTTTGAATATTTTGAGCTTCTCAAATGCTTCAGATTTATCTCTTAAGAATGCAACCCACATCAATCTAGAATAATCATCAACAAATAAAATAAAGTACCTTTCACCATAGTATGATCTTTTTTGAGTTTGTCCACAAAGGGTTGCATGCACTAGATCCAATTTGTTCTCTGCTGAATTCTGCTTGCTTTTGAATGAGTTCTTTACATGCTTTCCCATCACACATTCCTACACATTGTATCAACTGGTCTTGCAATACTAGGGAGGTCTCTTACTACCTTTACATTGCTTATCTTTACTATATTGTCAAAATTAATGTGACATAGTCTTTTGTGCCATAACCAACTGTCATCTACTTTTGCAACAAAACAACTTGCTTCTGAATTAAGGTAAAAAACATTACCTTTTATTTTTGAACCCGATGGAATAATTACTCCTTCTTTTTTATTAATGATGCACTTGTTGTTTTTGAATTCCAACTGATATCCTTTGTTAAGTAACTATCCAATACTTAGTAAGTTATGCTTCAAACCATCAACATATAGAACATCATCAATGTTGTTGTTTCCATCCAAAGTGATAGCTCCTCTACCTATGATAGGTTTAGGAGTATTGTCTCCAAATCTAACCATGTCACCTTTGTACTTATCTAGATGTACAAATCTATCTTTGTCTCCTATCATGTGATGTGAACATCCGCTATCAATGATCCAGTCTGTTTTGATGTCTGCTTGTGAAATTAATGATAGCTCTTATGCTTTCTTTTCATCTTCAATATCCATGTCATCAAACATTTTCTCCATATCTTTAATTTCAATAAATCCAATTTCATCTTCTACTGAATCTTCATTTGTTACTCCATCTTCAGGATAGTAATATTCTTTTGTATACTTAGGCTTGAAATTAGTTTTGTACTTCTTGACTCTTGTAGGTCACTTAGATGCAAAATGACCAATCTTGTTACATGAAAAACATTTAAATGGTAACTGACCTTCATATTTTCCTTTTCCTTTTCTTTCTTTCTTAGCAACCATATCAATGAATTCTTCTAGTTCTTTATCATCATATTCATCATCAAAATTACCAGAAGTGTTCAAAGATTTCTTACCATGGACTAAGGCTTTGAATGTTGTTTCAATTTTAGGCTCTGTCTTCAATCTTGACATCTCAAATGCTGAAATCTTGCTAATTAAGGTCTCTCCCTTGAAGTCTTTTGAAAACTGCATAGTCTCATTTAGGATGTTTATCTTGCTCTCATATTCTGCTATTAGAGTAGTCATTAATTTGTCCATTATGTCTTCTTCTAAGATCTCTCCACCATTGTTTCTGATTCCTGCAATTGCTTCATTAATTCTTTGATTGTAGGCTTTGATGTTCTCTTCAGGTAGCATCTCCAAAGTATTATACCTTTTCTTCCATGTCTTTCTACGCACATTCTTGGCTTGAATATCTCCTTCAAACATGTCTTCTAGATACTTCCATATTTTGTAGGCTTTATCTACCTTTTTGATCTTTGAAAACTCACTATCAGATAAGTTAATGATAAGAGATTCTTTGACAATTGCATTTTGAGTGAACATTTCTTTTTGTTTAATAGTTGCATCTTCTTTGGCTAGATCTTTTAGAGAGGGGACCTGAACATCTTGAGTAGCTACTTCAAAAATCTCAAAACTAATGCATTGCAAATGTGTTATCATTTTTTTCTTCCAGTCTAGATAATTCTCTCCATCAAAATTAGGAATTTATTTTCTAAAGAACTCCATCTTATCAACCTCAAGCTGTTAAAATTTCTCTCCGAGGCACTTGGCTCTGATACCAATTATTAGGAATAGTCCCAAGAGATGACTAAGAGGGGGGGGTGAATCAGTTATCTACAAGATTCAATTCTTTATCCAAATAGTACAAAAGAACATTAAGCATATAGGCACTAAGATAACACTTAACACAACACCAGAGTTTTGGTTATGGGGAAACCCAAAATAGGTAAAAATGCCGGTGGGAATTAGCACCGACTAAAAAACTGCACTAGAGTATAATGATTCTTGTTAGAAGATCGTACAACCCTATTAGGAGTTGATCTTTACAATACATGAAGTACAGTGACCTAGTAAAAGGTCAAACCTTGTTAGGAGTCTTTTATAAATAACCCTGTTAAAGGTGAGGACACACTGTTTGGGAGCACACTGCTTAAATGGTGAAGGCTGCAACCTTTTACACAACAAATACACACTATATCTGGATCTTGGTGAACTATGAATTAGAACTGTTGTCTTGATCAGTTCCAATAAATAGCATACACTCTTTTCTTCTTCACATAGATCTTCAACTAATTATTGATATAGATTTACTGGCCCAATACTTTGCACCTTCTTACTCTACTTTATTCCATGCTTTCTTTAGCAATCACAATTGACCGACTATAAGTAGTCTTCTCCAAAATATATAATTAGGTTAGCCTCTTAGGACCTTCTTGAAATCATGTTAGTGAAACAATACAACTCTCCAACAATAACTCCAATGGCTATACTAAGCACACATCACAAATAGGACTGCGCAACCCAATATGAGTAGACGCATCGCTTCACACTGTCGGCTCCACCAAATTAACTGAAACTTAACTCTCAAGCTGAAATACGTTATGTGCTCTTAACCAAATAACCTTAGCTCATAACCAAACATGAAACCAAACATGCATACCATAATGATAGGCACAACTACAAAAAAAATATAAATACTGTCGGCTCTTAACAAATAATCTCCTAAAACTGTAACTAGAAAAATAGAAACATCATAACTCAACTTCAACTGCACAACTAACTCTGCGTCTATGAACATAGCTTCATTATTATGTCTACAACACAAAAATAAATGTGCAAGACTCCATAGTAACCATACTATGAATTACATATAAAACTCAACTTGCAACACTATCAGGAACACTATTGTTACAAACAACTGCACAACTGTCTGTACTCAGAATCAACCTTTGCGTCTATGATATCATGCCGATAACATATCCATACAACATATGCTCAAGGCTCTCTGCATAAAACTACAATTCACATTTCTTACCATATTTTGTCATCAATTACCAACATAAAGTCAACATTGGCTTACTAGCAAATCTCCAACAAAATAATCATGCTACCAACCTCTTACACCAAATGATCTCTATCAAGAAGAGACTTTTTAGAAGAAAGATTGTCATTGTTGTTGAAGGCCTCTTTGGTAGGAGAAAGATCCTTAAAAGAAGTGAAGGTAATATCTTCTTGCATCACAATTTGGTTGGGATCAATTTTGGGAAGGGGTACATTATGGGAATATATGAGATGAAGAACTAAATTGTCATCATATGCATGAAAGGGAATATCTTGAAGATCCTGAAGAAAACTTGAAATTGAATAAGAAAATGAAGATAATAAATCCATTCAAAATGAAATGCAATAACAATTAGTCTAAGGTATGTACAGAGATGTTGTAATTATGGAAACATATGTTCTCTATGAAGATCGCATAAGCTGCAAAGTAAGTATGGAAGATCGCAGACTAAAATTGTCTAAGTATAAAACAATGTTTTTGACAGAGCACCCGATACAGTTTGTTTTGGCGACGTTCACTAGAGAATGATCAGAGTTTGTGTAGTTGAAAATAGACTCTATGGTGTCTTAGGATAACCCATCTTAGTGCACAAAAGAGTTCAAACAGTACGAACAAAGTTATGATTGTTTTACCAATGACAGAGTACAGCCGATAGAGCAGTTTTGAAGACAGAACTAGTAAATGAATTAAGGGATTATTTTGCTTGTCAAAATAATGACTTTATATTATAAAGAGATGACATCCTAGATGTTTACTCTTGGATAAAGATATGCAAGCCAACAAGAGAAAGATATTATGTTTGTATCTTGTATAAATAAAGATGTACCGAACATACTTGAAAAGTAACATGTAGTATATGTAACTTGTGATAGCAGCAAAAGTTGCTGATGAAAAGTTGTAAGTAGTACCATATTGTAATTAGTAAACATTTGTATTACTTGTTTGGGCAGTGAGCTCATCTGGAAATCAGGTTTTGTATCTACAACTCCTAATAGGGTTGAGGCTTCTAAAAGGGCCTATAGTCCCTTAACCAGGACTGATACACTACATAATTGTAGCGGGCTCCTAACAGGGTCAACATCCTTAACTAGATATCTTTTGATTAGTGGATCTTTGTGGGTACCATTCCCACTTGGGTTTTCCCTTGGCCAGGGTTTCCTCGAGAACATATCATGTGTTATGAGTTCTTTACATTTACTATTATGTATGCTATTTAGTTTCGTATGCTTTAAAGTAATCTGTTATATCCATAAGTGGGCAAAAGTAAACGTTTGTGAAATACTAATTCAACCCCCCTCTCAGTATTTCCTATTTCTAACAATTGGTATTAGAGCATAGTTACTCAGAGAAGAAACATTCAAGGAAAGCCTAGCAGCTTGAGTAAGATCTCTATGGATATGGATCAATTACAGAAGAATCTTGAAGAAGCTCTTGAGCAAATTGATATGCTTACTGATGAAAGAAACACTTTGAAAAGAAAGTATGATGATGCAAAGAATCTTATTGACAAATTGAAAGGTAAGATAGAAGATCTGAAATCTGAGAAGGAATCTAAAATTCTTGTTGAAGATTGTGATGATTTAGAAAAAGAAAATGTGATCCTTAAACATGAATTGAAGATAGCAAATCTTAAGCTTAGCTTGAAATATGGAAATGACAATTTGAGATCTGAGAATGAAAGTTTAAAGAATGAGAATGAAGATCTGAAATCTAAACTTGGCAAGGTAACATCCGAATTTGATAAAGCCAAATTGCAGTATGATGAACTTGAAAAATATAACAAAATTGTGAAAGGTGAATTGACTCAATCTAAACAACAACTTGAGAGGCTATAATCAAGCAGTGAAAAGATTGATAAGCAAGTATCTTATGGAAAACCATTCTATGACAAAACTGGTCTTGGATTTAACATATTGAAGATAGTTAGTGAAAGCAAGAAACCAGATCTGAATAAATGTGAAAGCAGTGAAGAAAAGAAGTTAGATGAAAACAAATTAGGAGATGCACCAAAGAAAGAAGAACCACCGAAGCAAGATGAATCATCCAAAGGTATGAAAAGAGAATTCAAACGTAGATGTTTTTCTTGTAATACTATTGGTCATATGAAGAGAGATTGTACAGGTAAACAATTCAAACCTCTTAATGGATATTGTTATAATTGTCATGGTTTTGGACATAGAGCTATTGAATATAGAAGATCTAAAGTTATTGAGAATAATTACAAGAGTAGAATGCCTAGAAATACTAACAATGTAGATCAGAGATCAACTGAAGACATGAAAAGATGAAATGGAATAGTATGTTTTAGATGCAACAAAATTGGACATATTGCTACAAATTGTACAACACAAATCAATCAAAAAACACCTAGATATGGAACCAATGGAATCAATTGTCAGATATGTAACAAGATTGGACACACAACAAGATTTTGCAGAATGAACAATGGAGGTTATCATCATAACCCTAACCCTAGAAACTATGCAAGAAGAAATGAAAATGCAGGAAACAAAGAGAAAGGTTGCTGTAGCAATGAAGATGAAGTAAAATTTGTTAAAGGTAAAAATCAAGGAGGTATATTCAGCATTAAAGGTAATCAGGAAGGTAATGTATCTGATGGTAAGAATGAGTCTTTACTTAACCCTTCTTTAAGCACTTAAATTATGTAAATTTCTGTAGTTAAGGAACTTAGAATTAGTATAGAATTAGATTTTGAATGAGTTAAGTTTTTCATAGTTAGATGAAGGTTTTTTATGTTATAATAATGCTATGGTTAAGTGCACAAAAAGAAATATTGTTTTTTGCGAGGTCGCAAGAAGATTTATGGTTGCAGGTTTACAGAATCAGCTTTTTGGCATTTTAGCAGCAAAAGAATTGAATGTGATCTTAGATCGAGTAAATGCTAAGTATTAAAAGATTAAAATTGAAGTTATTGTGATTATCAAGTGATTAGAAGTGATTTAGAAGTGAAGAAAGAAGTTTGGTAGTGATTTGCAGAAGTTTGAAGCGCCGATCAATTGAAAACCCTAATTTTGCAAATTTAAGGTATTTATCCAACTAAGATCTTGAATCAGCTTAAAGTAATCAGTTATAATCATGGATGTATAATTGATTCACAACATAAAGGATAAGAGTAAACCTAGAACTAAGAAAGATCTAGTTGAACCCTCAGAAAGAGATGCTAGTTTAGCCTTATCATCCGTACCAGACGGAGTTCTTCATTTAGAGAATGTTAAAAGTTATCTTGGATGCAAGTATGAAACCCTAAGGGAGAGTGATTTTAATGGTGCATATAAGAAAGTGTACAACATGGATATGTCAGTGAAACAAGGTTATGAACATCTCAAAAATAATGAAATCATTGAATACTCTATGAAATGTGAATTTGATGATGAGGAGTGTAGTAAGATCATTTTGAGTAGGATACATAATGGTAAATTTTGGTTAGAAGACAAAGTTATAGACATAACTATAGACCTAATTCATGATGTGATTGGATTATCAAAAGTTGTTGCAATTCCACTGAATGAGAAAAACATGAGAAAGATTGTGATTGAAAAAACCGGTTCAGTATACAATGGCAGAGGTATAGTCATTAGTAAGATTAAGCAAGATGATGTAAAATACTTGTGTAAGATTTTGACAACAAAGTTCTGTGGAAGCTCTAGAGAAGATGATATGCCAGCAAGTATGGTACACATTGCTTATTTGATGTTTGTGGAGAAGAAGCCTATGGATATGTGTGAAATTCTGAGAATACAGTTGTTTGAGAATTTGGAAAAGATAAAGAAAGCTAAATACACTTACTTTAGATTTTCCTCATTGCTTACTTACATGTTCTTCCACTTGCTAAGAAGATTTCCTTACACTATTGAATGGAATGATGGTGAGAATACTATGGCAAGAATCAATAAAGTTTACATGAAACATCTTATTGAGAAGGTTAATCACAGTGTAAAGTTAGTGTTGAAAACTTTTCAGAACATTGTGGTAAATAGATCAAGAATTCCTCCATCCCTAGTTGAGAAATACAAAGATGATATATGTTTTATGGTTGATACTGATTTCACTTACATTGAGGTAGTAGAACCTAGACATGAATTCATAGACCCTCTTGGCTATGAAATCTCTGAAGTTGAAATAGAAGGATATGTTAGTAGATTGTTGAAAAGTAAAGTTGATGCTCATGGCAATAGATTTGGAACATATGATGAAAACTTTGATTCAGCAAAGACACTTAAGGTAGAAAATAAATGAAAGAAGAGAGTGGAGTCTACAATAAGGAAAATTCTAAAAGAATCAGGTATGAGTGAGCAGGAATTTGATATTGCAAGAATTTGGAATTTGATGAGTCAAATAGAGAAACCCTTTTCTTCAGCACCAAGCAAAAGAATGAAAGCAAGTGCTTCAGGAATAGGTAAAAGACATAAAACAATTGTTCTACTAGTACCTAGAAGAGTTGCAGAGATAAAAGATGATGAAGTGACAATAAAGAAGAAATCATGGAAACCAAGGATAGAAAGAGTTAATGAAGATATAATGCAGCATGGAGACTTTACCAAAATGAATAAATACTATGATTTATATGGATCCTCTGACAGATTAAATCTAGAGAATGCAATGGTTACACATATGATTTTGACAAACAAGAAATTTGATACTATTCATGGAAAGATACCAGAAGATTTGTACAACAAACTTGTGAGAAGAAAGATGAGAGGACAAGAAGAAGATACTAAAATGAGAGAGAATGTGATTAGACAGTTCTATGAGATAAGAGATGATGACCACCTTAAATAGATCCTTAAGACACTTGGAATCCTATTAAGAACCAAAAGAAGAATTATACAAATAATGGGAGGTTAGTATGAACAAGTGAAGACTGAAATTGAATAGGTAGTTGTGCAAGTGCTAGCAAACTTGGTAGCAGGAAAAGATAGAAAAGATCAATCAGTTGCAGAATTAGCAGAGAAACAGAGGTAGTTGAAGCTGAAGATATTCCCTCTTCTTCTATAAACATTGGCACATAATCTATGGACATTGAAGGAACAAAAGTTACTTTAGATTCAGATGATGTGGTACTCAATAGTTTGGATAACATTGTTGACAATTTGGTTTTGGGAGAGCAAGAAAAGAGTATTGAAATAGAGACTACTCGAACTGAAGTGCAAATGGAAACAGAGGCCCATACACCTATTGAACCACAAGAAGACATCAGTCTTACTCCTAAGACTGGAAAGGAGAAAGGAATAGGAACATTGATTGAAGATTTGAGCAAGGAAGTTGATGACAATGATCAATTAGAGTTGATCACTTCTTTGAACAAAATTATTGGTAAGAACAAGAAAGTTAAGAATTTGGAAGGTAGTCTGAAAGATTTGACTGAGAAGCTACAAAGTGTTATATCTAAAAAAGTCTTTGATTCAGATCCACCTGAAAGAGCAAAGATGGTAATTAATTCTTTTGATATTGAGTTCACTAATTTGACTGATATTGCTAAGGTTAAGGCTTAGGCAGCTTATGAAGCTGAGATGTTGTAGAATATTAGTCAGAATATCAAGAATGACATTGATAGCCTTGAAAGACACATTAAGAACTTAAGGAAACATCTTGAGACTGGAAAGTGTTTGTACATTCAATGTACAAAATCTAAAGATATTTTAATTAAGGAAGAGAAGAAGATAAAAGAGAAGCAAGATGAAATTGCAGCAGAGAAAAACTCTTTGGCCAGCCTAAACATAAAGATCAGTGCAGTTGAGAAAAAGATCAGAAAATTATGTGATGAGATAAGGACTTTGAATGATGAGAAGAACAAGAAAATTATCAGAATAAACATCTTGAGAGAGCATGTCTCAATCAAGTTGACTATATTAGAAGAGCAACTAGAAGAATGTCTTACTGCTAAGACATCATTTCAAAAGTTCAGCTTTAAATCCCTTCAGGCCTGTCAGATATCAACATACGGATTGAGTACTTTACTCAATGTAGCAGAATCAATAAAGAAGGCATGGGAGAAAGATTTTGAGACTTGGAAGATAGATTTTGTAGATTGTGTTGCAAGCCTACCGGCTTTGCAATAAGACAGTAAGGTAAAAAATTTGACACAATTTTGTATATCCCTTTCCACCCTTTATTTTGTCATTGTTGTCAAAGGGGGAGAGATACTTAGAAAATTGTCTATATATGATAAGGAAGGATACTCATAGGGGGAGTTCTATGGAGTATTATGAAGTGTTATAGATTATGTGTATATTTTAAGGAGATATAAGGATAGTATACTTATTTTATACTATGGCCATAATTTTGATACAAATTTTGAGATTTTGACTTGTACACTTAGCCAATTTTCTCATATGTTGCCACCAATGACAAAGGGGGAGATTGTTGGCAATTTGGCTGAGGTATGTACATAGATGTTGTCATTATGGAAACATATTTTCTCTATGAAGATTTCATAAGCTGGAAAGTAAGTATGGAAGATCGCAGAGTAAAATTGTCTAAGTATGAAACAATGTTTTTGACAGAGCACCCGATACAATTTGTTTTGGCGACATTCACTGGAGTATGATCAGAGTTTGCGCAGTTGAACATAAACTCTATGGTGTCTTAGGATACCCCATCTCAGTGCACAATAGAGTACAGATAGTACGAACAAAGTTATGATTGTTTTATCGATGACAAAGTACAACCGACAAAGCAGTTTTGAAGATAGAACTTGTAAATGAATTAAGGGATTATTTTGTTTGTCAAAATAATGACTTTATATTATAAAGAGATGACATCCTAGATGTTTACTCTTGGATAAAGATATGCAAGCTGACAAGAGAAATATATTATGTTTGTATCTTGTATAAATAAAGATGTACCGAACATACTTGAAAAGTAACATGTAGTATATGTAACTTGTGATAGCAGTGAAAGTTGTTGATGCAAAGTTGTAAGCAGTACCATATTGTAATCAGTAAAAATTTATATTACTTGTTTGGGTAGTGAGCTCATCTGGTAATCAGGTTTTGTATCTACAACTCCTAATAGGGTTGAGTCTTCTAACAAGGCCTATAGTCCCTTAACCAGGATTGATACACTATATGATTGTAACAGGCTGCTAACATGGTCAACATCCTTAACTGGATATATTTTGATTAGTGGATCTTTGTGGGTACCATCCCCACTGGGGTTTTCCCTTGGCCAGGGTTTCCTCGAGAACATATCATGTGTTATGAGTTCTTTACATTTACTGTTATGTATGCTATTTAGTTTCTTATGCTTTAAAGTAATTTGTTATATCCATAAGTGGGCAAAAGTAAAAGTTTGTGAATTACTGATTCACCACTCCTCTCAGTATTTCCTATTTCTAACAGTATAAAATATTTTTGTATTTTTTTATTGTTTTGACAAATGTAATTCAATGAAATGTAAGAATGAGCTAGATCTATAAAATAAGGGGAAAGAAGGTGCAATTTTTTTGTTTCACAATGCAAATATACTAAATGGGACAATGCAATCAATGTAAAGGAGATCTAAACACCAAATAAAAAATGGAAATGTCATGCGTCAAGTTCACAAAAAATTACAATGGGAAATGGGAAGCAATGCTATGATGTAAATTACTCCCCACTTAACAATTTGCACATTAGGAAGAAAGGATATCCTCACTAGGATAAGGAGTTGACTCAAGCTCTTAGTGGGAATAAGGTATACTCTGCCTTAAATGTGTAAAATGATAAATTAAAGAATGATTGGAGGATGCAAGAGATCTAATGGAAAATACACTAAAAAGTTGATTAAAACAGACTAATAAAATTGATATCAAGTTCAAACTAATAAAAACAAGAATTAGAAGACATAACTAAATTGTACAAAAAATTTCAATGAAAAATGGTAGGGATAGAGAAGCTAGTCAATTTGTACCTAGGGACACAACAGGTAGTTGACATGTACACAACACTTTCAGATAATCTTTTCACAGGATCTACAAAGGTTCCTGTATTGTCGAAAAAAAATATGACAACTCTGTAACATGTTCCTAAACACAAAAAAATGAGAAAAGAATGTTGAAATGAGAGGTTTTCCTCAGTGAACCCCTTGTTGAGGAATCAACATTAAAATTAAATAAAAGGAAAAGTGTGTGGTCATGTAGCAGAGGCTAGATGTGAATAATGAAACATATCATATCTTGTAAATGCTAATACTTCTTAGAATGTAATCAAATATGTTGATGAAATAGCTTTAGTTTAACACTAAAACCAAAAAGGAAATCATGAAAAGACAAAACCTTATGAGATAGATGTTTTCCTTCTCTAAAATGTATGATTGAAGATAATAGAAGACTTTAATGATGGATGAGGATCTCCTTCCTTGATAGAAAGCTCCTTATCTTGGCCTTCAATGGGGAAAGAAGCTAGAATTATAAAAGAAGACACCTTGGTTTCTTGAGATGAATGAAGACTTGGACGCTTGAACTTGATAGCTCTTGAATCACTGATCTCTTGAAAATAATGGATACTTTCTAGTATGATTATGAAATGAGGTGATATATGGGGTTTATATACAATTTGCATCATTTTGGGGAGTTAAACCTAAGTAGGCTGACCATGGGTCCCAATTTTCCTCCTAAACCATGGCATTATACTTTGAGCTAAATTTGAACCCAATATCCTAAAAGCACATCACCAATGGTGATCTATACTGGGAGAAAGGTCCCAGATTTGATATGGGTTCCAAGGAGGAAAGGTAGGTTGGGAAAAGAAAGGACATCACAACTCAGGGTTAGAGCAAGTCAAAAATCCCAAAAATAAATGAATAGGTCCTAGGTGAGGAAATGAATTATGGGATTGGATGGAAAATTGGAAAACATGCCTAGAAACAAGGGCCAACATTAAGTTAAAGCAATATTGAGGGGAGAGAAGGACCCATGTTTGAATTTAAGTATCTTTTAAGTGCCATATGAGGTCCTACCATAGAAAATACACAAAAGTAGGCACAAAATGGTCCTAAAATTGAACACAAATTAGGTGCTTATAATTTAAGACTATACAAATACATTCTTGGTGAGTGTTGAGACATACTTGATGAATGTTGAGACTCTTGGAAAGGAATAAAGTTAGAGGATACATAGCCCTCAAGGTTCATTCATCAAAGAGTAGAACAATACTTAATGAATAAGTCCTACAGTGAATCAAGGTAAGTTCTATCTTTTGAATATTTCTTAGGTTTTTAAATTGAATATCTTTAGAATTGATTTATTATAGTTCTCACCTCAAGTTGAAATTGCCATTACAGGGTCATTGGATTCAAATTAGATATCAAATTTGCTTAGTAAACACCACTTGTACTGAAAGTTTGCATTTCTTGAAGAGAAGCTATTTTGGGGAAGGGCATACTGTAATGTCCCCTTTCTTGAATAGGCTTTAATAATAAATAATAAATTAATAAAAGAATAAATTATAATGTAATTTATTATTAAAATTAATTATATTATTAATATAATAATAATGAAAGAATATTATGATGTGATATTATGTTATATATTAACTCATGAATAAAATAATATTATAATATATTATTAGATATAATAATAATAAATAAAATAAAATTATAATATAATACAATGAATCAACATTAATAGAACAAATAAATATACTTTAAATTAATAAGATGTAATATAATATAATAATATAAATAAAAAACATAAAATATAAAGGATGGGTGTGTTGCCGAGTTGGTGTAAAGGTGAGTCATGAGGCATAATGCGAGGTCAATGATCCCAATGCTACGCATCAACTCTAGTTTAAATCTCACCAGGGTCACCATAAACCCTTTCAATATACCATGGTGATATAGATATTCAGGTTGTCTATGAGTGCTAGGGTTTATTCCCTTCCTTCTAATCCTGTGACATGCAATAGTGGCGGGACAAGGCCACTTAGGCTCAATGAGTCATCTGGTAATGGTTGGTGGTGCGAATGCCTGTCAAAGGGTGGTTTATGTGACAAAAATGGTGATTTTTATTTTATTTTGAAAGTTTGAAATGGTGAATGAAGAGGGCAGACTTTGGAGGGTTTGAGTTGGGTGGTTCATCCTAAGTAGCAGTTGGGAGTGAAGATGTCTGCAGCCAGACCAAAAGGATGAAACAACATAACGTGGGGTCCCAAAAGATTGATCTTGGTGTGGGCTCGAAGCAACAACATGGAATTTTGGGCATTTTCAGCATGGTGCCCCAATTTGCAATGAGCATAAGGCCTAAAGCCCTTATGTTTCAAATAGAAAGTTGTTGGATGTCATCGTGCCCTCATCCAAGGCTTGTTTTTTTGTATTGGAGGAAAATTTTTAAAAAAGAGGTAGACCATAATATGGTTGTTTTCTTAGATCTAGGTTTTCTAGGTCATTTTAGGGGCTTATAGCCTAGAGTCTCAGTGATCTTCACAAATGGATCTTGGAGTATTGGGACTGATTCTAGAAGGTCATGTGCAGATTTATCCAGCAGCTAAAGACTTTTTTATATTAGTTTTTGAGAATGTAGGGGATAGAAATAGAATTTTGTGTGATAAAAAATGGTGTTGGGAGAATAGATTTGTACTGATGTTGAAACCTTGGAACCTAGACTTCAATCCGGCTAAGGAAGTTTTTGATAAAGTTCCACTATGGGTGAGAATTCCTAACTTTCCCCTCCATCTATAGTTTGATTCCTATCATGAAGTTCTAGGTGATGCTTTAGGGAAAATTTTGATGGTGGGTGAAGGATCCTCAAATCTACTCCATTCTACCTTTTCTCATATTCTTGTTGAAATGGATATTACGAAGGATCTCTTTATAGAGATAATGGTCAAAACCTCAAAGGACACTTGGGTTCAATCTTTTGATTGTGAAGGAATTCCCTTCATATGTAAATTTTTCTTTCAGATTGGACATATGGTAGCTTAGTGTGAAAAAGTTAGAGTGTGTAAGCTGGCTTCATGGTGGAAGGATATTTCTACCCAACACTAGATCGTTGAGAAGAAGGTTGAGTGACAAAAGAGCTTTGTTTAAGCTATTTATGGGGAGTACAAAGAATGGTCTCCTATTGAGATGGATGATAAAACCATGCAAAGCAATGGAAGTGTGGTTGCGATAGGTAGTGTTGGGGATATCCAACAAAAAAATGGTGTTGCTACTCCAACTGGAAGGGAGAAAAGAACTCCAATTGAGACTCATGATATGGGGGATGTCATGATGATAGTTGGAGGCCATTCTGACCAAGAGGGGAGTTTTACTAATGATCATGCACAAGATTCCATGGTGGCCTCTGAGGATTGGCATAATGAAGTGGCTATACTTGAAGAGGGTTGGCATATTGTGAAAAACAAGAAGAGTAGAAAAGTAAAGAAGGGAACCTTCAATATGACTCTTCATTCTCACACAAAGGGAGGCAAAGTTAGCAATTCTTGATTTGGTCTGTTAATGGACCTTTGTTGTGCCTTTGATGGGATGGTGGATTCCTAGTTTGTATCCACCCTTGGTTTGAGGCAAGCACAATCCCACCCTCCTTTTAATAAAATCACACTTGTTACGGAGAAAAGTAGCTTGATGTTAATACACATAAACCAGAAAAAAACACTCATACTACATTGTTGATATCTCACTAATATCGCCTATCATTTATAAGACAATGAGAACATGAAGGAATCATGGTGGTTAGTTTTTCAAAGGTTGTGAGCTATAAGTTACTACCAAAATAATAATTTCAACATTGGAGATACATAGGAGCTTCCATGTAAACATGGATCAATCTATTAAGAGGTTGAAAAGCACAATACATTAAGACCATACAACAATATAATTGGAACAAACCAAAATTAAATTGAGTAACAAATTAACAAGTGAGGGAACATGATTTATAATTGATTTATCAATAGAAAATATATTCAATGGATATAATTTGTTAACAAACAACAAAGGGAACAATATCTTGAAGATTATGATATGGTAATATTGCATGAGTCAAAAGGTGAGATGTCCTTAGGTTATGATCATTGATAAAAAGAAATCTGTCTAAGGAAATCTTTGGGGCAACATATAAGACTAATCCAAAGAGTTGAATGGAAAGGGTAGTGGTGGACTAATGTGTATTCATTATATATATATATGTTATACACACAAGTAATGAAGACATATGAAAAATTTATTTCAGAGATCCCCTCTCTGAATTAACCCCAAGATCTCTCTTCCACCTCCACTATCCCCAAGCACAGAATTCAAAATGCTCAACAATTGATTGTAGACAAAATGAAGAAATTGTTTGAGATGAACATAAGCATTGAAAGGTAGTTGAATGGTGGTAAACCAATGGATTATAATAGGTTTTCTAATAAGGTATCCCCACAAGAGTCCATACAATCTCCTCTCCCTAGTAGGGATAAGATCATAGTCCTGAGTAAGGGAGATGCATCTTCATTAGCTAGTTTGATTGGGGACAATTATGTTGAGGCTCTACTAGTTAAACAATTATTAGCCATTTATATTTACCCCTCTGAGAAATAGGATGAGATAGTTTGTAATGGAAACACTGGTAACAATAGTAAGGAATTGCATAGGTTCTTTGAGGGGTCTAAGAGAAATAAGGATTTAGCCTCCTCTATTAACCACAACTAGAGGGAGAATGAGGAGGTCATCTCCCTTGATCAAAACCTTGAGGTTATCCCTTCTAAAGGGGGGAGTGTGGAGTTTGACATGCTCATAGGTTTGGAACCTAATATAAATGCAAGTGCTATTGTACCTATAATGGTGTAAATTTTACACCCTTGTGTAGAAGCCATTTTCACATTTTATCCACCTTGACATAAGACAAAATTATTGTTAGGAATAGTCCCGAGAGATAACTGAGAGGTGGGGGGGGTGAATCAGTTATCAAGTTTCAATTCTTTATCCAATTAGGTATGCTTAAACATAAGCATAAACACAATGAAAGAACACTTGAACACAACACCAATATTTTGGTTACGAGGAAACCCAAATAGGTAAAAACCTCGGTGGGAATTGACACCCACTAATATTATATACTAGTGTATTATGATCCTTGTTAGAAGATCCTTAACCCTGTTAGGAGTTGCTTTATAATATATTTAGTACAGTGGACCTGGTCAAGGGTTGAATCTTGTTAGGATTCTTTTAAAATAGTCCCTATTAGGGGAGAGGATGCATTGTTCGAGAGCACACTGCTCAAAGGGGTGAAGGCTACAATCTTCTATTTAACAGATACACACTATATCTAGATCTTGGTGAACTGCGCTTTGACCTGTTGTCTAGATCAGTTCCAATGTATAGCAAAAATACTTTACTTGGTCACATAGACCTTCTTCTGATGGCTCAACACTTTGCACACTCTGCTCTACTCTTATTGTCAACCATGAACCACACTCTAGCAATCACAAATGACTGCCTATAAATATCTTTCCTCTAAATGATATAATCAAGTCAACCTATTAGAACCATCATGAAATCATATTAGAGAAACCATAACAAACTCTAATAACAATTCAGTTGGCTCTACTAAGCACGTAACACATTCTGGGACTTGTCCAATAAGATAATTGTACATGCACGCTACACATTATTGGCTCTACCAAAACAACTGCATCTTTCTCCTCAAGCTAAAATTACTTCATGTGCTCTTAACAAAATATCACTGACTCTTCTCTAAGCTTGAATCCAAGGGCACATACTAAAATGATAGGCGCAACTCCAGAAACAATGAAATCTCTGTCGACTCTTCTAAATAAGCACAGGAAACTGTTACTGGTGAATAGCGACTGCATAAATTCACTTCTACTGATCATCATATTTTGTGTCCATGAATGTAACATTAATAACATGTCTCCATCACATATCCAAAGGTGCAAGGCTCCATGATAACTGTACGGACAACCATACATAGAACATTTCTTGTTACTTTGTCATGAACACTGCCGACACAAGCTGCTATATAACTATCTGTACTAACAGTTAACAATTGCATCCATGATATCATCCTGATAACATTTCCATGCTACATATACTTATAGCTTACTACATAATTCATCCACACATGCTACTTACCATATGTTGTCATCAATGATAAACATATAGTCAGTACTGGCCTGCTGACAAATCTCCAACAATCTCCCCCTTTGGCATTGATGGAAACATATGGAATGAAAAACTCCACCAATCCAAATGAACATTTATTTTATAACATTCTCCATTTCCTCTTCAAATCTCCCCCAAAGATGAGTCCTCCATCTGCTGCAATATTCTTCAACATTCTCCATTTCCTCAACTGAACTGCTTTCATAACTGAATACTACTCCCCCTTAGTATGTTACTCTTTCTTTTACTATTTTTCATGACTATATATTACTCCCCCTTTCACATCAATGGAAAAGGGTGCCAGTCAGTTTGAGCACTAGTACTACTCCTAAAGTAGAGTAGTCAACCATCCATCAATCCCTGCGGACTGATGCCTTTTCTTCTTTCTTTTAAGCAAAATCAAGGAAGGGAATTACTCCCAACTTCTCCCTGAGATACTGATGAAGGGTGCTCCCCTTAATAACACAAACACATAACAGAAAAAGAGAAACAACAACAATATGCAAGAACAGAAAATTGGCTTCTTATTATCTCCACAAATGTGGAATTACAAACTTTCAGAATTACAATATGCAAAGCCACATGGGCATTCCCTTTCAATATTCTGTAGGACAAAGCCTCGAATCAATACCCAGATCTACTACCCAGAACTATTCTGAACTGCCTAAGACAATAATACAGCCTTCCTTATATAGGCAATTTTCCACCGCCTGGGAAGGTTCCAGAATTTTAGCCAATAAAGCCGACCAACTTAGAATTATTTTATTTTACATTTTATTACATCATAGTCGGCTCAAGATAACCTTTGAAACCCGAACAGAAATTTTGAAGAAAAATTATTTTCCGCCATTTCAGGTGGTCCAACTTCCGAAGACCATAAGTCATCACCAGTTGACCCGCTCAGCTATTATAACCCCATTTCAGAAATGCCACAAAGCGCTCTACAAGCTTGACCGGCGCAAGTGCTTGTCACCCAAATTTTTGACCTCATCCGGGGCCTCTAAAGCCTTCAAAACTGAGTTCAAAGTTTCTGCACCCTGCTGCCAATACCGAAAATCTTCAATATCTTCCAATATACACTTGATCTGGCAATGAAACTTTACTGGCAGACTTATATGACCAAAATGAACCTCCAAGAAAGAAATAAGATCATTCTGAGCACATACGAAAATTACCAAAAATAGTAACTTTCCATAAATATCAGCTCTGCACAAAATAGCCCTTATTGAATACAAAAACAGAAATATTTTTGAGTGATGCAAGATTGCTCTTACACCTAGGATGCTCCTGCATCAGACACCCGGGGTAATTTGAGAAGTGACCCTGTCACGACTCAGGTGTGCAGAGGAAAACCAAGACGGTTAACCTCCTCCTTTGTTAGCCATGATGAATCTTCAACAGGTCATCCTTTCCATTTGACCAAATATTCTTCATATGTCCTATTCCTTGTGCTTCTGCCAACACGACTGTCCAGTAGGTCTTCAATCTCCTTGATATCTGAACTGGTTGCTGGAATATTCCACTGTGCTGCTGCAACCTCATCTTCAACACCTCCTTCATGATACTCTGTCAAATCTAAAATGTTAAACACTGGTGAAATATTCAGCTCACTAGGCAATTCTACCTCATATGCATTTCCTGAATCATGCTTCTTCAATATCTTACATGGTCCAAACTTCTTCATTTTCAACTTGTTATATGTACCAACTGAAAACCGCTCCTTCCGCAAATGAACCTGAAATTCTTTATGCCTCCTTTTCTCATCTGCCTTAGCCTTATACCGTGTGTTCATCTTGGTAATATGCTTCCTCACCTCCCCATGGATGTTCTTCAAATGTTCTGCAAAATCCTCAGCCTCAGCACTACTTATTTCTCCTTTATCTATCTTTCTCAACTCAGATGCATTTCTTGGACTACTTCCATATATAATCTGGAATGGTGATTTACCAGTGCTCCTGTTGACAGAATTATTATATGCAAATTCTGCCTGTGGTAAAATCAAATCCCATCCTGTTGGCTTATCCCCAACCAAACATCTCAGTAGATTTCTCAAACTCCTATTCACCACCTCTGTCTGTCCATCAGTCTGTGGATGATGTGATGAACTAAACTTCAAATCTGTCTTCAACTTCTTCCACAATGTTCACCAGAAATATCCAACAAACTTAGTGTCCCGATCTGAAACTATGGTCTTTGGCAAACCATGAAGTCTCACTACTTCTCTGAAAAACAATTCTGCTACATGAACAGCATCATTAGTCTTCTTGCAGGGAATAAAATGTGCCATCTTTGAAAATCTGTCAACCACTACAAAAATTGAATCATGTCCCCGCTGAGTCCTCGGTAAACCAAGAACAAAGTCCATGCTGATATCCTCCCAAGGCTTCTCTGGTATGGGTAATGGCTGATACAACCCTGTATTCTGCTTCACTCCTTTCGCCATCTGACATACTCTACAACTCTATACAAACTTCTTCACATCTTGCTGCAATTGTGGCCAATAATAATTTTCACTAACCAAAGAAAGGGTTTTGTCATGACCAAAATGTCCAGCCAATCCTCCGCTATGCTTCTCCTTGATGAGATTCTTCCTCATAGAACTTCATGGAATGCACAACTGACTTCCTCTGAATAGCATATCATCCTGGATGATGAAATCCAACCATTTCGTCCTGTCTAGAGTAACAAGTTCTGTACAAGCTTTCCAAGCTTCACCAAAATCAGGATCCTCTGGATACAAATTCTTGAGTTCCTTGAACCCAACCACTTCAATCTGCATTTCTGTCAGTAATAGTTTCCTTCTGCTAAGAGCATCTGCAACCCTATTAGAGTTTCCACTCCTGTATTTTAAAACAAATGTATAACTCTGCAAAAACTCAACCCATTTCAAATGCCTCTGATTCAATTTTCCTTGACTATTCAAATATTGCAAAGCTTGATGATCAGTATACAAAACAAACTCCTTAGGAAGCAGATAGTGCCTCCACTTTTTCAATGCCTGAACTATAGCATAAAATTCCTGATCATAAACAAAATATTTTCTCTTGGCATCATTTAATTTCTCACTGAAATAAGCAACAGGTTTACCTTCTTGGCTCATAACAGCTCCTATTGCAGTACCACTAGCATCACAATCTACTTGAAACACCTTATTAAAATCTGGAAGTGCTAAAATAGGTTGTTCTGTAACTTTTCGTTTCAATAATTGAAAACTCTTTTCTGCTCCTTTAGTCCACTTAAACTCTTTTCTATCCCCTCTCATTGTTTCAGTCAAGGGTCCACAAATACTGCTAAAATTTTTGATAAACTTTCTGTAAAAGCTAGCCAAACCATGAAAAGATCTTACCTCAGTAGCACTCCTTGGAGTAGGCCATTCAAGGATAGCCTGTACCTTCTTTGGGTCCATTTTTAGACCTTCTGCTGAAACTACAAATCCCAAATACACTAACTCTTTCTTCACAAAACTGCACTTCTTCAAATTAATCAACAATTTCTCATCTCTCAACTTCTCAAACACCATACGAATATGCATCATATGTTCCTCCAATGTCTTGCTAAAAATCAAAATATCATCTAGGTAAACGATGATGAACTTACCCAAAAATTCTTTCAGAACCTCATTCATGAGCTGCATGAAAGTGCTCGGTGCATTTGTTAGCCCAAAAGGCATGACTAACCACTCATATAGTCCTTCCTTTGTCTTGAAGGCAGTCTTCCATTCATCTCCTTCTCTGATCTGAATCTGATGATATCCACTCTTCAGATCTATTTTTGAGAAATACACAGCTCCACTCAAACAATCCATAAGATCATCCATTCGTGGCAATAGAAACCTATACTTGATTGTGATCTTGTTTATTGCTCTGGAATCTATACACATCCTCCACTCTCCATTCTTCTTTGGTGCTAATACCGCTGGTACAGCACAGGGACTCAAACTCTCTCGAATCAACCCTTTCTGCAATAACTCATGTACTTGTCTGTTCAACTCTTCACTTTCGGCTGGTGTCATTCTGTGTGCTGCCTTGTTTGGCAAACTGGCTCTTGGAATCAAATCCATCTGATGACTAATCTTCCTTACCGGTGGTAATCCATCAGGTACATTATCAGATACAATATCCTGAAACTCATTCAACAAATCTGCAACCTCTACAGGTACATCTTCTACTTCCTCTTTACCAGCTTTTGGAATTAAAGTAAAACATACATGCTCATGCCTCATACCATCTAGGAAATTTCTTCCATCAACAAAATTTATCCTTGCATTACCACATACCTTTTCTTCAGTCTCCTTCAATGGTTTTAGCTTATGTCGCACTCCATCCTTTGTCAGAGAATAGCTATTCGCATGACCATCATGTACAGCACATCTGTCAGACTGCCATGGTCTACCCAACAACATATGACATGCATCCATAGATATGATATCACACAATACCTCATCTTGGTATCCGCCAATCTTGAACTTCACCAGGCATTGTTCATTGACCATGACCTTGTGGTCATCCTGTACCCAAGCAATCCGATATGGATGTGGGTGTTTCTGTCTCTTGAGGTTCAACTTTGTCACCATATCTTCTGACACCAAATTGTCAGTGCTCCCACTATCAATGATCACATCACAACATTTACCTTCACACTTGCACCTGGTGCGAAACAGGCTCCTCCTTTGCTCAGGTTCATTCTCACCACTCAACAGGACTCTTCTGTTAATCAATGTTTCTCCTCTTTCAGCATCTTCAGAATTTGATGATCTGACATCTTCATCTACACGTGCAACTCTGGCCTGGCCTTCATTTCTTCTGTCTGTTCTGCCTTGGCGCTGAGGACATTCAAATGCCCTATGACCTTCTTCTCCATAGTGAAAACATGTTCCAAGGAAGCCTCCTCTTCCAGATCCTTGTCCTCTTCCTCTTCCTCTCTGATCTCTATTATTCTGATCCTGGAAGCGATTGGAATTATTTCCATGCTGATTCTGACTGCTACTGGCCTCATCCTTCTTTTTCAGATCTTCATTTCGGCCACCATATGACCGTCCACCAGATCGTCCACCGCGACCTCTTCCGTTTTGTCTTCTCTCGAACTTCTTGTTCATCTTTTCCTCTACTTTTAGGGCAAATTGGTATGCCTCCTCAATACTATTCATTCGAACCAGATTCAGCTCCTCCTGAATGCTTGGCCTTAACCCATTAAGGTATCGGGCAACTTTCTCCTTATCAGCTTCTGCATGGCCTGTTCTGATGAGAAGTCGATAGAACTCCTTTGTATACTCCTGAACAGATCTTCCTGCTTGCTTCAAACTCTGCATTTTCTTCAGTAGGTCAAGCTCATAATCAACAGGAATGAACTGTCGCTTCAATTTATCCACCATCCGATCCCATCTCGTAATTTTCTCCTTTCCCCTTCTATTTCGCTCCAATTGAATTTCTTGCCACCAGATCTTCGCATGACCTTTCAGTCTGGCCTTCGCAAATTTGACCCTATCAGGATCCTCAACATCTTCATACTCAAAATATTCCTCACATTCATTGATCCAGTCGATCAATTCTTCTGGGTTAAGATTTTCAAAAAATGTAGGAACCTCAATCTTAGGTCTTTTCCCAATCTTGGAAATCGCCCGAAAAAGTCTTTCTTCCTCCTGGTTCACAATTTCAACTTCTCCTTCTTGATATTCTTCTTCGGCTTCATCCTCGCTTTCACCTCTGACATTAAGATTCATTCCTCTACGAATCTCTTCTTGCAATGCTCGCACTTGTCTCTGCAGCTCTCTAACCTCAGGTGTCACAACACCAGCTCTTCCGCCACGTTCTCTTCGTGGAGGCATTTTCGTGATGCGCGCTGAAACCCTAGCCATGATCCTGGTGCAAACTGCCTCATAGTCGGCGATCTGTTTACACACTCAAAAAATCCTGCTCTGATACCACTTGATGAAGGGTGCTCCCCTTAATACCACAAACACATAACAGAAAAAGAGAAACAACAACAATATGCAAGAACAGAAAATTGGCTTCTTATTATCTCCACAAATGTGGAATTACAAACTTTCAGAATTACAATATGCAAAGCCACATGGGCATTCCCTTACAATATTCTGTAGGACAAAGCCTCGAATCAATACCCAGAACTATTCTGAACTGCCTAAGACAATAATACAGCCTTCCTTATATAGGCAATTTTCCACCGCCTGGGAAGGTTCCAGAATTTTAGCCAATAAGGCCGACCAACTTAGAATTATTTTATTTTACATTTTATTACATCATAGTCGGCTCAAGATAACCTTTGAAACCCGAACAGAAATTTTGAAGAAAAATTATTTTTTGCCATTTCAGGTGGTCCAACTTCCGAAGACCATAAGTCATCACCAGTTGACCCGCTCAGCTATTATAACCCCATTTCGGAAATGCCACGAAGCGCTCTACAAGCTTGACTAGCGCAAATGCTTGTCACCCAAATTTTTGACCTCATCCGGGGCCTCTAAAGCCTTCAAAACTGAGTTCAAAGTTTCTGCACCCTGCTGCCAATACTGAAAATCTTCAATATCTTCCAATATACACTTGATCTGGCAATGAAACTTTACTGGCAGACTTATATGACCAAAATGAACCTCCAAGAAAGAAATAAGATCATTCTGAGAACATACGAAAATTACCAAAAATAGTAACTTTCCATAAATAGCAGCTCTGCACAAAATAGCCCTTATTGAATACAAAAATAGAAATATTTTTGGGTGATGCAAGATTTCTCTTACATCCAGGATGCTCCTGCATCAGATACTCAAAAGTATCCTTAGGCAAGGGTTTTTTGAATATGTCTGCCAATTGATCTTTAGTACTCACATAGTCTAACTTGACTTCTTTCTCTTCCACTTTCTCTTTTAGGAAGTGATACTTGATCTCAATGTGCTTTGTCTTTGCATGCATCACAAGGTTCTTAGACATATTGATAGTGCTAGTGTTATCACAATGAATAACAATAAGATAATCAATCTGAATTCCAAAATCTTTTACCATTTGCTTGATCCAAACAATTGTAGAATAATTCATGGCTGCTGCAACATACTCCACTTCTGCTGTTAACTGAGAAATTTAATTTTGTTTCCTTCTTTTCCAAGTGACAAGTCTATCACCAAGACACACTACTCCACCTGATGTATTTTTTCTATCATTGACACATCCTGCCCAATCAACATCAGTATATACATGAAGTTCAACATTTTCTGAATTAGGATACCATAGACCATAATCTATAGTGCCCTACACATATCTAAATATTCTTTTGACTACCATGAGGTGACTTTGTTTAGGCTCTGCTACAAATCTTCCAACTATGCCAACTGCATTGGAAATATCAGGTCTAGTTTGAGTAAGATATATGAGTTTACCGATCATAGATTTGTACAATGTTGTATCCACTACTGGTGAGTCATATTCTTTTGTAAGCTTGCATCTAGTTATCATAGGTGTTCCTCCTAGTTTGCAATCATCCATCTTGAATTTCTTTAGTATCTCTTTCACATATTTGGATTGATTAATAAAAATTCCTTTTTCTATCTATTGCACATTTAGTCCCAAGAAGTATTTGATAGGTCCAATCATACTCATCTCAAATTCACTCTACATTTCTTTGGCAAATTCTGCACTCAATTTGTCATTACCCCAAAGATAATGCCATCAACAAATATAGCTACAAGTAGTAGACCTTCAGATGTCTCTCTTATAAATAGGTTGCAATCTGTTGCTCCTTTCTTGAATCCAATCTTTGTTAGATATCCATCAAGTCTCTCATACTAGGCTCTAGGGGCTTGCTTAAGTCCATAAAGGGATTTATTCAATCTACATACCATATCAAGTCTGTCTGATAGGGTGAATCCTTTTGGCTGCTCAATGTATACTTCTTTTAGTTCACCATTTAGAAATGTTGACTTAACATCCATTTGATAGACTTTGAAGTTTTTGAATGTTGCATAAGCTAAAAATAACTTAATAGCTTCTAACTTGATTACTGGTGGAAAAGTGTCTGAATAGTCAATACCTTCTCTTTACGCATATCCCTTACATACCAATCTTGCTTTATTCCTTACTACTATACCATCTTCATTCATCTTGTTTCTAAATATCCACTTTGTTCCAATCACATTCTTATCACTAGGTCTAGGGACCAATTCCCAAGTATCATTCTTAATAATCTGATCTAGTTCTTCTTTCATAGCATCATGCCAATCAGAATCATTGCATGCATCTTCAACACTTAAAGGTTCAATCTGAGATAGTAAACATACCACTTCATTGTTTTCTTGATTATTTGTTTTTGATCTTGTTGTGACTTTGCTGCTCTGATCTCCAATAATGTCATCCTTAGAATGATATCTAGAAGTGAACTTTGGAACTTTAGGTGATGCTAACTCATTAGCCTTTGGATTTTCTGCTTCACTTGTCTCAGGGTCATTGAATAATATATCAATACTGTCAAATATTTCTTCAACAACTATCTCACTAGTGGAAGGACTGGGTTCTTCTTCAATCATAGGTGAGTAATCATGATATCTTTCTCAAATCATGAACTTTTCATCAATCTTAACATGAGCACTTTCAATGATATTCTTTAACCTTAAATTGTAACATCTATAAGATTTTCTTTTAGTAGAGTAACCAAGGAAAATACCTTCACCACTTTTTGCATCAAACTTGCCTACTGCTTCATCCCTCTTGATGTAGCACTTGCTTCCAAAGATTCTGAAGTATTTTACTTTGGGAACATTACCAAACCATAGCTCATAAGGTGTCTTATCTATGCCTGGTCTCAATTGTATTCTATTGATGGTATAGACTATTTTATTGATTGCATCTCTCCAATAGGTGTGTGCAACTTTTCCTTCAATGATGATGGTGTGCGCTGTATCAAGGATGATCCTATTTCTTCTCTCTATAATTTCATTCTATTGAGGGGTTCTAGGTGTACTCAATAGTCTCTTTATGCCATGTTCTTCACAGTACTCATAGAATCTATTAGAGGTGAATTCTCCTCCTCTATCTGATCTCATACATTTTATCTTTAGTCCAGATTCATTCTCAACCTTAGCTTTGAATATTTTAAACTTCTCAAATGCTTCTGACTTATCTTTTAAAAATGAAACCCACATCATCCTATTATAATCATCAAAAAAAAAAATGAAATACCTTTCTCCATAGTATGATCTTGTTTGAGTTGGACCACATAGGTCTATATGAATCAAATCTAACTTGTTCTCTCCTGAGTTGTGCTTGCTCCTGAATGAGTTTCTCACATGCTTACCCATCACACATTCCCTGCATATAGTATCAACTGGCTTTGCTATGCTAGGTAAATCTCTTACTACCTTTACCTTGCTTATCTTTACTATGTTATCAAAATTGATATGACATAGTCTTTTATGACATAACCAATTGTCATCAATTTTAGCAATAAAACAACTTGCTTTTGAATTGAGCTGGAAAACATTACCTTTAGTCTTTGAGCCTGATGCAATCATAACACCATCCTTGTTGTTAAAGATGCATTTGTTGTCTTTGAACTCCTACTGATAACCTTTTTCAAGTAACTTCCCAACACTAAGAAGGTTAAGTTTCAAACCATCAACATAGAGAACATCATCAGTATTGTTCTTTTCATCCAATGTGATAGCTCCTCTACCAATGATAGGTTTAGGAGTGTTATCTCAAAATCTAACCATGCCACCATTATATTTGTCTAGATGAACAAATATGTCTTTATCACCTGTCATGTGATGTGAACAACCACTATCTATAATCCAGTCTGTCCTTATGTCAGCTTGTGAAATCAATGCTAGCTCTTGTTCCTTTTTCTCATCTTCATGATCTGTCTTATTATTCATTTTCTCTATAATAGCAATGAACCAAATTTCTTCTTTAACTGATTCATCATCTGAGACTCCATCTCCAACATAGTAACACTCCTTAGAGTACTTAGGCTTGTAGTCATTTTTGAATTTTCTAGTTCTTGTAGGACACTTAGATGCAAAGTGGCCAATCTTATTACATGAAAATCACTTAAATGGAAATTGACCTTCATATTTTCCTTTTCCTTTCTTATCTCTTTTGGAAATCATAGTAATGAAATCATCTAGTGTTTTCTCTTCATCAATATCATTAAAATTATGAGAAGTGTTTGCAGATTTCTTACCATGGACTGTTGCTTTGAAGGCTGTCTCACTTTTAGGTTCTGTCTTCAATCTTGAAATCTCAAAAGATGAGATTTTATTGATCAAGGTCTCTCTCTTGAAATTTGATGTAAGTTTCATGGTCTCATCAAGGATGTTGATCTTGTTTTCATATTCTGGATTGAGAGTAGTCATCAACTTGTCCTTAATGTCTTCCTTTGAAATCTCTCTAGCATTGTTCTTGATTCCAGCAACTGCTTCATTGAGCCTTTGATTGTAAGCTCTAATATTTTCTTTATGTAACATCTCTAATGCATTGTATCTTTTCTTCCATGTCTTTCTGCGTGCATCCTTTTCTTGTTTATCTCCTTCAAACATGTCTTCAAGGTGCTTCCATATCTTGTGGGCGGTGTCTACTTTCTTTATTTCTGAAAACTCACTATTAGAGAGGGTGCTGATAAGGGATTCTTTGGCTATTGCATTTTGATGAAACAATTCCTTTTTCCTTTCAGTAGCATCATCCTTTCACTATCTAGCTAGGTTTGATTCTTCCCAGTTGGCTTCAGTAAAATGCGGAGTGTTTGAATCAGGGGGACCACCCTCTAAGCCCAAGTATTCCTCAATGACCGATAGCGTACAAGTACCGTGAGGGAAAGGTGAAAAGAACCCTAGGAAATAGAGTGCAACAGACCTGGAATCTGATGCATGTAAACAATCAGTCAGTCACGGCGTAGCATCTCACCATCTTGTTCTTCCAATCAAGATAATTCTCTCCATCAAACTTAGGAATTTCTTTTCTGAAGAATTCCATCTGATCAACCTCAAGCTATTAAAATTTCTCTCTAAGGCACTTGGCTCTAATACCAATTTTTACGGATAGTCCCAAGAGATAACTCAAAGGTGGAAGGGGTGAATCAGTTATCTACAAGTTTCAATTCTTTATCCAATTAAGTATATTTAAACATAAGCATAAACACAATGAAAGAAAACTTGAACACAACACCAATATTTTGATTACGGGGAAACCCAAATAGGTAAAAACCCTAGTGGGAATTGACACCCACTAATATTCTATACTAGTGTATTATGATCCTTGTTAGAAGATCCTTAACCTTGTTAGGAGTTGCTTTACAATATATTTAGTATAGTGGACCTGGTCAAGGGTCAGACCTTGTTAGGAGTCTTTTACAATAGTCCCTGTTAGGGGAGAGGACACACTGTTCGAGAGCACACTACTCAAAGGGGTGAAGGCTACAACCTTCTATTTAATAGATACACACTATATCTAGATCTTGGTGAACTGTGCTTTGACTTGTTGTCTAGATCAATTCCAATGTCTAGCAAAAATACTTTACTTGGTCACATAGACCTTCTTCTGATGGCTCAACACTTCGCACACTCTACTCTGCTCTTACTGTCAACCATGAACCACACTCTAGCAATCACAAATGGTTGCCTATAAATATATTTCCTCTAAATGATATAATCAAGTCGGCCTATTAGAACCACCTTGAAATCATATTAGAGAAACCATAACAAACTCCAATAACAATTTAGTTGGCTCTACTAAGCATGCAACACATTCTGGGACCTATCCAATAAGATAATTATAGACACATGCTACACACTGTCGGCTCTACCAAAATAACTAGATATTTCTCCTCAAGATGAATTACTTCATGCGATCTTAACCAAAAATCACTGATTCTTCTCTAAGCTTGAATCCAAGGGCACATACCAAAATGATAGGTGCAACTCCAAAAATAATGAAATCTCTGTTGGCTCTTCTAAATAAACACAGGAAACTGTTACTGGTGAATAGAAACTGCATAAATTCACTTCTACTAATCATCATATTCTGTGTCCATGAATGTAACATTACTAACATGTCTCCATCATATATGCAAAGGTGCAAGGCTCTATGATAACTGTACGGATAGCCATACATAGAACACTGCCTGTTACTTTGTCAGGAACACTACTGACACAAGCTGCTATATAACTGTTTGTACTAATAGTTAACCATTGCATCCATGATATCATGCTAATAACATGTCCATGCTACATATACTTAAAGCTTACTACATAATTCATCCACACATGCTACTTACCATATGTTATCATCAATGGCAAACATACAGTCAATACTGGCCTGTTGGAAAATCTCCAACAATTATGTCATCCTCTGTCATCCTCCTTATCTTTCCAACTCATCATCTAACTCAATTCCGTGAGATGAACCCCTAACAACCTTCATATATGTGTGCACCAAAGAGACATCTATGCAACGTACTATCATTTGTGAATCTGTAGATGTGCAAATGACTGTTTGTAAGGACCACCACAATTAAAAATTAAAAATAAAATTAAAAATAACATTAATTTATATAACTCAAAAAATACACAAAAAATGTTTCATAATATCATGTGTGAAAATATATTGAGCCAAGAACTATATTACATACAACATAAGTGAATAATGAAGGAATATATATCTTCATAATGGACCATAAGGTCATGTAGTACAAATAAGATAAGTACAAAAGTATGAGACCATCCTAATAGAAACTTCTGACATCTGTACCCCTGAACACAAAGTGGGCGAGAGCATTATCAAAGCACTTTACCACCCTACCACAAGGAAGTCACACTCCCCTAGAATCTTTCATGACATGAAAGATGTTGGAAATTTGGCTGAGGTATGTACATAGATGTTGTCATTATGGAAACATATGTTCCCTATGAAGATCACATAAGCTGGAAAGTAAGTATGGAAGATCGCAGACTAAAATTGTCTAAGTATGAAATAATGTTTTTGACAAAGCACCCAAAACATTTTTTTTGGTGACATTCACTGGAGCATGATCAGAGTTTGCGCAGTTGAACATAGAGTCTATGGTGTCTAAGGATACCCCATCTCAGTGCACCAAAAAGTATGGATAGTATGGACAAAGTTATGATTGTTTTACCGATGACAGAGTACAAGCCGACAGAGCAGTTTTGAAGACAAAACTAGTAAATGAATTAAGGGATTATTTTGCTTGTCAAAATAATGACTTTATCTTATAAAGAGATGACATCCTAGATGTTTACTCTTGGATAAAGATATGCAAGCTGACAGGAGAAAGATATTATGTTTGTATCTTGTATAAATAAAGATGTACCGAACATACTTGAAATGTAACATGTAATATATGTAATTTGTGATAGTGGCGAAAGTTGTTGATGCGAAGTTGTAAGCAGTACCATATTGTAATCAGTAAACATTTGTATTACTTGTTTGGATAATGAGCTCATCTGATAATTAGGTTTTGTATCTACAACTCCTAACAGGGTTGAGGCTTCTAACAAGGCCTATAGTTACTTAAACAGGACTGATACACTATATGATTGTAACAGGCTCCTAATAGGGTCAACATCCTTAACCAGATATCTTTTGATTAGTGGATCTTTGTGGGTGCCATCCCCACTGGGTTTTCCCTTGGCCAGGGTTTCCTCGAGAACATATCATGTGTTATGAGTTCTTTACATTTACTGTTATGTATGCTATTTAGTTTCTTATGCTTTAAAGTAATCTGTTATATCCATAAGTGGGAAAAAGTAAAAGTTTGTGAAATACTGATTCACCCCCCACTCTCAGTATTTCCTATTTCTAACAATTGGTATCAGAGCACAGTTACTCAGAGAAGAAACATTCAAGGAAAGCCTAGCAGCTTGAGTAAGATCTCTATGGATATGGATCAATTACAGAAGAATCTTGAAGAAGCTCTTGAGCAAATTGATATGCTTATTGATGAAAGAAACACTTTGAAAAGAAAGTATGATGATGCAAAGAATCTTATTGACAAATTGAAAGGTAAGATAGAAGATCTAAAATTTGAGAAGGAATCTAAAATTCTTGTTGAAGATTGTGATGATTTAGAAAAATAAAATGTGATCCTTAAACATGAATTGAAGATAGCAAATCTTAAGCTTAGCTTGAAAGATGGAAATGACAATTTGAGATCTGAGAATGAAATTTTAAAGAATGAAAATGAAGATCTAAAATATAAACTTGGCAAGGTAACATCCGAATTTGATAAAGTCAAATTGTAGTATGATGAACTTGAAAAATATAACAAAATTGTGAAAGGTGAATTGACTCAATCCAAACAACAACTTGAGAGGCTATATTCAAGTAGTGAAAAGATTGATAAGCAAGTATCTTATGGAAAACCATACTATGACAAAACTAGTCTTGGATTTAACATATTGAAGATAGTTAGTGAAAGCAAGAAACCAGATCTAAATGAATGTGAAAGCAGTGAAGAAAAGAAGTTAGATGACAACAAATCAGAAGATGTACCTAAGAAAGAAGAATCACCAAAGCAAGAAGATTCACTAAAGCAAGAAGAACCACTGAAGCAAGATGAATCATCCAAAGGTATGCAAAGAGAATTCAAAGGTAGATGTTTTTCTTGTAATACTATTGTTCATATGAAGAGAGATTGTACAGGTAAACAATTCAAACCTCTTAATGGATATTGTTATAATTGTCATGGTTTTGGACATAGAGCTATTGAATATAGAAGATCTAAAGTTATTGAGAATAATTACAATAGTAGAATGCCTAGAAATACTAACAATGCAGATCAGAGATCAACTGAAGACATGAAAAGAGGAAATGGAATAGTACGTTTTAGATGCAACAAAATTGGACATATTACTAGAAATTGCAGGACACAAATCAATCAGCAAACACCTAGATATGGAAACAATGGAATCACTTGGCATATGTGTAACAATATTGGACACACAACAATATTTTGTAGAATGAACAATGGAGGTTATCATCATAACTCTAACCCTAGAAACTATGCAAGAAGAAATGAAAATGTAGGAAACAAAGAGAAAGGTTGCTGTAGCAATGAAGATGAAGTAAAATTTGTTAAAGGCACAGATCAAGGAGGTATATTTAGCATTGAAGGTAATCAAGAACATAATGTATTTGATGGTAAGAATGAGTCTTTACCTAACCCTTCTTTAAAGCACTTAAATTATGTAAATTTTTGTAGTCTAGGAACTTAAAATTAGTATAGAATTATATTTTGAATGAGTTAAGTTTTGTGTAGTTAGATGAAGGTTTGTTATGTTATACTAATGCTATGGTTAAGTGCACAAAAAGAAATATTGTGTTTTTCGAGGTCGCAAGAAGATTTATGGTTGTAGGTTTATAGAATCAGCTTTTTGGCATTTTAGTGATAAAATGATTGAATGCAATGTCAGATCGGGTAAATGCTAAGTATTAAAAGATTGAAATCAAATTTATTGTGATTATCAAGTGATTAGAAGTGATTTGGAAGCGAAGAAAGAATTTTGGAAGTGATTTGCAGAAGTTTGAAGCGTCGATCAAGTGAAAGCCCTAATTTTGTGAATTTAAGGTATTTATCCGACTAAGATCTTGGATCAGCTTAAAGTAATCAGATATAATCATGGATGTATCATTAATTCAAAACATAAAGGATAAGAATAGACCTAGAACTAAGAAAGATCTAGTTGAACCCTCAGAAAGAGATGCTAGTTTAGCCTTATCATCCGTACCAGACGAAGTTCTTCATTTAGAGAATGTTAAAAGTTATCTTGGATGCAAGTATGAAACCCTAAGGGAGAGTGATTTTAATGGTGCATATAAGAAAGTGTACAACATGGATATGTCAGTGAAACAAGGTTATGAACATCTCAAAAATAATGAAATCATTGAATACTCTATGAAATATGAATTTGATGATGAGGAGTGTACTAAGATCAGTTTGAGTAGGATACATAATGATAAATTTTGGTTAGAAGATAGAGTTATAGACATAACTACAGACCTAATTCATGATATGACTAGATTATCAAAAGTTGTTGCAATTCCACTGAATGAGAAAAACATGAGAAAGATTATGATTGAAAACACCGGTTCAGTATACAATGGCAGAGGTATAGTCATTAGTAAGATTAAGCAAGATGATGTAAAATACTTGTGTAAGATTTTGACAACAAAGTTCTGTGGAAGCTCTAGAGAAGATGATATGCCAGCAGGTATGGTACACATTGCTTATTTGATGTTTGTGGAGAAGAAGACTGTGGATATGTGTGAAATTATAATAATACAGTTGTTTGAGAATTTGGAAAAGATAAAGAAAGCTAAATACACTCACTTTAGATTTTCCTCATTGGCTACTTACATGTTCTTCCACTTGCTAAGAAGATTTCCTTACACTATTGAATGGAATGATGGTGAGAATACTATGGCAAGAATCAATAAAGTTTACATGAAACATCTTATTGAGAAGGTTAATCATAGTGTAAAGTTAGTGTTGAAAACTTTTCAGAACATTGTGGTAAATAGATCAAGAATTCCTCCATCCGTAGTTGAGAAATACAAAGATGATATATGTTTTATGGTTGATACTAATTTCACTTACATTGAGGCAGTAGACCCTAGACATGAATTCATAGACCCTCTTGGCTATGAAATCTCTGAAGTTGAAACAAAAGGATATGTTAGTAGATTTTTGAAAAGTAAAGTTGATGCTCATGGCAACAGATTTGGAACATATGATGAAAACTTTGATTCAGCAAAGACACTTAAGGAAGAAAAACAATCAAAGAAGAGAGTGGAGTCTACAATAAAGAAAATTCTAAAAGAATCAGGTATGAGTGAGCAGGAATTTGATATTGCAAGAAAGACTGTAGAAGCAAGAAGGCAAAGTGAGATACTATCAGTCCCACCTTTGGCATCAAGTGCAGAACCTATTCAAGTTAAGGTAAAGGTTGAAGAACCTAAGAAGGAACAAGAAATTAGTCAAACAGAGAAGCCCTTTTCTTCAGTACCAAGAAAAAGAATGAAAGCAAGTGCTTCAGGACCAGGTAAAAGACAAAAAATAATTGTTCCACCAGTACCTAGAAGAGTTTTAGAGATAAAAAATGATGAAGTAATAATAAAGAAGAAATCATGGAAACCAAGGATAGAAAGATTTAATGAAGATATAATGCAGCATGGAGACTTTACCAAAATGAACAAATACTATGATTTATATGGATCCTCTGACAGATTAAATCTTGAGAATGCAATGGTTACACATATGATTTTGACAAACAAGAAATTTGATACTATTCATGGAAAGATACCAGAAGATTTGAACAATAGACTTGTGAGAAGAAAGATGAGAGCATAAGAAGAAGATACTAAAATGAGAGAGAATGTGATTAGATAGTTCTGTGAGATAAGAGATGATGACCACCTTAAATAGATCCTCAAGCCACTTGGAATCCTATTAAGAACCAAAAGAATAATTATACAAATAATGGGAGGTCAGTATGAACAAGTAAAGACTAAAACTGAATAGGCAGTTGTGCAAGTGCTAGAAAACTTGGTAGCAGGAAAAGATAGCAAAGATCAATCAGTTGCAGAACCAGTAGTGAAATAGAGTTTAGAACAAGCAGAGATAGCAGTAGAGGTATTTGAAGCTTGAGATATTCCCTCTTCTTCTATAAACATTGGCACATAATCTATGGACATTGAAGGAACAAAAGTTACTTTAGATTCAGGATGCGGTACTCAATAGTTTGGATAACATTGTTGACAATTTGGTTTTGGGAGAGCAAGAAAAGAGTATTGAATCAGAGACTAATCAAAATATAGTGCAAATGGAAATAGAGGCCCATACACCTATTGAACCACAAGAAGACATCAGTCTTACTCCTAAGACTGGAAAGGAGAAAGGAATAGGAACATTGATTGAAGATTTGAGCAAGGAAGTTGATGATGATGATCAATTAGAGTTGATCACTTCTTTGAACAAAATTATTGGAAAGAACAAGAAAGTTAAGAATTTGGAAGGTAGTCTGAAAGATTTGACTGAGAAGCTACAAAGTGTTATATCTACAAAAGTCTTTGATTCAGATCCACTTGAAAGTGCAAAGATGGTAATTAATTCTTTTGATGTTGAGTTCACTAATTTGACTGATATTGCTAAGGTTAAGGCTCAGGAAACTTATGAAGCTAAGATGTTGCAGAATATAAGTCAGAATATCAAAAATGACATTGACAGCCTTGACAGACACATTAAGAACTTAAGGAAACATCTTGAGACTAGAAAGTGTTTGTACATTCAGTGTACAAAATCTGAAAATATTTTAATTGAGGAAGAGAAGAAGATAAAAGAGAAGCAAGATGAAATTGCAGCAGAGACAAACTCTTTGGCTAGCCTAAACATAAAGATTAGTGCAGTTGAGAAAAAGATCAAAAAATTATGTGATGAGATAAGGACTTTGAATGATGAGAAGAACAAGAAAATTATCAAAATAAACATCTTGAGAGAGCATGTCTCAATCAAGTTGACTATAAAAGAAGAGCAGCTAGAAGAATGTCTTACTGCTAAGACATCATTTCAGAAGTTCAATTTTGAATCCCTTCAAGCCTGTCAGATTGCAGCATATGGATTGAATACTTTACTCAATGTAGCAGAATCAGTAAAGAAGGCATGGGAGAAAGATTTTGAGACTTGGAAGATAGATTTTGTAGATTGTGTTGCAAGCCTACTAGCTTTGCAATAAGACAGTAAAGTAAAATTTTTGACACAATTTTGTATATCCCTTTCCACCCTTTATTTTGTCATTGTTGTCAAAGGGGGAGAGATACTTAAAAAATTGTCTATATATATGATAAGGAAGGATACTCATAGGGGGAGTTCTATGGAGTATTATGAAGTATTATAGATTATGTGTATAAGGAGATATAAGGATAGTATACTTATTTTATACTATGGCCACAATTTTGATACAAATTTTGAGATTTTGACTTGTACACTTAGCCAATTTTCTCATATGTTGCCACCAATGACAAAGGGGGAGATTGTTGGCAATTTGGCTGAGGTACGTACATAGATGTTATCATTATGGAAACATATGTTCCCTATGAAGATCGCATAAGCTAGAAAGTAAGTATGGAAGATCACAGACTAAAATTGTCTAAGTATGAAACAATGTTTTTTACAGAGCACCCGATACAATTTGTTTTGGCAACGTTCATTGGAGGATGATCAGAGTTTACGTAGTTGAACATAGACTCTATGGTGTCTAAGGATACCCCATCTCAGTGCACAAAAGAGTACGGACAGTACAGACAAAGTTATGATTGTTTTACCAATGAGAGTACAAGCTGACAAAGCAGTTTTGAAGATAGAACTAGTAAATGAATTAAGGGATTATTTTGTTTGTCAAAATAATGACTTTATATTATAAAGAGATGACATCCTAGATGTTTACTCTTGGATAAAGATATGCAAGCCGACAGGAGAATGATATTATGTTTGTATCTTGTATAAATAAAGATGTACCGAACATACTTGAAATGTAACATGTAATATATGTAATTTGTGATAGGAGCGAAAGTTGTTGATGCAAAGTTGTAAGCAGTACCATATTGTAATCAGTAAACATTTGTATTACTTGTTTGGGCAGTGATCTCATTTGGTAATCAGGTTTTGTATCTACAACTCCTAATAGGGTTGAGGCTTCTAATAAGGCTTATTGTCCCTTAACCAAGACTGATACACTATATGATTGTAAGAGGCTCCTAACAGGGTCAACATCCTTAACCAGATATCTTTTGATTAGTGGATCTTTGTGGGTACCATCCCCACCGGGGTTTTCCCTTGGCCAAGTTTTCCTCGAGAACATATCATGTGTTATGAGTTCTTTACATTTACTGTTATGTATGCTATTTAGTTTCTTATGCTTTAAAGTAATCTATTATATCCATAAGTGGGCAAAAGTAAATGTTTGTGAAATACTTATTCACCCGCCCTCTCAGTATTTCCTATTTCTAACAAAAGATACCCAATCCAATACAAAGAAGACTAACAATGTAATACTGACATGAGTAATGGAATTTTGTGTAGTATGATATATCAAAACTTAATTTCTAAATATAACAAAATTTTAAAAGCACATAAGTCACATATAATATAATATGAAGAAAGATGCAACAATCATTGCTTGACTATCTTTTCAAGATCTCATTTTTATTTCAAACATATTATTTTAAAAAGGGTAGGCATAACATGAATTTATCTCAATCACAAAGAGATAACAAAAGGATGCATTCATGTATACATAAGAAAACAAAACTAACAAATAGGATTATGTAAGGGTACATTTGAGCCTACAAATGCATTTGCCTATGTCTATCCATATGTCAAATATCCAAAAAATTTAAACATCTTCATACATAATTATTCTAAAAATATACACAGTACCACACTTGTATATATCATATTCCTCAAGAGTTTATTCCAAGGCAATACTGAAGGATCCTATCTAATTCATCTAACATTTCTCTATATTATTCAATTTATACCCTTGAGTAATTTGACCCTTACATAAATTTTTAGGATTATATAAGACTTCAACAATATAACATTTAACTCAAGCTTCTCTCAAATTCCTCGAAAATCATCATTGCAATTTACGTGCATTAGAACCTCTAAGGGATTACAAGATAAAAGGTTTGTTTTAGTATAAAAAAATTAGACAAATATGAAATTTGAGAGATGCCATACTAGACTAGCTCTTGCTACTTGTTTACTTGGAGTTTGGAGATATACACATTATTTTGATGAAATTATTTCCTACCTTACATCTGACTTATAAGAAGATATAAACACAACCACTACCTCAATTAGATTTTGAAAATATTGACAATGTCTACTTCACATTTTATAAGCAATAAACTACTAAATCTATACCCTAGGTCCTTGGGAATACATTTTGATAATATAGTCATATGAATAACACTTGACATGTTAAAATAATGACCCAAGTTAATATTTTTATTATTCCATAGTAAACTCACAAGTTTAATTTTGTTATGATAGTTGTATGGTGATCTCAAAACCTTGTTGGAATGTAATATCCCATTACATTTATAAATAAATATTTCAAATTTACCAACACTTCAATAACCATCGCAAGCCTTCATCTTTCAAGTTATGATTCAAATCCCATAATAATATAGGTATATTACATAAGATTTATAATATATATAAAAGTTAACTTTAATATTTTAATTTTTAAAATACAATTAATTTTACAACAATATTTACTATGCATAAATTAATATATGCATAATAAAAAATTTGACTTAGGGTATTCTAATTTGGATACTTGTCCTTGGAAAAAATACTTTGATAAATTATGGAAAAGCTCTATTGATCCCAAGATCAAATGTTTTAAATGGCTTATGATGATTGGTAGACTTCCATTTAGGAAGGATCCTTCCTTCACTGAAATCTATGATATCTGTAGGCTTCCTGATTCCTGCAGACATATTTTATTTGATTGTGCCTTTGCAAAGGAAATTTGGCTTATGTTTGGCATTACATATCCTAAGAATGTTAATATTTTTGAAACAATCATTGGTCATATTCATGGTTTAAAGGACACTAACTTGTTTTGGAGCATTCTTTCATCTAACATTCTTTGGCAGATTTGGAAAATCAGAAATGAAGAAAGGTATCAGAATCCTCCCAGAACCCTTATTGAGTCTTTTCAAAAACTCACATTTTTTAAAATCTCCTCATAGGTTCTTATAAACATGTTGATAGAGCATGAAAAGCTGAAGAGATTCCTCAAAATGGAACATTCCACGATGTTTGTCTTTGAAATGAAAGATGGATACAAGTAGAGAAAGAACATGGACAATCTTGCAGTTTTTGAGGAACCTTGAAGAAGCTCAACCAGGAAGTCAAGAAGAACAAGAACACTACTGATGACAAGATCCTTATTATGGCACAAATTCAAGGAAAGAAAAATATTGTCTAGATGGAAGGCCCAATGGGATGGACTACTTGGGCTGAATCCTATGAAGACATTTTGTAGTAGTTGTTGCTCTGTTACTGTTATATTGCTGCTCTTTTTTGGTTTGATATCATGTTGATAATGCTACTCTGATACTCTCGGTGTGAGGCTTTGCCTCTCGATTGTATATTTTGATTTAATTTTTGATCTCCTTATGTTTAATACAATTTTTTTTGTCTCACTAAAATAAGTCATAAATAAATATAAATATAAATATATTTTTTAATAGGAATCAATTATTTTATCTTCTAATATATTTAAAAAATATGTAAAAGAATATATATTAATATCTTCTAAAATGAATTTTTTTTTATCAAGAAACACAAATTAATAAGACTAAATGGAGCGAAAGGAGCAGGAGCGAAATGGACAGTTTTTGCGAAATAGGTAGGGAGTAGGATTTTGAAATAGCCATTCATAGAATTCAAGGATGAGTAATGCCCAGGGTTGGGCCTCTCAGCCTGCTTCGCACCTTAAAAGGGGATCTCATGGCATCTTTTATCCTAACCCTCATAACTCTCATCATAACCCCCATGTCAGATCTGTGCAACCATTACCCAAATCTAGTGGTCGGAAGCCGAATTCTACTTTTTTCCATCAGCCTCATCTGTCTCCAGTCTATGATATCTGTGAAGGAGCTTTATTGCCCACTACAATTTTTGATAAGAATGGGTTTCGTATTGGTAACTTTAACCCTAATGTTCCCTCATTTTTTTCATGGCCAAACTCTTTGGCTATCTAAACCCCTACTTTTTTTACTCCACCAAATAATGTTCCTCTCTCTTTTAATCCTCACTTTCCTCCGCTTCATCTTAAACCAAACCATAAACCTGTCATTTCTTCTGATAATTAGCGTTGTAATTTTTATCCTCCGCATCAGCCTAGATTTGTTACATGGCCAAACAATATTTCGCTTAAAGGTCCTCCGGAAAATTCTCATCTACATGCCCCTGAGAAAGGCATTAATATGGGTGGTTTTGGGAAAAATTTTCATTCATCGCAACTAAACATGGATGAATCTATGCCTGTGCTTAATATGGAGGATGACATTTTGGAACTCTAGGTATTGTATTTGCAAGAATATGCGGTTATTGGTAAGATATGGTCCTTTCTCCCTATTTATGAGTTTCGGCCTTGGGCAATGAAAAGTTGGGTAGGGCTTCTTGATTTGTTCTATCTTGATCATGGTTCACATTTTTTTGTTGCAATCTTTGATTCTGCTATCACATGAAATGATGCTCTTTGCATTAAGTACTGGTTCTCTAATGGTGTTGGGATCTGTTTAACGAAATGGACTCCAAATTTTAATCTACAAGAATCTGCATGTGCCTTAATGCCCTTATGGATTGAACTTCCAACATTACCTTTAAACTATAAGGATTTGGATATTATTGAAGCCATTGCTAATAAATTTGGGGTGTTTATTCGGCATGATTTAACTCCACATGAGGAATTGCATCGATCAATTAGGGTTTGTCTAGCTTTTGATACTCGTCAACCTCTTCCTAATACCATTATTTTACAATCCAAATGGGGGGTCTAGAAGCAGCAAGTTCTAGTTCAAGATGCAAAGGTTTCTTCATGTTATGATAATTTTCTAGGTCATTTCACGCATCAATGCAAAGACCCTAATTGTTCCAATTTGATTATTGTAAGGATAGGTCTTCTTTTCCTTCCAAATTTTTTGTGGCAGTGGCTTCAAAAAATCTTGATGCATTTCATTTTGATGATAATAAGGGATTGAATGATTTTTCTCAAAATAATATAGATAAAGGTTTGCAGAATAACAATTTGAAAGAGGCAGAGGTCTCTAGTCAGACTAATCTTAGCAAATCATCCAAGTTGTCCTATCATCAGAGTTGGCCAAAAAAGAACTTCGATGAAAACATTGATTAATGCACTTTTCAAACTGTGTCTTTCATCTCTGTTAAGCTATCCCCAATTCTTATTGCTTCATTTGCTAATATGATAAGCATTTATCTTCCTCCTATCATGGAAAATTTAAGGGGTTTTGATACATCTAGGGTTGTTGTCTCTGAGTCCAAGTCAAATTTTAAATTCCCTGATATAAAGGTATTTGACTCAATCGTAAACTCCCTTATGTTTTCCAATGGTTCTATTAAGCTTAAAAAATTTACTAAAGAACATGTTGCAGTCATGTCTATAGAAGTTATGTCCTTGGTTTCCTCACACTTGCATGATGGCAATGATATTAGTGTTGGCTCTACTAATTCTCTTGTTCAGGATTTGATTTATCACAATAATTTAGATTTTATGAACAACACTTCAAATTGTTTAGATCAAGCTCCTTTTGATATCAGTCTTCATGAATCTGGTTGTCTTGAGAGTTCATCATTACCAATTAATAATGATTTTGTTCATAATATTGATCAGGAGTCAGCCTTTTCATCTCAAGATTGTCAGACTTCATCATTTGATAATACCATACAAAAAGTGAATGGTGTCCCCAAGCTCTCAATTAGTCAAATTGCACTTTCTCCTAAATCTGTTGTTAAGATGCCCAAGACTAGGGGGAGAAAATCAAAGGTGATTAAGGCTTTAGAAGAAATTAAAGCTGGTCTTCAGTCAACCCTGGATGCTAATTTCTCAGTGTCCAAAAGATGCTCGATGAGGAGAACCAAAGGTTCTCCTTGTCCTCAATGAAAATTTTATCTTGGAATGTCAGAGGCATTAATGCCTCTAACAAAAGGCATAGGGTCAAGATGGTTCTTGATTCTTTGCAATACGAAATTGTGCTTTTACAAGAAACTAAGCTATCTTTAGATAATTTTAATCTTTCTATTGCTAAGTGGTCTTCTTGGCAAAGTATTTGTGTTCCTGCAATAGGAGCTTCTGGTGGTTTGATTATTTTATGGAATAAATTGAAAGTTTGTGTCTACTCCTTGCAAGATGGCCTTGATTGGTAATTCATTAATGTAAAGTTCTTTAATCATTCCTTCTTTCTCTTTAATATCTATGGGCCTACATCTACCTTAAATAAATTTCATTTGTGGGAGTCCTTAACTACCATTATTCAATAGTATCCTGATTGTAAATTCATTCTAGCTGGGGATTATAATGCAATTTTTTCCTCCTCTGATAAAATGGGGGGTATTTCACCTCCTGCTCATACTGTCTCAAACTTTACAAACTTTGTAATGGATAATCATTTGTTTGATGTATTGCCATAATCTGGTTCATTCACTTAGACTAATCATAGAACGGGATTCTCATAAATTATGGTTAGATTGGATAGGTTTCTGTGTTTGCATGTCATTTCTTATTCAGGTTTTGCTCAAATTTGGATTTTCTAAAAAATGGTGTAAATGGATTAAAGCCTGTATTTTAGGAGCTCATTTCTAGGTGATAATTAATGGGTTTCCTGTGGGATTTTTTCCATCATCTCAAGGTGTTAGACAAGATGATCCATTATCACCTTGTCTTTTTATTCTAATGGTTGAAGCATTCAGCCATTCTATTCATGCTGCTCATAGTATGGGATACTGGTCTGGTGTGCAAATCACAAATACTACCATTTCAGTCACTCACTCCTTATTTTCTTATGACACACTATTATTTGGTAATGCCTCTATTAAGGAAGCCATTTATGTCAAAAAGTCCTTGGTTTATACACATCAGTTTCAGGGCAAAAGATTAATAGTCACAAGTCTAAAATTTATGTTTTTAATACCTCTTCTCAAATCAAGAATAGAATTGTCAATCTTCTAGGATTCCCTTTAGATGAGCTCCCATCCACATATTTGGGTATCCCCTTTTTTATGGGCCATAACAAGTTATCCTTTTGGCATTCAGTTGTTGATCGTATTAAATCTTGAGTGGCTGCATGGAAGACTATGTGGTTGTCTCTGTCTGGTTGAATTATTCTTATTAAGTCTATTTTATCAGCCATTCCTAATTATTATTTATCAATGTTGCAGGCTCTGAAGTCTATTCTTACTCAAATTGATAAATTAATTAGGGAATTTCTTTTGAGGGAAAACATGTTTGGCCAGAGAAAGATACCTCTTGTTTCTTTATCGGATATGTCTAATCAACCTCTAGTAGGGGGTGTAGGAATTCATAACTTATCTAATAGGAATCTGGATTTTGGGGGAAAATTGGTTTGGAAGATGTATTCACAACCTTCAAACAAATGGTGTCAACTAATGCAACAGAAGTATCTTGACAATTTGGACCCAGTTAAAATTATCTCAGCCCTTGATCCTCCCAAAGGTTCTACTATTTGGAATTTCATCGTAAATTATAGGCATATTGTCACATCTTTTGTTTCATGGGAGGTCAATAATGGTGAATCTGTTAATTTCCTGTTTGATTCTTGGAATGGTTTGCCTCCTTTAAACACTTTACCCATGTTCTAGGATGTAAGTGAAATTACATCTTCTTTGTGGGGTAACAGGCTGTTGGATTACGTTTATGCGGTTCATATTCATTCAGGTAAAGTCATGTGGAGAGATTTTCATGATTTACCAATTGATCATGTGATTGCATATGGTATTAATCAATTCTTTCTAGATAAGACTGTGTTTCTTTCTGTGATTCTAGATCGTCTCATCTGGACCCCGACACCTGATGGTAATTATTCTATCAAGCTTGGATATAGTTTGGCTCAATTTTCTCAAGGTAATATAAATCATTCAAGAGCTTATAGATTTTTTTGGCATTCAGTTGTTCTTCCCAAAGCTAGGTGTTTTGCTTGGTTAGTTTTGAAAGGAAGAGTCTTGACTAGTGAAAGGTTGGTCAGGCTAAACATTGTTGATCCTTTCTCTTGTGTTTTGTGTCATCAAGAATTAGAATCTATTGAACATCTCTTTCTTAATTGTCCACTTGCTCAACTATGCTGGTAGTTTGTTAGGCAAAAAATATCCTTATCAATGCCTCTTCCTTTGACAGTTTGGGATTTGTTCTAGTCATGGCCCATTCTCTATCATCAATCTATGTTTTCATGTATCTGGATATGCATTCCCTTGTTGGTTTTATGGTCTATCTGGTGGGAAAGGAATAAAAGAATCTTTATAAATTAGTCCTCCTCTTTTCAGTCAGTCACATCTACTCTTGAAAAGTCTATAGTAGAAGTCACTAATGCCTATTTGGTTAATTCCAGGGTATTCATGCTTTCTCATCATGGGATTCTCTTGTATCTAAGAATTGGTTTGGATTGGTGTTTCCCTCTCTTCCTTTCCCACTTTGTCCTCAAGATAGATCAACTTTAAGATCTCAGATTAAATGGATACCCCCTCAATAGGGTTTTTATAAGCTTAACTTTGATGGATCCTCTAGGGGCAATCCGAGTATCTCTGGTATTGGATTTGTGATTCAAGATTATTTAGGTTCTCCATTTATTTTAAGGCTTCCCTGATTCCTCCTGGGACTAACAATTTAGCTGAAGCTTATGCTCTCCTTCATGGGTTAGTTGCTGCTAAAAATTTAATATTAAGCTTCTTCATGTTGAAGGCGATTCATCTGTGATCATTAATTCTTGTATTTCTAGGCGATCCATGTCCTGGCATTTGCATTATGTCCTACATCAGATTTGGTCTCTCTTGGATTCTTTCCCCCAATGTTGTATTTCTCATACTTAAAGAGAAGGAAATAATCTGGCTAATCAGTTAGCTAATTTAGGTGTAGAAGGGCATAATATGTATTATCCATCTTCTATGGTTTCTGCTGACTCTCACCCATCCCTTTTTAATTGTATTTCCTCGGAGTCACCCTCTTAGATTATTTGCTTGGAGGTTTTAGTTTACATTTCATTTCATCCTCGAGGTATTTTAGTTCTTTATACTTATGATATTATTTTGATAACAGGGGGATTGAATTTTTCAAGGTCTTATTTATGATTATTTGTTAGGGTGTACTAATTCCTCTTCTTATCATTTATGTTTAATGCACCTCTTTAGTTGTATTACTTAATGGTGATGCTTTCATTTACATAGTACTAACCCTTGTGTTAGTTCTTCTACAACATTTCATATCTCTTTAATGATTTCCTGCAGGGGTATTTTATTTACGTTAGCACATGAATTTTGTATATCTTAATCCCTTTGTGTAAGAGATTGCATCTCCTTCTCATCATTTAAACCCTTGTACGGTGTAGGTTTAAGGGCTGCATCATTTATTTCATTTATGACCACTTGCTCGTATGATGGATATTCTTTCTATATATGGTCTTTTAAGTCATTCTTTCTAGTTTATCTCTTTTTCCCTAACCATGGCTGCTAATACATGTTTTGATGAGTTTATTCCCTTTAATTTGTGGGTTTGTTTCTCATTGATTGGTTTGGAAATACAATTTGAAGGTATTATATATGATGACTCACTGGCATCCATTTTTGTTATCCACTACCCAAAGTGTTGCAGATGTATTCAGAGACTGATAGGTGAATTAGTTCTATCACCACGTTGCAAAAGGATCATTTTTCCTTTTCAATTAGTTTCAATTTTTTGTTCCAATCTGCTAGACATTTCTCAATCCTGGTCTTTGTTAGTTAGTATTGTGAATTCGGTCATTTCACCCGCCTATCTCCAAAATAATAGTTTGCTCTTGGCAGTCCAGGGTTATAACTTCTCTCATGGAGATGCTCACATTGGTGGAATTTTTCCATGTCATTTACTTTTTAATTCTAACAAGTTTGTTTTGTTGTTAGCCAGGATCAAAGACTATTTTTCTTCTTCTTCCATTCTGCCTCTTGATCGTGTTCTTAGTAGGATGTCTATCGAGCTGATGTATAGAAGTAAGGCCTTCGCAAGAACGTATGTTGTGCTGGGATTGATGGCTTATGGTCATGCCCTGCCTCCTCTGAGGGTTTCTTCTTCTATGGTGGGTAGTGTTTCTCCTTTGCGGAATGTTGGTCCTTCTGCTGTCGACATACCTATTTTGATAGTCCCGACAGTTGATCCCTGCCATGTTGATTCTGCTTCTTCCTCTGATGTTCTGGGTCCAGATGTTGTCTTACATCGGCAAGCTGAATGGTTGTGGAGCTCCATGTTCCTTACTCCTCCATCAAATTTTGATTGTGGAAGTGCTCCATGATTTCTTCAGACTCTCCTTTCAATTTTTTGTACTAATTTTTCTCTTACAAAGGAGTGTACTTATTCAGAATTCTATGTAGACTAGACTCTTCTGCATTCCTCAAGTAGCCGCTATTCTATGATTGGTTTCTTGTTGAGCCTATGGGTTGATATCACTATACATTACTTGTTCATATAAAGGAACACTTATTGTAAATTGTAATTAGGGTACATTTTATTTAGCCCTCATTGTATTTAAGTCTTTCATATCATGTATTACCTGTCGGGGGTTCTATTTTATTAAGGCCTCTTTGACAACAAGATGTAATAGGGTTGGGTTACTTCTTATATTCAGGGTTGCTCATATGCAAACTACATTATGGCTCTCTATGGCCTTAGGGGCTTTCTGATCGGGTTTCTAGATTTTTGATATACTAGAACCCTTATTTGTATTTGATGGATCATGAACGGAGTTTTCTTTCCTGGTTCTTTCTCCAGGAGCCCTTTTGAACCAGTGTTATTAATATAAATATAAAAAGGTTTTGCCAAAAAAAAAAGAGACTAAATCAACTCTTAAGGGTGTTATTATATTTATCCCCACTAAATGCAAGAAAATGTCTAAATACTTATACTTTAATGTACTCTTTATAAAGGGAAATTTCTACATAATAGATAAGAAGGAGAATAAATCCCTTTCAAATACTATTAACTTATTCATTAAAAATGAAAAATGGTATATACTTAACCTTTTTTTTAAGTCTTGCTAGCTACTTGTTCAAAGATTTCAACATGGCTTTTCTTAAGTGGCACTTACCCAAATTAAGTTAGTTTGCAAAACAATGCAATTTTTCTATCACTTGGAAATCCCAACTAGAGGAGGAGTGGATTTTAGCACATTCTCTGAATTTATTTAGTTTTTTAAGAACCTTAAATGAATCGATTTTCCATTTTTTAAGAACCTTAAACTAGGTTGAAATTTTTTCCATGGAATTAAATTTTTGGCTAAATTAGTATTTGTACAAAGAAGGATTAAGAAACGCAAGGATATTGCTGCCAACTTCCCTCCCAAAATCACACAGGGAATTTTCCTTCTTTATTTATTTTTTATCATTGAATTTAAAGATAGTCTACAAATCATATATCAATTATATATAATTCCAACTCCAAATCTTAGTTTTTTAAAGAATTTATTCTAAATAATTAAATAGTTACTTACATGTTTAAGAAATCTATTGATTGCTTGTAATCTCTTAATATAATTGATCAAATTACATTAGGTTATACCATTTATTATTGTCATTTTCATATATATTATTTATAATTATTAACATTTAAGTTACAATAATTTAAGATCATTAATAAATGTATAAACTATTATTTATTTTGTCTTATATTTCTAAAAGAAAGCTAATTTAATTTCCTTTTTACGATAGAACAAACAAGACATTGAAAATTACATATTATCAATCAAATGAATAAATCATAAAAATTCCACCATCAATGGTTAAATATAAAACTTTATGTGATGGAGAGTGTCTCCATGCCTAATTAAATGCACTTTGACTCTTCATTCACACTCAACAATGCTTCATTAATGTTGTGGTTGATTCTTATATCAATTGTATGTGATGATGCTTATAAGGTTCAATTTTATTTTATTTATAAAAAAATAGAATTGATTAAATTAATGATGTACAATTTTATTTTATTTTTATAAAATTCAACTTAATTTTTAATAACTTTAATAAAAAAATAAAAAAATTGGGTGATGACATTGTTTGTACATTACAAACCTGCCACCCTACAAAAGTAATGACCATGATGATGGCTTCTTGTGCGGGATTCCATTCTGAATTGTTAAAAACCCCTCTTTGCATGCATTTTGGTCTTCTTGGCTATTCATTCACTCTTTTGAAGCTTCTTGGTCTTTTTGGAAATCTCATTTTGAGCTTCATCTCCATTTTGCACCCATATATCCTGATTATTGCAGGTTTTCCACCATTGGTGAGTAGGTTCAAGTTATTTGAGTTCTCATCCAGCTTCACATCTCTTACATCCAAGTTTCAACTCCCATTTGGGGAGTTTATTCTATATCCTTATTGTGTTTGAGCATATTATCTATATTCTTTATCATTACTATTATTATTCTAGCTATCTATCATCGAGCTTTATCGTGTCTAAATGGTTGTCCATGGAGGGGAAAACCAAAATAGGGGTTTGACTGCGGCAAACCTCTTAAAGTCCAAAACCATCTTGTCTCTCTATGACTATGTAGATTTTTATTGTGGGCTCAAAGGTTTGGAGACTTCATCTCATAATGCTTTATCAAACTTTGAATCAAGTTACTCATTTTCATTTCTTCCTACTTCATTTTATTTATCCATAAAGTAAACACACTGTTTCATTTCATATTTAAGCTAGTTTTGTTCTATTTTTGTGCTCTTTTATTTATATTTTACCATATTTAGATTATTTAGAATTTTGTTATTAGTCTTTCTATTTCATTTTCACCCGTCTGTATTCTACTTGTACAAGATGCCAACGTGGTGCATTGGTGTCCAACAATCGCGTTGTCATCCTTTGGGTCACACATTTGTCCTACATAGTGAGCTCATTGATATTGGGTCTTAATTATCAACACTAACTCTTTTGATTCATGTAATCAAAATATCTTAGGCAATCTATTTATTTACGCAATTCATAGTTAATTAATCTAAACACACTTAAAAGCTTGGGCATTAACACGCAATCAATATTTAATCAATCTAGTTTGTATTCAAACCACATCAAGACAATCAAGAGCTTTCTACATCTTGGGTTTGATCTCCCTAGCACTCCTAGCTAGCAACATGAGGTGGTTTGAAGGGAATTGTGTATCCCTTGAGGTTTTAATCAGCCTCTAGGTTGGTGCATTATTTTCTTCCCCATGGTACCTTACAAGGGAACTATCAATATAGATTACTTATTTGATGCATTAAAGGAGTGTAATGATTTAGCTAATAAAGGGAAGCCTTCTCCCAAGAAGAACTAAAGAATTAGGAGGGACAACAATTCCTCAACCCATGAATTTAGAAGAAGAAGGGGGAGACCTAGTAGTTCTATTGCTAGTAGATCAAGACTTAAAGTTTCAAAAACCAAGCTTTCTAAGTGCTACAAGGCATTTAGGACTCTTATGGATAGTAATCCTTAATTTCCTATGGAGATCAAGTATGTTTCATGGAATGTAAAGGGTTTATAAACCCTGGAGAGAAAATATCTAGTGAAAAGGTTTCTTAGAGCCCAAAATAAATTGGATGTGGTGTTTCTTCAAGAGGTCAAAGAGGTGCACTTCACCTTGGAAATTAGTCTCAAATGTATTTGGAGAGAGGCATCCTTATATACTACTATGCATAGCAAAGGAGGGGGGGGGGGGGTAGTTAGATTACTACACCAAAAATGGAGTCATCTGGTGGTGAGATGGGGTTGTTCCCCTTGCAATAGGGTTGTTTGGGTTGTCATCAAGTAAAGGCAAAGATATGTGATTTACATCTTGTATACTTTTAATGAATATAAGGAAATAATTGAACTTTGGAATTGTCTGGCTCAACTTGAATATGTTCCTTGGATTCTAGGGGGATTTTAATATGTTTGAGAACCCTTTGGATAAGGAAGGAGGCTCCAAATCTAAATGGAAGGGAGATGAGAGGCTCTATTGTGGAGAATATTGAAAAAATTAAGGCTCTTTAACCCCTTGGCTAGTAAAAAGAGTGAGTCTAACTCAATTTGGCTCTCATGGTGTAACTTTCAGAAAGGGGGTAAATAATATAAAATAGACTAGATTGATTCTGTGATAATAAATACTTGTTCTATTTTGTCAAGGATGGAGGCGGTAATAGTGTGAAGGTCATTCCCTAGTCTCTCTTAGATAATCATTAAACCCAAATTGTTTTGTCATCTAATGACTCTTCCATGTTAATTTATAGCACCACAGATGCCTCTGTCCTTAACTTTATATTTGTATTGGATGAGCACTTGAGGTAGGTTGTTAAGTTGGTTAGGCTCTTTAATAAGATTAACAAGGATCTTAATAGATAGAGGGATAAATGGAGGCTAAATCTGGCTAGTTGGAAGGTGTTGTTTAAAAATATAGGAATGAAGAAATCCAAGGATAGGAGATGAGTGAAATCTAAATTTCATGATGATCTATGTCAAGTAGAAGAGTACCTACATATGGACCCTAAAAATATGGAAGATCAAGATACTATTAGATTGGAAAAAGATTCTTTGATTCCTAAGGATGGGGATATGACTCTGATTAAAAACTAGAGGCCTATCACCCTCCTCAATGTTTCTTATAAAGTTCTTTCCAAACTATTAGATAGGAGATTGGAGGGTATCCTTCAAAAGGTGGTTAACTACACTTAAACTAGATTTGTGAAGGGTAGGTATATACTTATTAACTTTTTGGGAGGCTATGCAACATGCTAAAGAGTCATCACAAGAGGATTAAATGTTGTTAATAGATTTTGAGAAAGAATATGATATAATTGAGTGCAATTTTATTTTCATGATGCTAGAAGGTTTGGGGTTTCCTAAATAGTTATGTATCATGGTTGACACTCTGATTTAGGATGCTAAGGCATGTGTGGAGGTCAATGGTGTAAGATTTTAATCTTTTGTGTTGTCCAATTCAATCAAACAAGGATTACCATCGACCCTAGACATTTTTTTATTGCAACAAATGCCATGTTATGTCTTTTAAGAGATAACCACCTATCTCATAGAGTGTAGGGAATTATTTTTCCTAATGGTGAGGATATTAATAATGTGCAATTTGTGAATGATATTGTAATTCTTGTGAAACTAGATGAACATAATATTTCTCACTTGATAGATAGGCTAACCTCTTTTATGGAGCCACTTGTAGTAATATTTCTTTGTCTAAGTCTATTATGCTTAGTTGGAAACCCAATCCACCTTTATAGTTTGGTAAATACTATGTGGTTTTGGGTAGTCCTAAACACTAGGTAAGATACCTAGGTATACCTTTTTCTATTAACCCGAATCTCAAAAAATAAATGTGGAATTGGGTTAAGGATAAGATTGACAAAAAGATAAAAAAGTGGAACATGCATTACTTGACCCTAGATGGTAGAATACAAGCATGTCAAAAGATATTGTCTTCTTATGATATTTACTATACATCAACATGGATGTTTAGTAATTACCAGTTCAACTAAATTCGAAAACATACTAGGAAGCTCTTTTGGTTAGATGGAAAGGGTAACATACAGAAATACATTGTCAGATGGTCTTGGTGTATCATGAGAAAATGTAAGGGAGGACTTGACCTCAAGGAATTGAGAATTCAGGGTATCTCTTTGGCTGCCAAATGGATTTTTAAGGCCTTACAAGGAAATGAGCCATGAAATTTTTTAATCTGACATAATATTGCCAAGTATATCCCTATAGAATATAAAATGGTGAGCAATGCTAGGATGTAGAATACTCACCAAATTATAAAATAGATTAGGAATATAAATCAACCTTTAGATAAATTTGATTAACACAACCCAAAAAGGATGAAGGGGTGCTAATGCAAGATCCAGGTAAACAAGGGATTTTGTGGTATTCCTTATTGAATAAAGTATGATTATGTGATATGATTGATATATAAAAGTAAGTGCTAGGATAAAAATAACAAGAATGGACTCACCTTAAAGAAATAAGAGGAAAATGGACCTTCAGATCTATTTTTGACTGTTGCAAAGATGTCAGAATTAGGTAAAACTCTAGATACGGGCTTCTAACATCTGTAAATACTTTCTATTAAAATATCATTTGCAAAGTATGATGCTAACCTAAATGACCTAGTTCAGGACAATGGTGGCAATTTCAACCTTTTCCTTTTAACTCCAAATCTAATGAAACTTTGTTAGGTTCTATAACTATACCTGAAGCTCCTAAATCTAGATTTGAAACTTTGTAGCCTACTTTGGAACACATAAGAGAAGGTGAAGAAGGTTAAGGGGAGGGTTTTTCCTTAGTAAAACCCCTATTTAGGAATCAACCTTGAAATGAAATAAATGTAATTGAAAGAATGATGACATGTAGAAAAGATTAGATATAAATAATGAAATATATCATACCATGTTGATGCAATTATATCTTAGAATGTGATCAAGTATGTTAATGCAATAGCTTTGACTCAACACAAAAACTAAAAGGAAATCATGTAAGATAAAACCTCATATAGTAGATGTTGTAATTCACCAAAATATTGGATAAAGGAAGAAGAAGACTTGATGGATGAATGTGGATCTCCTTCCTTGATTGAAAACTCCTTTGCTTGACCTCCAATGGAGAAACAAGCTAGATCTATGAAAGGAAATTATTTTCATGCATATGGGAAGTGAAGACTTGAAGTACTTGAATGGATCTTGAATTATTGTTAATGGATGCCTTCACCAATTTATTGCTTGCTTACACGTGAATCTCTTGAATGCACAATAGCTTGCTTGTAGATGATTGCATGAAGATGGAATATACTCATGGATGTGTAAATGAGAGGGTTTGGTGCCTTTTATACTAATTTCAAGGCTTATATTTCATAGGGTTTACCTCAATTAATAATCTAGGAGAGAAACCCTCGCATTGGGTTCAAATTCAGCTTAAGCATAAAGCTCTAGGACAAGGACAACTTGGATGGCCTAGTTTAGGGAAAGATCAGCTTGAGTGACCTTATCTAGGTGAATTTCTTCAAATTTTGTCTAAGAATTAGGGGAGTATGCCAAAAAGGGGTGGTGAAAGCCACAATCTTCTAGGAAATCAGGACAAATCCTAAAATCTAAAAATACATGCATAGGTCCTAGGTGGAAGATGAATTATGTGAATGGATGGAAAAATGGGAAATCATGGATAAAAGCTAGAGCCAACCTCAAGTTTGAAGGAGGAGGACCTATATTTGAACTAAGTATGAAGTTAAGTACAATATGAGGTCCTACCATAAGAAACACACTAAAGTAAGAAAAAAATGGTCCCAAAATAAGCACAAATTAAGTACTTACTTTTTAGGATGGTACAATCCCTTTAAAAAATACCAAATGGTTAAGAATCTCTCTTTTTTATTTTATTGTTGGTCTATTTCCAATGAAGATAGTAGGGTCTTTGGTGTTTAAATCCAATTGGAAAGCATGAGAGTTGTTGAGAGACCTAATTGGTCATAATAGTATTATTTATAACAACACTCTTTGTGGTGAAAGGTCCATATAGTAGAATATAAAACACAAGGGAAAACTAATTGCCCTACTACAAAGTTGCTCTGCCAGGAAATGAGAAAATAGAGGAATTTGATTTTTTAGTGATATTATTATTGTAGGATAGTTGATTTCTTGACATGATATCTATTCTAAATTTGGTCTCCCTCAATCCTAGTGGAGGACATATTTTGTGCTTAGGGAAGCTGCTTCAACCTTATTCATCCCTAGATAATGTGTGAGCTCCTTTGATTATTTCAACATGTATTATTGGTTTGAAGATTCTTTTTTACCTAATGTGAAATCAAAGTCTATATATTCCTACCTGGCTAATAATGATGAAATCTTTTCCCACTTGAATATCTCATGGTATCTCAATTGGGACCCTCACTCCTGGCTTACTTCCCTAAATAGTTTGTGGGATAGACCTAATGAGCCTGAGAAGAGGTGCTTCCTTTAGAAATGATGGTTACTCAAGCTTCCCATTCATAACTCCATGGGGAAAACCAGTGTGTGTTTTGTTTGTAGGATGCCTGATACCATTATGTATTTTTTTATTGTTATTTTGCTAAAGAGGTCTGGAATTCATTTGGTATCAATGTGAATGACAATATAAGTACTTGGTAAATCCTTAATGGATATTTTTTTGGTCTCAAGAAATATACTCACACCCTTTTATCCATTATTTCTTGTGTAATTTTTTGGCTATTATGGAAATATAGGAATAATGAAGTTTTTATTTCTTGTAAGCAACTTCTTACTGAGTCTTTGAGGAGACTCATAATCTATGACATCTTTTGGAAAGTTATAGTCATTATGAGATTGGAAAGAGTGAATTTGAAAAGATCCTAAAAGATGGTACAACATAGGTATTCAAATGGGAAATTTCTAGTGGTTATACCTACACTAGGAAGATAGAGGAAATAACACCATTTGAGGTGGGACTTGCTAATTTGGTAGTAAAATTGGAGGAGAAGAGAAAGAGTGATGCAAATGCATAAAGAGAAGACCATATCCCTATAGTTTGTATTAGCATTGTCCCCCTAAGAGTAGCTATCAAAGACTTTAACAAAGCAATAGAAAACAATGAAATTCATAAGATCTTAATGGAAGGATATTTTGGATGGAAAAGTTTAAAAAAAAAAGTAAAAAAAAAGAAAAAAGAAAAAAATTCTTGCCTTGATGAAAACCTGGCAAACACGCATCTTGGTAACACAAAAAAAGAGTAAAATGAGATAATTTGTCCAATAGTAAAATCCTGACAAACATGTGCTTTGGGCAAGTGCCATGATGAAAACCTGGCAAACATATATTATGCGTAATTTATGAACTTCTTGCATTCCATATTTGGGGGAAGTTTTTATCCATGTTTTCCTAACATAGCACACCCCTTTCATTTCCTCAATTATCCTATGTCCATCATATCCCTCATCCTATCAAAATCCATATTTCTATTTTCCCAACTTTGATCTTGACAAGGCTACGGATCTCCCTAGAAGCATCACATGTCCTTTCTGATTTACATTATAATGATCCCTTTAGTCTATGTTGTCTATCTTATCACAACCTTCAGTCTCTATCCCCTTTGTCCATTATTGATCTTGCTTTTCCTATCTATATCTTGTCACTTCTCTATTCATATCCTATCATTTTTCTATCCAAATCCCTTTCTTGGCCTTGATATAAAATAAGGATGTAAAATGCAAAACATGTTTTCCAAAAACACCTCTTGACATGTCCATTCCTAAGCATCGTATGTCATCCAGTGCAAAAAGTATCATTATCACATCTTGTCATGTCCAACCCTTAGCTTGGTTAAAAACATATTATTTCATTGCCTAGATAGTCCTTGACATCCAAACAAATTCAAGACATACCAAGAGACCATTTTCCTTCATCTATCTACTAGTTCATCTATTCATAATGTCCCTACCTTACTAGACACTGAGGAAAACTCAATACATCTTTCTTTAGCAATGATTAAAGTCTTGAAAAAATTTCAAAAAAATTGCATATGGATCACAATGAGACCCTGAGTGACATAAAAACCTATTTGAGCCAGTACAAGTAGAGATGAAATTGATAAAGGAAGAGTGAGATTTACTCTAATGAGAGTTGATAGAGACCTAGCGTGAGCTATTGGAACTACAAGGAGTAATTCGAGGGATGCATAGCTCATCAAGGAGCCATTCAAGGTCTATGACATCCCATAGATCATCATAAACACCAAAACCACCATCTTCTAACCATGGACCTGAGGGGTCAGGGAGTCATCATCCCATTGATGAAAAATGATTTGATATGTATTATGTAAAATTTGGGATATAGGGAACATTTTGAAGAGTGTCACCTATATAGATGCCATCTAAATATATATGTATTTATGATGTTCATGTTTGATGTATATTACTTCTTTTAATTTCCTTATGATTGTTTTTGAAATTAATGCTAAAAGGTTAAAAACAATATACATGTGATCTAACCTAAACCTAGCTTTCAATTAAATGCAACTAAAGTGATGTGATATGTTTATGTAAATAGATGATCATGTAGTCTAGATATAAAATTTGACTAAACACTTATCTATTCAAACATAAAAATATTAAATGAAAAAGGAGTGTGGAAGTATTTGGTAATTAATATCCTAACCAAAATGATTAACATATTACACATAAATTCAAGACCAAAACAAATACATTTTTGTCAATAATGAAGCAATATATGAAAACAACAAAGATGATTCTAAAGTATTAGCACATATGCTCTAATGCCAGGCTACCAACACATATGAAGTTTAGAGGAATGAAATGAAAAAAAAAGAGGGAGAGACAAAGAGAAAGAGAGAAAAAGTTAGGCATAGTATAGACGCAAATGCATAACATTTATGGGGTCCTTAAGGGGTATACCATTCATATTAACTATCTTATATGCGCCATAACCATAAACTTTTGTTATGATGTAAGGGCCAAGCTAATTAGGACTAAACTTTCCTATTTATTCAAGTAGAGCATTGACATTGTGTTGATTTACTTAAAGAACCAAATCTCCAATCAAGAAAGATCATTCAATCACCTAATTATTATATTGTTTTCTTAAGGAATTATGATATGTTTGAATATGTTCAAGGGAATTAATGCATTGTTTATCCAACATTTCAAGTTGTTGAAGAAATTATTCTCTCAAAGTTCCATTATCAATTATGCCATCAAGGGAAAACCTTAATTAAGGTATTTCCAACTCCAAAGGCATAATTGCATCCTCATTGTCAACTAAATTATAAGGGGTTGTTCTTGTCACATTACAAAAACTTATCTTATAAGCCCATAAAGCATAGGTTAATTGAGTGTGCAAATCCTTAGCATGTCTGTTGATAGTATTCATAAGAATTTTCTCAATTATCTTGTTAGATGCCTCAACTTGTCCATTAGATAGAGGGTAATAAGGAGTAGAAAAGGATTGTTTGATAATTATCTAGAAATTTTGTTACTTCCTTTTTTTTGAAAGGAGTACTATTATCAAATTTTATTGTGGATGAAATGCCAAATCAAGAAATGATATTTTCTAAGAGGAAACTAGAAATGACATCAACTATATTAGAATGAAGAGGAAACACCTCCACTCATTTAGTAAAGTAATCTGTAGTGGTAATTATGTAAGTATGTCCTTGAGAAGAGGGAGGTGATATTTTGCGAATGAGATCCAATCCCCAAAGGTTAAAAGGCCATGGATATATTTGAGAGAAGAGTACATGTATAGGAGCACAGATGAGATTATTGTGATGTTGACATTGAGGGCATCTTTTGAAAAGAGAAAAAGAGTCTTGCTCCATAGTTTACCAATAATATCTCATATGAAGAAGCTTGTTAACTAAGGATTTTCCACTAAAATGTCCACCACAAGATCTTGAGTTAGCCTCTTGTAAATCGATAGGAATCTCAGTTTTGTTAAGATGTCAGAGTAGAAGACCATTGTAAGAGAGTCCATAAAGAATATTAGCAAGAATGATCTATCTTGCAAAAATTTTGTGAATTTGAGCTCTAGTGTTTCTCATTGCAGATTCATGAAGAGTACCATCTTGAATATAATGAAAGATGTGTAAATACCATTCATACGAGTGAATACTAAAGAAACCAGTATAATTACAAAAACTTTTAGAGATATTAGGACTCACAAGATTATGTATAGTGAACTTATAACTATCAATATTGTCCTCTAAAGAGATACGAGAAGTTATGCTTTCCATACCATCTGTGTGTCTATTATCCTTGTGAGGTAAAGAAGAAATATAATAAGAAGATAATTTCCCAAGTAATCTTAAGGAAAGATCATGCTATTGAGTCAATTTAGAATTATTGGCTTGATAGGTTCCATTAATCTATTACACTATCAATTGTGAATCTCCAAAGATATGTATATTCTTCACCTTAAGGGATAAATTTGCTTTCACTCTAGCGATAAGGGCATCATATTCTACAATGTTGTTAGTACAAGAAAAGTTGAGATGATATGATAGAGGTATTGGTTTATTTGAAGGGGATACAAGAATAACACTAGTACCAGAGCTAGTTCTACATCTAGATCCATCAGAGTACAACTCCCATGTATAATTAGTGTCAATAGGAAAGAAATTTTTTGGGGGGATAGTTATAGGATTAGAAGTTGTAGTTGGTGAAGGAGTTTTGGAAAAATGGTTGGTCAAAGCTTTCCCTTTGGTTGCTTTTCGAGAAAAAAACTTTAAATCAAATTCACTTAGCATCATAACCCATTTGGCCAAGCATCGTGAAAGATCAATTTTTGAGAAAATATTTTTCAAAGGATCAAACTTTATGATGACATTGATTTCAACATTAAGAAGATAATGCCTAAGTTTTTGACAAGTAAAAACTAGAGCAAGACATTATTTTTCTATTAGAGTTTATCAAATTTTGTAATCTATCAAAGTACGACTAATTTAATACATCAATTATTCTTTTCCATTTTGATCACATTGAGCTAAGACAACAACCAAAGCATTAAGAGAAGCAAAAGTGTATAAAAAGAAAAGGTGATTGGGTTGAGTGGGTTGTAAGATAGGAAGGTTAGCAAGATATTGTTTGAATTATTCAAATGATTTATGACAATTATCATTCCATGAGAAATTAGTATCCTTCTGTTGGAATTAGGAGAGATAGGTACTGAGAGGGGAGGGGTGAATCAATGACTTCAAAACTTTAGTTGCAAAACCTTTCTGATCTATAACTGAATACTATGATAACCGATCAAAATAACTTGAATCTAATTGCATAAATCAATCATCTAGTTAACTTAAGAAAGTAAACATGAGATCAATATGACAATCACATAACATAAGTATTTTGGTAACACAGAAACCCTTGTTAGAAGGTAAAAACTGTGGTGGGGATGACACCCACAAATTCTTCACTACTGTAGATAGAAAAGGTTTGCCTATTAAGGCTACAAGTTTTGATCACTTCTAGTGATCTTACCCTGTTAAGAGTAACATATTAGATCAGCTAGATTTGCCTAGTTATAGGATTTAACAACACTCTATGAAGTGTGTACTCGGTTAAGAGATTTATACAAAGACAGTTAAGTCTACTTTGTTAAGAGATTTATCAAAACTCTATCACAATTTTTATAAAGTAATAGGTAAACTATCTGCTACTTGACAACTCAATTGTCTAAAATAGATCTATAAGTTCTTATCAAAATATCACCTTATCTGTGATGGTTCTCTGCTTTGATCTAATCGGTTGCCTTGTTTGATTCTACTTAATATAAAAACCTCTGTACTCTGTTATGCTCGGTAAACTAATTGTCTTGAAGATAGGCAATTTCTTCAAGTGCTCCGTGATTCATATATAACAGTTCAACAACCTCATAAAATGGTGCAAATATATACAATATATAGTGTTCTTTTTTGTCGCTTGAACAAAAATTAGGTTACAAAAATAATTATAACCCTAAGATCTACGGTGCAAAATAACCCATATCAACTAATACAAATAAGATAATCATTGCATTTAATGAATATTTTTTACAATAAATGCTCCTTGATCTTGGTAAACCATTTTACGATCTGTTATAACCATTTGCATAGAATAATGTGCCATTTTTTATTACTATGCCATTTTCTGTGATCATCGGTAAACACTGTATAATCTACTCGGTGTATACTGCGATGCTCAGTGTTTACTGACCATCGGTGTCGGTGTCGCTAGTGCTCAGTTAACTATGTGATGCTCAGTGTAAGGCTTTATCGATTGCTCTGTCTTACTTCTAGTTATCAAGTGTCTCAATATAAGTAACCGACCAACCTATTTACTATCCTTTGATACTAATGACAACCTTAAAATGCTCAATAGAGATTAACAATCTCCCCCTTTGGCATTAGTATCAAAACTTCATAATGTATATAGATAAAATGTTTCTATATATTCCTTATATCTCCGTCATATACATATCCACAACAAAAAAACTTCTAAGTGCAAAAGTACTCCCCCTCAGTGCATCTTCTAAGTACAAAAGTACTCCCCCTTGGTGCATGCTCCCGGTATTATGTAATATACATATCAAAAATATACTATTTGGCATATACATGTTTTCCCCCTTTTTGATAATAATGCCAAATACCCAAAAAGTATGTAATGTATACTTACATCTTATCAAAAATGTTCTGATGGGTTTTCTTTACAGATTCCAAGAGGTTTTCCCATTCCTCTTTCAAGTTGGTAAGAGCAATTTGCTCAAGATCAACTTGTGCATGCATGTCAAAGATATTATCCAACACCAAAATCTCTGGTGTTGCCACAAGTTGCTCAGCTTTGACAGTATGTGTTTCAAAAATCTTCAGGTAAGGAGTGATTTCTTTCTGTAACTTTGTAACTTGATCGGTGATGTGTGCTTCTTGTTTCCTTAAGTCGGCTATCAACCGCCAGAGTTCCTAAACTTGGTTAATATGCTTTAAGAAAGTAGTTGGCTCGATGATAGCTACTTGTGTACTCAACTTGATTTCTTTTTCTAAACCTTTTATCTTTTCACTGATTTCTACAGTGAAGGTGTCTGTAGTACAAAGCTTTATTAGCAGTTGACAGATTATCTGGGTAATAGATTTTACCTTGGTAATGACCTTACATAATTTCACCTTGTTCAGTGCCACTTCAGTGGTAATCCTTTTTGCCAATTTGTTTTGAATCTTTGACTCTGCCCGTTCTTCTATTCTTTTATCTGCATTTGTATCAAGGGCATTGATTTTGTCGATGAGGGTGGCAAGTTGATCTAAAATGGGAGTATTCAAATCAATATTTGTTTCTAGTACTATCTATTGTAGAATATCCCATATATCATTTAACACTTCTTTACATTTTTGTTCTTGCCTCAATTTTTCTTGTGCCACTTTCCTCGAACATAACTCCCCATACCGACTTAGTTCCTCGGGGCTTAGGGTTCTCGGGTCACATTTGGGTATAATGATAACTTCATCAATGGTGACTAGCCCTTTGGCTTTCTTCTTCTTCTTCTTCGAGGCTAGAGGTGACTTCTTCTCACTTATGACAATATCTTTTTCTTCACTCCTCAGAGTATCCTTACCAGTTGACACTATATCATCCTTCTTCTGCTCCTCAGTGGATTGAGTGGGAGTCTCAATGGTAGTGTCAGGTGGGTTCACCTCAGTTGACTTGGTTTCTTCATGTTCCTTTTATTCTATAGACCGTGCCTCTGGTTTGATAGGCTCATTTGTATCTGCAGGTTGCTCAGGTGCTTGAATCTTAGTTGTATCTTTGGTTGGCTTAGGATGAGAGACATCGGGTTGTACTTGTGAAATTATTTCAATGGCCTCTACAACTACAGGTAGTTCACCCAGTAGAGATGTACACACATTGTTAGTGTCTAATGCTTCATCTTTGTATTGTGTAATTATTACATCTTCATCATCCTTATCATCAAGATCACCATTAGTGATGTCCTCAATGAGTGCATCATCATCAGTTTTCTTTTGCAAGTGGATCTTAGCTTGATCCGGTGCATCCTGTGAAATTTTGATTTCTTCCTTTTGCTCGGTGATATCAATTACCTCGGTAACTAATATACCGGTGTCTTCTATTTTCTTGCCTTTATTATCATCAATGAAAATACTTTTACCTTTTGAACTGTGTCTCTTTTTAGATAGTTTCAGGAATGCTTCCTGTTCAACTTTCTCTTTTGCTTTCAAAATTGATGTCCATAGAGAGTCACATACGACATCCATATCATCTACATTCTCATCCATAATCTGCATAGCTCTATTCTTGACTGAAAATCTAGGCTGATACCTTGTCATGTATTCACTTACCTCAGCATAGCTAAAGTGCATGGCTGCACGGCCTAGAGATCATTCTCTTTTTCTTTTCTTTGTTTCTAGTGCAATAGCCCATCTTTCACTTATTTTGTCATCAATTTCCTTCGCCAGTTGACATGCAAATTCCATCGGTACTCTCTTGAATTTGATCATCATTTGAACAATAGCATGTTCTATGTTTTTCTTGTCCTCAATTGACATGTTGTTAAATTTGCCTATGCCTGGATCATTAAGATTTCCATTCTTAATAATATCTTCAATTATTTCTTCTATGGTACTATCCCTGTTATGAACTAGCTTAAATTGATCAGGGTTATTTTTAGTGTCAATCTCCTCTATATCTTCCTTACTCCTTATGTATTTCCTCTTTTTCTTTGGTGGTTCAACTGCTTTCTTGTTCTTTCTCTTGATGTATTTCTTTGTCGGTGTAGCTACTCTTCTTTTTGCTACTTTTACTACTTCTTCTTTTTTCTAAGTTGATTGTGCTACAGTTGCTGAATGTGTCCTCATTCCTTCAGGTTCTGGTAGCTGAATATCTTGTTCATCAGTTGTGGGTAGTTGAGTTTCTTCTTCATCATTGGTGGGAGGAATCAGTGTATTATCCTTTTCTTTGTTTGACTCGGTCTCCTCATTGTCATAGGGTTTGTCAGCCAACTGTAACTGACCTTTGATTGCTTCATCAATCGGTGACTCCTTAGTGAGTCAGATGTAGTTCCATATTTTTCTGTGAGATCCTTTTTCATTTTCTTTGCCCTTCTTGACATTTTACCGATCTTAATGTCCGTTGTGATTCTAGACTTAGCTTCCTCATACACTCCAAACCTATTGGTAGTGATGTCTATCGGTAATGCCAGTAATGCATTGATAAATTTCAAAGCGAAATCATGATTCATTTCATAACCCATTGGTGCTAGCCATTTTATTCTCGATTCTACTGCCTTTATCATTGAGTGGTCTGTGCTTACCACAAAGCATGTCATCTTCAAATTTGCTCACTAATTCTTTTGGAATTTTGCTTCTTTGTTGCATTCTTGTTTGAAATTCCTTGAAATATGCATTGAACTCCTTGTTCAGATTGTCTCCTAGACTTCTCATCATATCACCGATTTGAGCAGTTATCGGTCTATCCAATTGCCAGTTAACTTTTCCAATACCCGGTACATATTTTTGCAAGTAGAGGAATGTACAGACAAGCAGTGATATGTACTTACATGTATTGGACTTCTTTTCTTTTATTGTCTTCATGTTGTCATACAGTTGGTTAGTAGTAGCTCGACAAGATCAACCTGGTGATCTTTCTTCACAATTTTGTAAGCCATGTCCATGGTGCTGCAGGGTACACTATTCAGTCTGCTTGATTGAAATATCTTGTACCCAATGACATGAGCTATGAATTTTACCGCTGGATCTTTGATAGTTGAAATCTTCAGTGCCCTATCGTCCCATTGAGCTCCAGTGTTCTTTTCTACGTCAGGATGAGACGAAATGATTTGGCTTTGTCGGTTGTAGGGTACCAAGTAACCCTACTAATAATCTTCTTGGTGACCTCAACAGGTTTGTCTAACCAAAATTTTCCATCATGGAATCTGCTTAGCACGATTCTTATCCAGTTGTTGTGAAATTATTGCAGGAAGTATGTGAAACACCGTAACCCTGACTCCTCAATTTTCTTATATTCAAATTTGATCTTACCATCTAGTCCATAGACTTGCTGATAAGCTGCTATGGTCTCAAAGTCACATACTTCACCGATCTTGCAGTGAATGTAAGCCCTAACATCTTCTGTTAACAAAACCTTATCAGGAATACTAGAAAATGCACCCATATCATCTGTTTGTGCTGTGACCTTAGGATGAGGTTTGAATTTCTCCTCGAAAAAGTGTGCCCTAACAATTAATTCCACTTCCTCCTCAATGTTCTGTGATTTTCTTGCGATTGAAGACGATGCCATAAATTATTTCTAGGGTTTCAGCAAGCAAATAGATAACTAGTGTTCGGTAGGCGGATGAACTTACTAGTTTTCATCGAAGAATTATCATTGGTTCGATCTACAGTAGCTTTTAATCTGTTCTAAAAATTGTTAGCTCAAACTCTTCTCTGTAAAATCTCCTTTCTTCGAAATCGCAATGTAACAATGAACTCTATTTCTGCATATATATATAGGGTTTTTCAATATTCCTGATCAAACTTTGATGCATTAAATGCATGACCTAACTTTCGGTACGAGATGACTGTCAACTCGGTAATGTCTTCAATATCTTTTTCTCAGTTAACATAGATTTTCTTCATCGATTTGAACTATTGTCAATTAACCTTGTATAGTGATTACCGATGGTTAACCAACTCACGTTTCTTCTTTTTATTGACTAGATAACATTTGCAAACTTATAATATATAAACCATAGTGCATCTTCATTCATGCAGATTTGGTATTTGTACATCATATATAAGGAACTGTATGTAAAATGTGATCATTTGAAATGTCAGTACCATACATACCTTTGTCATCTTAAGTGGAGGTACTGATGTCACCCAATCTAGTGGACAAGGTTTCACTGATAGTGTTACTTGACTCAGCATTCTCATTAGATGCCTTCTTCCACATTGTGTTCCTTAAATTTGTAATTTTTGCAATATTATATCCACTCTCAAATATATCATTTTCATCAGGTGTTTGGTCTCTATAGTTCTTTCTTACATGACCGACCTTGTGACAGTGCATACATGTCATTCCTGCATTTGTCTAGTTTCTTGATTGTCCAATCTGACTCTTTCTGTAACAGTTTGTTGCAATATCTCCATACTGACCACATGCAGTACAATTAGTCCATGTATTATAATCCCAAACATATGAGTTACCTTGTCTCTTCGATTGATATGGCTTTCATTGTAGTTTCTCTTTAGGTGTCCAGACTTGCTTCATTTTCACCTTGCAGTGTGTCCATACTTATTAAAAGTATAGCATATTTTCTCCTCAGTAGTATTATTAGCAATGTCATTCTTCTTTTCTCTGCATTCATAAGCTAGATGTCCAAAATTACCACAATAATAGCAATATCCATTGAACTTAGGAATGACAGGAGGTTTACCTTGTGCTATGCTTTTGCACACATTAGATGTATGTCCTATTTTTCCACAATGGTAACATGTTAACACTTTAGGTTTTTGACTTTGATTGTTGTTGACTTCTTCAGCTTGTTGTGATGATTCTCCTTCACTGGTGTAGCCTATACCGGCTCTGCTTCTGAATCTCCTCTAATTAGTCAAAAAATCATCAATCTTTTTAGAGCTGTCCTCGGCTATCTTCATCATCTCATTGTGTTGCTTTTGTGTTTTTATTTCATTTCTTAGTTTTTCATTATCTTCTCTAAGTGTTGCTACATCTTCAAGTCTTCTTGATAATTCTCCATTTACTTGGTTCATTTCTTGATTAACTGTCATCATCTGATTTGATACTTGGAAGTGACGATCAGTGAGTCTCTGGATTTCACTTTCTTTTTCTTGAAGTTTTTTAGTCATCAATCTTCGGTCTTCAATAGCCAGATTATGATCTTGTTCAGCTTGTCTAGCATTGTTCATGATTTCCACCATTCTCACCATTTGAGATTCATGACCGATTTGAAGTGCTTTCACTTGCTCAGATAGATGTTGATTCTTTTCAGATAACTTAGAGATTATGCTTTCAGATCTGTCAGAGATGCTTCCAGAGCTTGATCCAATATGATCAAATATGTCATCAATAGGTTCTTCATGATAACTTATTTCATTTTGCTGAATTGCAAGGTTCTTTCTTTCAACCAGTAATTTCTTTAGTTCTTCCTTGGCTTGTTTATATTGTTCCACAAACATCTGCATTTGTATCTTCTGATTCTCAATAGTCTTGTCAAGCTTGTATCTCTCCATGACTTAGATCTTTTCCCTTCAGTGGTTAAATTGTTCAATAAGAGAGCCAAGCTCTGATACCAATTTTTGGAATTAGGAGAGATAGGTACTGAGACGGGAGGGGTGAATCAGTGACTTCAAAACTTTAGTTGCAAAACCTTTTTGATCTATAACTGAATACTGTGATAAATGATCAAAATAACTTGAATCTAATTGCATAAATCAATCATCTAGTTAACTTAAGAAAGTAAACAACATGAGATCAATATGACAATCACATAACACAAGTATTTTGGTAATGCAAAAACCCTTGTTAGAAGGTAAAAACTGCAGTGGGGATGACACCCACAAATTCTTCACTACTGCAGATAGAAAAGGTTTGCCTGTTAAGGCTAAAAGTTTTGATCACTTCTGGTGATCTTACCCTATTAGGAGTAACATATTAGATCAGCTAGATCTACCTAGTTATAGGATTTAACAACACTATATGAAGTGTGTACTCGGTTAAGAGATTTATACAAAGACTGTTAAGTCTACTCTATTAAGAGATTTATCAAAACTCTATCATAATTGTCAGAAAGTAATAGGTAAACTATCTGCTACTTGACAACTCAATTGTCTGAAACAGATCTATAAGTTCTTATCAAAATATCACCTTATATGTGATGGTTCTCTGCTCTGATCTACTCGATTGCCTTGTTTGATTCTGCTTAATATAAAAACCTTTGTACTCTGTTCTACTCGGTAAACTGACTGTCTTGAAGATAGGCAATTTCTTCAAGTGCTCTATGATTCATATATATTAGTTCAAAAACCTCATAAAATGGTGCGAACATATACAATATATAGTGTTCTATTTTGCCACTTGAACAAAAATTAGGTTACAAAAATAATCATAACCCTAAGATCTACGGTGCAAAATAACCTAGATCAACTAATACAAATAAGATAATCATTGCATTTAATGAATATCTTTTACAATAAATGCTCCTTGATCTTGGTAAACCATTTTATGATCTGTTATAACCATTTGCATAGAATAATGTGCCATTTTTTATTACTATGCCATTTTCCATGATCATTGGTAAACACTGTATAATCTACTTGGTGTATACTCTGATGCTCGGTGTTTACTGACCGTCAGTGTCAATGTCATTAGTGCTCGGTTAACTATGTGATGCTCGATGTAAGGCTTTACTGACTGATCTGTCTTACTTCTAGTTATCGACTATCTCAATATAAGTAACCGACCGACCTGTTTACTATCCTTTGATACTAATGACAACCTTAAAATGCTCAATAGAGATTAACACCTTCTTTAATAAAGAAGTGAAGGGAGTTGTATGATCTACCAAATGTGACACAAATCAACAAATATATTGTATTCTCCCTTGCAAACTACAAAGTTGTGACCTGTTTAGAGGAGGTGGCATATTGAGAATGACATAAATCTTTTGAGTATCCACTTCAATACCCCTATTTGAAATTATGAAACCAAGAATTTTTCCACTATCTATATATTGAAATCACATTTCTAAGGATTCAAGTGTATGTTGTACTTATGAATTCATTAAAAGATTTGTCTAAGAACAATAACATGATCCTTACAAGAAATGGACTTGGTGAGAATATCATCAACATAATCTTCTCGAATATTATATATGTAATCATGAAAAATAAGTGTCATAGCACATTGATAGGTAACACCCATGTTTTTAAATCCAAAGGGCATGACACCCCAACAAATTTTTTCCAAAGGAGTGATAAAATTAGTTTTCTATTGATCTTGAGGGGGAATAAAGATTTGATTATAGCCAAAAAATCCATCCATAAAAGATAATAAAGCATGTCCCGCTGTGGAATCCACAATCATATTAATGTCTGGAAGCAGGAAATCATCTTTCAAAGAATCTTTATTGAAGTCTCAAAAACCCGTACACATTAAAATTTCATTCTCACCCTTGGATACAACTACAATATTTGAGATCCAAGGAGAATAATTGATAGGGAGAATATAGCCATCATCAAGGAGTTTTTCCTTTTCTACCTTTACAAGAAAAGTAATATTGGGAATCATCTTGCAAAGTTTTTATTTTACTGGCTTTGCGTTAGGAATAAGGACAATGTTATGTGCAATTTTTTTGGGATCAATGCCAGACATATTAGAATAAGCCCAAGAAAAGACAACATGAAATTGAAGAAGAGAAGTAAGCTCTTTTCATTCATCATCATCTAGACATTTTTTGATCTTGATCACTTTTTTTGAATTATAAGGATTATTTTGCACATCAATGGTGTCAGTAATAAAAAGATTTGTTTGTTGAGGGGCATTCATAGACAAAGGGAATTCATGGATATATTCAAAATTATCCTTTTATCCAAATTATGCTTCAACATAAACAATAAGGAAATCCTCAATTGTGATGATAATGAGGAAGATCTTCATATTATCCCAAGAATTTGGTTAAAGAATTATCATTACTAAAAGTATTAAAAGAAGGCTTAGCATAAAATCAATAAGATGAGGATTGACAAGTTTAATGTGCTAAAGATATAGCATTAACATTGAGAACAACTTGTTGTGGCTACTTATAAGGATTAAATCTCAATTCATAAGAATATTCATGCCCCTCATTTCCTAAGGGTATTTGAATTCCTTGTTCATGTTTTCCACATCCATTCCTACCAAATCCTTATTTTGCTAGAAAATGATAACTAGGACCATAACAAGAAGCCATATCAAAAATTCAGTGGAGCCTCATAAGTCACTATGTTGTAACAATCAAGCTTAATAGTTTCCAAAGATTCATTAGGATTAGAAACAACAACAAAATTGTTACTAAGCTCAGTGGAAAGAGAAGTTGTTATTGTGGATTCTTGATCAGACTTAAATTGTTCAAATTATAATGTTGGGACTTTTTATTTTCCAAAATAAGTTGATGTGAAATCTAAGGATCCCCAATCATCATCCAAAAGGACACTAGTAAGATAAGGATCATCCTTAGGTTGGGACTCTTATTGTTCTTCAATAGACACATGTTTATTATTTGATTTGTTGTGCAAACAACTATACAGTGTGTCAACATTAGGAAGGACAATGTTATGTGTAAAACTTTTGGGATCAATGTCAAACATATCAGAATAAGCCCAAGCAAAGACAACATGAAATTTAAGAAGATGAGAAGTAAGCTCTTTTCATTCATCATTATCTAGAATTTTTTTTATCTTGATCACCTTTTTTCATTATAAGGATTCATTTTCACATCAATGGTGTCAATAATTAAAAGATTTATTTTTTGAGGCACATCCATAGATAAAGGGGATTCACGAATGTATTCAGAATTAGCCCTTTTTCCAAATCATGCTTTAGCATAAACTATAAGTAAATCCTCGATTGTGATGATAATGAGGAAGATCTTCATATTTCCCCAAGAATTTGGCTAAAGCATTATCATTACTAAAAGTATTAAAATAAGGCTTAGCATCAAAATCAATAAAATGAGGATTTAAAAGTTTTAAATGTGCTAAAGATATAGCATTAACATTGAGAAAAACTTTTTGTGGCTTCTTATAAGGATTAAATCTCAATTCATAAGAATATTCATGCCCCTCATTTCCTAAGGGTACTTAAATTTCTTGTTCATGTTTTCCACATCCATTCCTATCGAATCCTTATTTTTCTAGTAAATGATAACTAGGACCATAACGAGAAGCCATATCAGAAAAGTCAATGGAGCCTCATATGTCACTATGTTGTAACAATCAAGGCTTAATAGTTTCCAAAGATTCATTAGGATTAGAAGCAACAACAAAATTGTTACTAAGCTCAATGGAAAGAGAAGTTTTTATCGTGGATTCTTGATCAAACTTAAATTGTTCAAATTATAATGTTGGGACTTTTTATTTTCCAACATAAGTTGATGTGAAATCTAAGGATCCCCAATCATCATCCAAAAGGACACTAGTAAGATAAGGATCATCCTTAGGTTGGCACTCTTACTGTTCTTCAATAGACACATGTTTATTATTTGATTCAGTGCGCAAACAACTATTTGGTCTATCATCTGCAACAAGTGTGTACATCAATTTATTGTAGGTAAAATTAGATTTACGATGGAGATTTGAAGGAACAATATGCATAACATGCAACTAAGGTCATCCCAAAAGAAGATTATAGTTAAGGGGTCCAGACATCACATGAATAGGAGTGGATAAAATAACTAGACCTACCTTAATATGTAATGTGATAATGCCCAATGTTTGCTTATCAACATTATCAAATACACAAATAGGAATAAAATTAGGATTAATGGTTGGAATATTAGCTTTGATTTCATGCAACATTTCAATGCTAAACACATTTAATCTAGACCCATTATCAATTAAGGTCCTACGAATGAGATTACCATTGATAAGGATAGCCACCATAAGGTAATCATGTTGATCTTGAACTTCTTTAGAAGGCAAGTCATCTTGAGAAAATACAATTTGAGCTAGAATAGGAGTAGCATGCATGCATAAATTTGAAAAATGAATTGATGTTATCTTGTGAAGGTGACGGAGTTGGAAGAGCGGTTAAATCTTTTTTCAATGCTTCATGATATTTAGGCGAAGTTTGAATAAGTTGTTGGACTACAACTGATTTAAAATCTTATTGAAGAATCTATGATTAAAGATCACTGAGGAGTTGCTGATTAGATATGTAATATGATTAAATTAGTATTATGTTGTCATTGATGTCAAATAGTTTGACAGTACTTATCTTGTAAGTTACTATACTGAGACATCTGAAGAAAGGTGAAAGAGATGAAGAACAGATAAATTTACATGAGGAAGATGTATATGACAGATGAGGATAAGGAACACATTGAGTAACTTGTTGATGAGTTTATGACTTGATGGTATTGACTTTATTATGTTGCATTCATCTATGATGAAGTATAGAGCTGAAAGACACAAAGCAGTGTTGTCGGTAAATGAAGCAATTCTAGTATACACTGACGGAGTGTAGTGTATACCAATCATAGTATTAACCAAGCAGTGTTCACCGACGTATTTCTTTGTTAACCAAGCAAAATAGAATGAACTAAATGATTATTTTAGCCGATAAAGTGATGAGTTGTAAAGTACCTCAATTTCAGGGTAACAGATAATGTTTGTTATGAAGATCGACGACTAAGAAAATTAAAGAAAGATCTAATGGAGCAGATTGAAATGTGCTATTGACACGTCAGCCAAGAAAGCTTAAAGTGGCTAAATCTATGAATATGATTAAGAAACAAAATCTGATGGAGGAGAAGAAAATGATTTACTCATCTATATAAGAGACATTGATTTCATTGTTAAAAGGACGCCAGAAGAAGAAGATACTAAAGAATTATCACATGAACAAGTTTTCATGCATGTTGATCATACAGGTTAGTAAGAACCGAGCTACAGAATAGTTATCGAGCTACAAAGAGCAATTATCGATAGACAGTAAGTTGATACAGTATTGAATCTGAAGTGAAATATTGGTCAGAAGGATTTGTATGGACTGAATATTGATCTGTAATTTGCAATTGAAGTTGTATTAAGGCACGTCACATACTATTACATATTTAACCATTGTACACAGTCAAAATCTCTTAACCGAGTGGACTTTGAAAGTCTTATGATGTATCATTCATAGAATGAACATTGTTATCCTGTCAACCCCATAGTGAATGTTGGTTGGACGATAACTTCTAGTCTAAAATCCTCTAACAATGTCACACCTGACAGTGTGTTTATAAACCTTTAATAGGGTTGGGTCTTAACCGACCTCACTTAAGAAGAGTGAATAATTTTTGGGTTGCCAGTCCTAGGTGGTTTTTCCCTTTACAAGGTTTCCATGTTAAATCTCTTGTGTTATGTGTTGTTTGTGATATTTTTTTGTTATCATACTTTTCATATTTCATACTAGATTTGATCGGTAACAATTATAAGTATTAGATTGGTAATTGGTAAAAGCACAGACAGTGAAAGTAATTATTGTTTACCAAGGAGTAGAAATTGAAGAAATTGTTTTGAATTATACATTTTGTTTTGGGACACTGGATAACTGATTCACCCCCCCCTCTCAGTTATTCTAAAAATTGGTATCAGAGCTCCGGTTGCTTAGAACAGATTTTTAAGGACTTAAGCACAAAGGTCTCAAGATGTATAAGAGGGAAGTATCAAAGTTGAACAAAGAGAACTTTGTAGTATGGCAAAGCCGAATGAAGTTGCACATATCTGGAATTGGAAATTCTACACTAGATCTTATGGAAAATGGCTACATACAACCACCCACTGGTCCCCTGACCCTTGATCAACTAAGAGACAGGCATGAACACAATATTACTATGATGGAACTTGTTGCTACCTGCACTGATGTTGAATTTGAAGATATTAAGGCATGCACTACTACCAAAGTCATGTGGGACAAGTTAAATCTAATATACAATGGAGATCTAAATGTCAAGAGTCCGAGCTAAAAGTCTGAGAGGCAGATTCGATGATATAAGAATGAAAGAAGGTGAAAACATTATGCAGTACTCAAATAGACTAAAAGAGGTGGTACATGCTATTAGAGCATCTGATGGAGTGATCGATGATGAAATAGTGATAAGCAAGATTCTCATAACTTTGTTGCCAGTTTATGCAATCAAGATCTCTGCAATTCATGATTCAAGGGCCATATCCAACCTTACCCTTGACACACTGATTGGTAAACTTACAACCTTTGAATTAAACAACTTTGATAATAGTGTTGTTCCTTCTGTTGAGTCCACTTTAATGTCTTCTTTGAAGATTGGAAAGTCTAGCATGAATAATAAGAATTATGATAGTGATGGTAATACCGATGATGAACTTGATGAGCTTGAAGCTCTTATGCTTAGAAGATTGCCCAAAGGAAAAGGAAGGTATAGAGGTAAGCTACCTTTGGCATGTTTTAATTATAAAGAAGTTGATCACATCACTACTAGATGTCCTTAGAAGAAAGATGATGATAAAACCAAAGACCAATCTGAAGGAAGCTATGGGAGAAGAGTCAACAGAGGCTACCAACACAACAATAGAGACAACTGAGATGATAAAGGAAAAAATGCATGTTACATAGCTGAAGATATTGAAACTGAATTTGATTCTAATGATGATATAGAAGTTTTATTTGTTGCTACAAAAGATGACTCAAAGGAAGGAGAGAAACATGAAGAGACAACACTGATCTCTAAAGTAAGCAGAAATGATACATGGATCATAGACAGTGGCTATACACATCATATGACCGGTGATGTAGAGAAGTTTGATCAACTTGTTGAATACAATGGAGGATCTATAAGAATGGGAAATGATGCACCTTGTATGGTAAGAGGTAAAGGTTCACTTATGATCAATGACAGAATAAAATGCGAAAATGCATATTGGGTAGATGGATTGAACTATAATCTGTTAAGTGTGGCTAAACTAAACAATTCAGGCCATCGACTAGCTTTTGAGAGCAAAAAGGTGAAGATCTATGATGATGGAGGAAGACTTGTCAGAACTAGTACACAATCCAGAGGTAATCTATTTTATCTTAATATGGATCAATCTTCTTATTTGTTAATAAAGGATGAAGATGCTTGGTTGTGGCACAAAAGGTTATGCCATGTGAACTTTGACAACATGATCAAGATTAGCAAAAAGAAAAGAGTTAGAGGATTGCCTAACTTGACAAAACCTGATCATGCCATGTGCCATGAATGTCAGAAAGGTAAGATGACTAAGTCTAGTTTTAAAAGCAAAGACTACTCAACAAAGAAGATACTTGAGTTGGTTCATACTGACCTATGTGGTCCTATGAGAACTCAGAGTTGTTCTGGTGATAGATATTTTATTCTTTTTGTTGATGATTATAATAGACTAATGATTGTTATGTTCTTGAAGGAGAAATCTGAAGCCTTTAAAATGTTTAAGTGGTATAAAGCTAAGGTAGAGAAAGAAACTGGAAAAGAAATAAAATGCTTAAGATCTAATAGAGGAGGCAAATTTATCTCTGATGAATTCACTAATTTCTGTAATGAGCATGGAATCAAAAGATAGGTCTCTGCACCAAGGACACCTCAACAAAATGGCATTGCTGAAAGGAGGAACAAGTCTATAATTGATTTTGCTAGAACATCGATGATACATAAGAATGTTGCTTAGACATATTGGAGGGAAGCTATCAGTATAGCTGTGTATGTTCTTAACTGAGTACAACTAAAGAAGGACACATTTGAATATTTGAGGACTAGACTTGGGGTCCGTCCCCTGTCTATTGGTCACTAAGGTGATCTGGGTGTTGCATCAGCCTACTTTTATTAGAAGATCATTCATGTTGATGCAACATAGTTCACACTTTGAATTTTGTTCAAGGTTGTGATTAAGTTTGAACTGAAATAGATTGGGATATTGGTATACTAAGATACAGAGGAAGTAATGGACAACCGAGAGTTATTTAGCTACTACAAAGCTGATTGTTTATTTGTTTCTTTGGCATTGTTGTCAAAGGGAGAGATAAATAATATGAAAAGGAACAAGCACTGATGAGAACTATCTAAGGGAGAGACAATCTGAATGAGATAGTATTGAAGAACAGAAGCAGGAACAGGAGAGCTGAAAAGATCCAACTACAAAATGGTAAAGTTGTATTATCTAATGCTGGTTAGTAATGTAGTGATTAAACATATTAAGTCTATTCGACTTACAACATTTATTCCCAAATTTGTAGAATATATGTTTGGTATGTGTATGGTACATTTCATATTACTTGAGTTGCCATCAATGCCAAAGGGAGAGATTGTTGGACTACAACTAATTTGAAATCTGATTGAAGAATCTGTGATTAAAGATCACCGAGGAGTTGCTGATTAGATATGTAATATGATTAAATCAGTATTATGTTGTCATTGATGTCAACTAGTTTGATAGTACTTATCTTGTAAGTTACTATACCGAGACATCTGAAGAAAGGTGAAAGAGATGAAGAATAGATAAATTTACATGAGGAAGATGTATATGACAGATGAGGATAAGGAACACATTAAGTAACTTGTTGATGAGTCTATGAATTGATGGTATTGACTTTATTATGTTGCATTCATCTATGATGAAGTATAGAGTTGAAAGACACAAAGCAGTGTTGTCAGTAAATGAAGCAATTCTAGTATACATCGACGGAGTGTAGTGTATACCGATTGTAGTATTAACTGAGCAGTGTTCACTGACGCATTTCTTTGTTAACTGAGCAAAATAGAATGAACAAAATGATTAGTTTAGCCAATAAAGTGATGAGCTGTAAAGTACCTCGATTTCAGGGTAACGGATAATGTTTGTTATGAAGATTGATGACTAACAAAATTAAAGAAAGATCTAATGGAGCAGATTGAAATGTGTTATTGACACGTCAGCTGAGAAAGCTTAAAGTGACAAAATCTATGAATATGATTAAGTAGCAAAATATAATGGAGGACAAGAAAATGATTTACTCATCTATATAAGAGACATTGATTTCATTGTTAAAAGGATGTCGAAAGAAGAAGATACTGAAGAATTATTGTGCGAACAAGTTTTCATGCATTCTGATCATACAGGTTAGTAAGAACCAAGCTATAGAATAGTTACCGAGCTACAAAGAGAAATTACCGACAGATAGTAAGTTGATACATTATTAAATCTGAAGTGAAATATTGGTCAGAAGGATTTGTATGGACTGAATATTGATCTGTAATCTGCAATTGAAGTTGTATTAAGGAAAGTCACATACTATTACATATTTAACCATTGTACACAGTCAAAATCTCTTAACCGAGTGGACTCTAAAAGTCTTATGATGTATCATTCATAGAATGAACATTATTATCCTGTCAACCCCATAGTGAATGCTGGTTGGATGATAACTTCTAGTCTAAAATCCTCTAACAAGGTCACACCTGACAATGTGTTTGTAAACCTTTAATAGGGTTGGGTCTTAACCGACCTCACTTCAGAAGAGTGAACAATTTTTGGGTTGCCGGTCCCAAGTGGTTTTTCCCTTTACAGGGTTTCCACGTTAAATCTCTTGTGTTATGTGTTGATTGTGATATTTGTTTGTCATCATACTTTGCATATTTCATAGTAGATTTGATCGATAACAATTATAAGTATTAGATTGGTAATTGGTAAAAGCACAGATAGTGAAAGTAATTATTGTTTATCGAGGAGCAAAAATTGAAAAAATTATTTTGAATTATACATTTTGTTTTGGGACACTAGATAACTGATTCACCCCCCTCTCAGTTATTCTAACATAAGTTCCCAAAGAGAAATCTTGGTAGGATTAGCACATAATTGCTCTATTAAATCATACTCATTTTTTATATTAGTAGATAATTGTGGTGCTAGAGGAATCATGGGTTGAGAAGGTGGAAGAGAAGTAGGAACAATCGAATTCGTAGATTGAGGATTATTTATTGTGCGATAAGTGTGATCCACCACATTATAATCTTTAATAAACTCCAAAGGACTCCTACATTTTCCTTTGACGGTTATAATTGGCTTATTTAGATTTTGAAAATAACTTGGTTGATTGTATCCTTTAACTATAATCATAGGTGTGTTGAAAATTTGAGAAGGACTTGATTGATTATATCCTTTAACTGTAATCAAAGGTGCGGTGAAAATTTGAGAAGGACTTGATTGATTATATCCTTAAACCATAATCACAGTTGTGTTGGTTACTGTAGGTTTATCTTGAGCAAGATGAACAACTACTTTAGGTTTTTCAATGTTACAAATATAGTTACCTGAAGGAAGAAAACCAAACAACTTTTGGTAAAAGGTTATGAACAAATCACTCCAATAAAATCTACATGATCATATTAGGAACATTTGCATGAATGAAAAGTGTTGTTGCTAATCATTTTCTCGAGTCTTTTGGGGGTTGATCTATGAGAACATGTCTTCTTGTGACACTACATATAATCCTCCCACAACATTCTTAAATATTGCCAATCCATAATTATAAAAAGGTAGATGGTATAAATGCAAATCAACAAGTGAAAATTGGAATTCCACATATTACTAGAACAAGTACATAGGTACAAGACATATTCACAACTATCATACCTTGAGTTGACGCTACATAGAATAAAATAAAATATCTTGATCTTAATTGATATCAAACTATTACATCTTTTTCTTTAGTCACTAAAATATATTTTTATTTTATATTAATATAATATAAAGTTTTACAATGAATATATTTTTATTTTATATTAATATAATGTAAAGTTTTACAATGATTAAAATAATATAATAAGAGTAATACTACCATCACCTGTATGAAAAAAAGCCAAAACTGTAGAACAATAAACCTTCTTCTACCCAAACCTAATGTACTTAAAGAGTACCCTAACAAAATGGCTTTTTGCCTCAACTCCAATTTGTTGGCTAATGCCCTGTTAAGAAGAAAGAATGCACATGGATGGGTGTACATGGGAAGCAAATCAGTCTCCTTGTATTGTAATGAACCCTCATCCTGACATATATATATATAGCTAAAATATCTTTCAAACCCACTCTCCACCCTGATCAAACACACCTCCTCACCACCCTTTTCACCTCTCCCTTAGTGCCAAAGTGAAGGTCCCATGCACGTAATAGGGAAGAAATATCTATGTTTGTTCAAAATTTGAATTTTGACACTAAGAAGTCTATCCCTAGTAACGTTCGTATCAAAATGAGGAAAAATGAGTCACTCATGGCAAAAATTATCTTTAGTTTCTCCTCTGATACTAGACCCCAAAATGCCATATGTTGTTTTAGAGCCTTCAAACTAAAATCTATTTTTATTACCCCTCCAAACCCACTTCCACTCAAATCTTGTGCATGTTTTCTCATTGAAAAGATGATAGAATGAATACCTAAAAAGAGGATTGCATCAAAACTCTTATCGAGAATTCAACACAAAGTTTGGGTTCATGTACGATGTTAGCCCACATACCCCTGCAGTATGTCAACCTTGCAATACATAATTATCACTCATGTTAGCCTTGCCACCTTATATCAGCCTCACAAAATTTCCACCAAATTTTACCCAAAGCTATGTATGAAGGTCACCGCTAATTTGGACAGAGATTTAGCTAGTGTATTTGCCTTCCTTTATATATGGGATACTTTGAAATTACTGAAAAAGCTAAGTTTATTTCAAATGATGTTGATTACTTTATCAAGTTTCTATACTTGAGCTTTTTTATTGGCGATCATATTTACTGTCACTTATGAATCATCTTCCAAATGTAATTGCTCCACTTTTAGCTTGGTCGCTAGATCAATTGATAGCAATGCAGCTTCAACCTATATTTCATTGTTTGTTCCCTTTGCCAATTTCTTTGTCTCTATTGCAAGAATGTTTCCATTTGAATTACGTGTGACACATTTGACCCATGAGAGACCCGGGTTTCCCTTAGAAGCCCCTTCACAATTAACTTTAACCCATCCATCCTCTTGTTTACTCCACTAAACCGAAACTTTGGGCTTGAGTGAAGGATAAACCTCCATAAACCAATTAGCGGGCTTCAAACTATTATATTTTATTTTGTATTACAAAATATAAAAAAACTAAAATCTTCATCTTGATCATTCAATACTTCGATTTAAAAAAATAATGAATACATATACTCTTTTAAAATAAGCATTATAAATTAACATATTTATCATTCTAGCAATCATTATTTACAATATTTATTGTTCTTGGATTTAATTGTGTTTACAATTTTTGAATCAAGATTTTGGGTCACACTTTGTGAACCATCATCAAGATGAAATAAAAAGCTAAAGGAGATGTTGGTTCACATAGTATGACCTATAACATCAATTCAAAAGTTGTAAACACAATCAAATCCACAAACAAGAAATGTTATTAATATGGATTGTGGAAATATATTTGCACTAATCATTATTAGTTCTTTCCATAGGTGAGTATACTATTGCATTTGTTAGGGTGCTAAAATACAATTACTTTGACCAATATTATTTTAGAAATTTTTAAGTCCTAAAGTGTACTATAAAGTTTGTAATTTTTGACATATTTTTAAAATCAAATAAATGCTATTTATTTGTGTTCCTATTGGCTACAACAAAAAAGAGAAAGCAAAAAAAATAATTTTTGACAAGGAAAATGCAATTTTTGTAAGACCCAACTATTGCCAAAAACTTATGGATGAATATCATTGAATTGAAACACTATTCCCATTAACTGAGAATTCATGAATTTGACTATTCATCCTTCTTCTATGGTTGTGCACTTTTGTTTTGACATATTGCAAAGAAGGCATTGAAGTCTCGAGATGTTTTGGCTAGGGTCCTTGTATCATGACATTGACTTTTATCCGCAAGGGTTTTTTAACCTATGCCTTCCATTATTGATGGAAGGTTTGTTTTGTGTTACTATTTCTTAGTGCTAGAAGATTTGTTTTGTGTTGTAGTCATTGAGGTATTTTCCTTGGAAGATTAAAAATACATAATTCGGTACTAAGAGCTAATATTGTCTTTTTTGTGCATTTGTAGCTATGGAACTTGAAATTTCTAAAAATCTTATTGTTGGGGTGAAATTGTGTGAGTTAAAGTTTGGGTGGGAAGATGTTTTGAAAAAAACCAGAGAAGTTTCCACTTTTGAGAGGCTTTGGCTACTCTTTGTCCTTCATCTTGTGCATATGTAGCCAAGGAACAAATCTCTATCTCATTCAGAGCAGAAATGAATTTAGTTTGTTGTTTACTATTATTGATAGATAAATTGGTGTTGTTTTGCACATTTTGAAATGGAGAAGTATAATTTTCTAAGAGTGTGTGGCTAATATTTTAAAAAAAATTGAAGCTTCGAACAACTCTTTTTGCTTAATCTCTAAAAAATGAAAGCTTTCATAGAAATTTTTTGTATTTCTTCAAATCTTTAAATTTATCAATATCTTTTGTTTTGCAAAGGTTTGTTTCCTGATATTAACATGTGAAATTTCTATTGCTTTGTACATTTCAAAATGGCAAAGTATAATTTTATCAGAATCTCTAGCTAATATTTAAAAAAAATTCTAAGCTTTCAACAACTCTTTCAACTTTCTCTTCTGCATTTGTAACTAGGAAAGCTCAAACAATCATATTTTAGGTTGCATGGGGAAGGAATAAGTTTAAGAGCTATGTCATTGAAAGCTAAAATGGAAAAGCTTTTACAAAACTTCTTTATTTTTTTAAAATCTTTAAATTTGTCAATTTCTTTTGTTCTTCAAGGGTTTGGTTACCTCTATTTTTCATAAAGCTGAAGTAGCTATAGTTTTTTGTTATGTCAATTTATAACTAGGAAAGCTTAACTATCATATTTTAAGTCACATTTGGAAGGTTTAAGGTCTATGTCATTTCTTTAATCCTCAAAATCTAGGATCCACTCTCTCTTCATGATTTTAGGCCGATAAGCATGTGTAATACCATCTATAAAATCTTTACTAAAGTCTTGGTTAACATTTAATAAAACACATGCTTGAGAGTCTCAATAATGACAATAACAAAGGTTTTATCCCTGGGCGACATATATTTGATGCAATCATTACTACCCATAAAGTTTTCCACTCCATGGAGAAATGCAGATTATTGAGGATGACACTCAAACTAGACATATCCAAAGCACATAACAAATTCAAATGAGACTTTCACTTCAAAGTACTTGAAATTTTTATCTTGCTAGGAGGGTGATTGCCTTGATTAAGGAATGTGTGATCACTATTCATCATTCTATTTTGGTCAATGGTGTCCCCAGGTGCTTTCTTGGTACTACTATAGGTATCTGTGAGATCTTGTTCTCCTTGCATTTGGAATGTATGTGTGTTTCTGGTGTGCAAGGCTAAACTCACCCTTGGGAGGGAAAATAACCTTTAGGGTGAAGGGATTTTGGGAATGCCCAAATGGTGTAGAGTCTTTCCTCTTGGAGGGAAGTGATATGACATGGAGTGTTGATGTTTGTAGCATTGATCATATAAATAATATTGACTATATGATTATTATGAGAAATGATTTATTATATATATACATATATCAATATATATAATAATTGACATACACACACACACACACACACACACACACACACACACACACACACACACACACACACACACACACACACACACACACACACACACACATATATATATATGGTAAGTGCACAAAGGTGGGGGACCAAAAAGGGGGTATAAGATGCCACTTTTTTCCTAAAATCAGCAAACTCTGAACTTCAACAAGAAATTGAAGATAGTTAGACTCAAAATTTTAAGATGCAACAAAAACAAGAGTTGTAATACTCTGAATCTAGTTCCTAAACTACTAACTTATTTAGAAAATGGTGCAGATTAAGGCCCTCAAAAAGGGGGAGCACAAAAAGTGGTCCTATTTTTTGTCCAAAAACATAACATAGCGGCTAGTGTGCTCCCCCTAAAATGTTAACTTTTTTTTTGAATTTTTTTAATCGCTCCAGTGAGAAGTTATCTAACACCACGTAGTTTATCCTAGATTTTTTTGGTAATTTTTTGATGAACGTATAATTTTTGATGAATTTACGAAGTGCACACATCCTGAAAACATGAAATTTTTGTGTGCTCCCCCTAGAAATCATTTAAAACTAATTGAAAATTAAATTTTATTTTTTTTAAAAGTGTGTAGAATGGAGTCTAGTTTCTAAAAATGTAACTTATTGCAAAATTCAATGAACGAGCCAAAATCTATGCCCAAAATACTGCATGTTGGTTTTTAACAAAAAATGGACATACACACAAAAGAAATTAGAGTTGAAAAACTTAACATAATCAGAATTCAAAATAAATTATATACTTAGATAGCTAACAGAGAGATCTACAATATCACGTCATCTGATTTTTATGTTCTTGAGCCACGAGTAAACCTGACAAGGAGCAAACAAAAAAATATGTCATTTTTTTGTATGTCTGCTGGAAAACACGTCTCAGGCCTATTTCAATCATCCAAGCCTTTGGGTTGGATCTCCAAGGCAAATCCAAGCCTTAGGGTTGGTAAATTCAAATCCTTTACATAGCATGCATGCCCTATAGGGCGTGTGCGCTATGTAAATTTATGAATTTCATAGCGCGCACGCGCTATGAAAATCATAAATTTACATAGGGCGTGCCCCCTATATAAGATATGATTTATATAGTGTGTGTGAGAGAGAGCGGGGGGGTAATTTATACTTTAAGTTATATTTGTATAAATTATAAAATATAATGCTTTCAGGATGTTTGGGATAGGTTCTAGCTTCATAGGAGTTAACATGTAGATTCTAGATTTGAAAAATTCCAGACTTAGCCAAATTTTAGGATTTAGCAAACCTTCAGTGGGGTTGCCTCCCACAATCCATCATGGATTTCTAAGGTCAAACTGAAGCTGGCAAAAGGATTCCCAAAGGGTTTTAAGACATTTTTTTCACAAATCACTTGGTTTTGACCCCATCTCTATGATAGACTTAGCTTAGCTCTCACCCAAATCTCTCTCTCTCTCTCTCTCTCTCACACACACACACACACACACACACACACACACACACATCAACCTCTCTCTCTCCCCCTTATCTACTCTCTCTCTTTCATTACCCTCTCTCTCTCTCTCTCTCTCCTCACATCACCCTCTCTCTCCCACTTATCTACTCTCTCTCTTTCATTACTCTCTCTCTCTCCAGAGTTAGAGAGAGAGAGAGAGCGAGTGAAGGGAGAGAGAGAGAGGGTAATGAAAGAGAGATAGTAGATAAGGGGGAGAGAGAGAGAGAGTAATTACCCTCTCTCTCTCTTTAAAGAGAGAGAGTAGATAAGGGGGAGCGAGAGAGGGTAATTACTCTCTCTCTCTCTCTCTCACACACACACACCCTCTCACTCTCTATCACCATCTCTCTATCTCTCTCTATCTCTCTCTGTCTCTCTCTCTTTGTCCCTTATCTCTCACTATGGAGAGAGAGAGAGAGAGAGAGAGAGAGAGGGTGAGGGTGAGGGTGAGGGTGAGAGAGAGAGAGAGAGGGTGAGGGTGAGAGAGTGAGAGAGAGGGGGAGGGAGAGAGGGAGAGAGAGAGAGAGAGAGAGAGAGAGAGAGAGAGAGAGAGGGATTTGGGTGAGAGCTAAGCTAAGTCTGTCGTAGAGATGGGGTCAAAACCGAGTGATTTGTGATAAAATGAGTTAAAACCCTTTGGGAATCCTTTTGCTAGCTTCAGTTTGACGCTAGAAATCCATGATGGATTTTGGGAGGTAACCCTGCTGAAGGCTTGCTGAATCCTGAAATTTGGCTAAGTCTGGAATTTTTCAAATCTAGAATCTGCATGTTAACACCTATGAAGCTGGAACCTATCCCAAACATCCTAAAAGCATTATATTTTATAATTTATACAAATACTTAAATGTTATATTTGTATAAATTACCCCCCCTCTCTCTCACACACACTATATAAATCATATCTTACATAGGGCGTGCGTGCTTTAGGACATGTGTGCTTTGTAAAGGATTTGAATTGCCCAAGCCTAAGGCTTGGGCAACCCAAGCCATAGGGGCGCACGCCCTTTAGTGTGTGCACACTATGCGCAATGGGGGGCCAAAAAGAAAAGTGGCATCTTTTTGGTCCCCCATCTTTGTGCACTTAACCATATATATATATATATATAAAGTTAGACTATAATTATTCTCATAATAACTAAATAGTTAAATTGATAAAATAAATTAATGAATAGACATGTCCCATGAAGGGACATGTCTCTTCTTGTCCTTGTCATGTATAAATACAAAGAGATTGATGCATTTAGAAAATACATACAAACATAACAGTGCTATCACATTTGCAATGATCCTAAAATCTGAACATGGTATTAGAGCCAAGTTGCAAATGTAAGAGAGTAGTTTGTTGATGGTGAATGTGTGACTATCTCAGAAAATACAGTCTCAATATGAGGACCATATCTCACGAATCCACTGTTGGATTTTTCTGAATTTTTGATATGTTGGTGATAAACAAATTTAGAAGAATCCCACTAGAGCAATTGGAGAGAAAATGTAAGGTTCAAAAATTATGACCGCCTGTGTATGGGTCTATGCAAAATCTGTAAAAGCGTGAGGTGCCTTCTTTAAAAGCCTAACCGCTTGAAGGGAGATCTGATCATATTGAAGGTTGTCATAGTGTATAGAACCTTTGGATATTCAAGACACGTTATGTGAAGAATTATGGTAATGTTCAAGAATGACGACATCATTTTGTGAATTTGCATGATATTTTCTATATGAGTGCACCTTACATAATGAAATACTTGAAATTTATAAAAGATAAGTATTCCATGTTTTATTAATGCACATAATTTTTTAAGTTTGTAATTCAAGCTATAATATTGGTTAGTAAAATCTTGTATGCTTTTATCATTGGTATTTCTGGTTGAGATAGTTTAGTGAGCTATTTGTAATCTCTCTCTAACATACCTTTAGGACAAAAGCACAAGATAATTGCATTCAATGGAGAAAGAACTTGATGCTTGCAAATGAATTGATGATTGAGACTAGATGCAAAGGGAGTCTGACATTTCAAAAGAGGTCAAAAAGTTGATAAACTTGAGCTTCAGAAGGAGCAGATGGTTCAGTCAACCTGCGACAATCTTGATCATATTGATTGAGAGGGAGTTCACTATTGAAGGTGAAACACTTCTGAGGTAAACTTGATATAATTGATTATTATACTAATGAATCATGAATGTTTTTAATGGGCCTGCCCCTTGTGTAAGTCATGAGGAAGTGATGACTTCCAAATGATTATCACTTGTATTTGGAAAAGTTATTAGAAGGTGACAATCTTACAATAACTTGATCTTCTATTGTGATAAACATCTTGTGATGGATGAAACAGATCATGATAGATGACATCTTCTATTGTGATAGATATCTTGTGATGGTTGAAACAGATCATAATAGATGACATCTTCTATTGTGATAAACATCTTGTGATGACTAAAACATATCATAATAGATGATATGAATGTTCTTATGGTAAGTGCACATTACCTATGAACATTTGTTGAGTACTTGGTGGATATCACGAGACTTGATATTCTGCAGGACATTACTCTAAGCACTTGGTGAATATCACGAGACTTGATATTCTGCAAGACAATGCTCTCGATATTATGAAATGATATCTTTATGAACTCTTGAGTACTTGGTGGACATCATGATAATTGATGTTGGTAGGCCATTACTCTAAGCACTTGGTGAATATCTTGAGAATTGATATTCTGTAGGCCAATGCTCTCGATATCATGAGATGATATCTTTATGAACTCTTGAGTACTTAGGTGAATATCATGTGTTGACATTTTGATAGGCCAATACTCAAGATATCAAATGGATAGAATCGTCGATGGAGGAAATCCACACATTGAGACTATGTTTATATTGATTACATCATGAGGATGATGTCTTTATTGCTTACATCATATAATTGATGTTGTCAAGTGTTGACATTGGATTGATTTATCCCCGGGCTAGCTAAGAGGGAGTGTTGATGTTTGTAGCATCGGTCAGATAAATAATATTGACTATATTATTATTATGAGAAATGATTTATTACATACATACATACATACGTACGTACGTACATACGTACATACATACATACATACATACATACATACATACATACATACATACATACATACATACATACATACATACATACATACATACATACATACATACATACATACATACATACATACATACATATATATATATATATATATATATATATATATATATATATATATATATATATATATATATATATATATATATATATCATCTTAAAATGGAAGCACTTCCATGATAAGAATGTTTATCCCTCTGAGTAAGTGGTATGGGGTCATGTCAAGTGCCTTGATTAGGTCTTTGCATGGATCTAGTTGTTTCCCCCTGTTCTGCTTCTCTCCCCCTGTTTTCAACCTCTTTCTGACAACTTTCTCTGAGAAACTAAAGATTTTGAGATTCTGGGTCAATGATGACCTGATGGGTCACGGTCGACCTTGACCCTGACCTAGGTCAAATTCAACCTCAACTCTAACCTAGGGCAGAGTCAACCTCAACCCTAACCCCAGGTCCAATTTTCAAGTTTCGGGAGTTTCGGGATATCGGGCTTCAAAAAGTTTTATTTTCCCGCTTCCAGGTTGGCTGTTTCAGATTTTAGAATGGTAAATTCTAAAATTTCATTTAATTCAAGTCCATTTCTAGGGGTTAAGATTAATTAGGATTTAATTCTCCAATGTCGGCCTCTCTAGAAGTTTGTGCCCTAGATCACTATAAAAGGAAGCCTTCCTCTCTCATTTTCACATCCATTATCAAGCAACTTTTTGACATCCACCTTTCATGATAAAGACATCTAGCTCTCAAGTGCAAGAAAGAAAGAAGGAGAAGGAAAGAAAGAAAGCATTCATTCATCTTCAAGCATTCAAGTATTCATCAAGGAGATCCATTGTTAGCCATTGAAGGATTCAATCTCCGTGGAGCCCTCTTGTTGAAGATTTCTCCATCCACATTCATCCAAGCCTCTTCCTATGCTAATATCCATTCAAGATTGGTGTTGAAGATCTAATGCCATTGATTTGAGACATCCTCCATACATTCCTACATTCATTTAGAGCATCCATACTTGTGGATTCAAGGATTCGAATCCTCCACAAGGATTTCAACATAAGCAAGGTGAATAGTTCCATTTACTTTTTTTATACATATTGCAAATTCAATTACATTTCAAGGTTGATTCCAAACTAGGGTTTGACCAAGGAAAACCCCCCATCCAAAAAACAAAAAACATTTATCTTGTAGGTACAGGTATAGGACATTGAATTGAAGTTTAGATCTGGATACCCTTTTCGAAAAACTTCTGAGATCCGTGAATAGAATTTCTGTCAGAGCTGTTTCAGGTCAGGGATGACCTTCAGTGAGGGGTAAGATTATGCCCTGCTATCTGGGTCAAAGTCAACCTGACCTCTGAAAGATAAAAGTTTTATGGTTTTCTGTGTCTCGGTATTTCCAGTCCGGAGTAGGTTGCAGAATTCCCCAAAACTGTGCACAGACATCAGAGATCAACATTTTATAGATTTACCCTATTTTGAGGTTAGTATTTTCCTTCTATTCATTTAAGATTTCAAGTATATAGTTTCTATAGTGAATTATAGGATTTCCTCCTTTCTTCATATTCTCCATTGTTTGATTCATTTGTGCATTGATCACTTCTTTGTGATTAATCAATTTGGATCTCTCTTTTCAGAATTTGGATTAGGGATAGATCTTATACTTTCCCCCATTTCTCACATAGATACAACAATATAAATGTAATAATGGTAAAGATAGATCCCCTACATCTTTATCCACCACTACATTTTGGTGAACCCGACAAGCTTACCCACTTTTCTTTTGTGGAATCAGATGCCCTATTGTGTTTATGGTGTTATATTTACCTTTATATCTTTTTGGTGTTAGATTTTCATTTTATGTTAAATATTGCATGCTCCATTCTATTTCAAAAATACAATTATTTTTTTTGTTGCAAAAATCTCTTTAAAATACAAAAATATTCATTTGTTTACGCTTTGTGTTTTCCTAGTTTAGTTCATTGGTGTTGCATTGGTATATGATATTTATTACCTCTAGTCCTACTTATAACATTTCGATTAGAAGAAGTTGTAGACTCATGGGTGTCATTGATCCTGAATCTTCCTCTCCTTTCCTTAGGATCCCAGATGACAATTTGATTATTCATGATTCCAATCCTATTATGGAGCAAAACTCTTCTCACTCATCTCATGATGAGGATGATGCTTTAAGAGTTCCTCCTGAACAAATCCAAAAAAATTCAACTGAACTTGATAAAATGGGTAATTGGCTTATTCAAGAAAACCATAATCAAGATTCCATTCAAGCTATCGAGGCTCTTAAGAAAGTTCTTCATGATAGTGATCAAGGTGTTAATCTCTTGTGTGGTATTACTCATCTTGTGCATCCAAATGTTAAACCTTTAGCTCAAGAATCTCAAGATTTAGGGTTGATTCCTCTAGTTACTAGTATAGAACCTTCCTCTATTCCTTTATCTAGTATTCCTACCTATACTCCTTCTTTGGTGACTGTGATGGTTCCCTCTATCCGTATGAGTGTTCCTCTCGTGTCCCTTCCTACATCACAGCCTTCTTATCATAATGTTCCTTTTATTTATTCTAATCCTCTTCCAACTGTAGTTCCAAGTGTTCCTCCAGTTGTGTCTTCTATTCCTACATCTTCATACACTTTACCTAGTGTTTTTAATGTTGCTACTCCTATTTCCTCTAATGATTCAACAATCATCAGTTTGGCTCAAACCCTGTCATCCTTACAACAACAACTAGCATCCTTTACTCAAAACAAGTTTAGTATTCCTACATGTGACACGAGAAGTCATTTTTCCTGAGACATCATTTGTACTCCTGCTCCTCAGCAAGTTGATATGCCTCGTCTTGAGAATTACAACGGAAAAGGAGACCCTGTTCATCATGTTAAAACATTTCAAATCCTTTGTAGTGATTATGCTCATGACCATAGGATTTTAGCCAAGTTGTTTTCTAGAAATTTTTAAGACAAGGCCTTACAATGGTATTGTTCCTTGCCTCCTTATTCTATTGACTCATTTCCACAACTTGCCAATGTTTTTATTCAACAATTTCAAAATAACATTGGCCAGCAAGTGTCCTTGACTGATTTGATGCATTGTAAACAAATTACTAAGGAAGAATTGATTGAATTTATTAGTAGATTTAAGCATTTACATGCTCAGATATCCTATCCTATTCTTGATATTGATATTCAATATTCAACGTATGTTTATTTCAAATTTTCAAAAGCATATTAGAGATAAGATTCTGCTTACTGAATTTACCTCTTTTCAACAACTTTGTGCAGTGCTTCATCATTATCAATTACAAGTGAGTCAATTTGAGAGAAACACTCCAATGGTTCCTCTTCCAATTGATAAAAGTGATGCTGCTCCTAATCCAAACAAATTTAAAAAATTTAACAACTATATCAAGATAAACAAACAAGCGAACGTAGTTGCTGATCAAGTTGATGTTGCATCTCACAATGCCACTTCTGCATCCACTGCTTTTCAATTAAATCGTACGTTTACTCCTCTCTCTGAATCTTTACATTCTATTATGAATAGGTTTTTAACTGCTAATATGATTACTTTACCTCCTATTCAACCTCTTTTACCTACTATGATTGCATCTAAATCCTTTGATCCTAAAGCTTTTTTTGAATATCATCATTAGAATGGTCATGATATTGAGAAATGTTATTCTTTAAAACATAAGGTTCAAGACTTAATTGACTCTAATGCCTTATCTGTTGATGGTAGTGGGAACAAATCTGTCTCTCCTCCTAATCAAAATCTTCAAATCTATACGAATCCTTCACCTACACATGATACTAATACTATTGCTCAGCCATCTTCTATGGATATTGTTTATGATTCAAAGATGGATGATCTTAATCACATTGTTAATCAAGTGGAGCATGTTGTTCAATCTGTATCTCCACCTCAGCCTCAACCTCAGCTTCAATCTCAAGTTCAATCTCAACGTATACCAAAACCGCAGCCAAACTTGAAAATTCAACCTAAACCTAAAAAACAACCTAAGAATAAAAGACCTCGGGAACTTTTGATTGCCTTTGATGATTCTGTGACTATTAAGCCTCCTGATGGTCCCCTTTACATTTATGCTAGGATTTCTTAGATACCTACTCGTGGTTATCTTGTTGATCCTACATCCTTAGTCAATGTTATTACTAAACAAAATATTTTTATGAAAAACTTGCAACATGATTCTTATGATACATCGGATGTGTGGATTTAAACTTGTAATAGTTTTATTTATCCATAATTTAGTTCTATTAACTTGCTGGTTGAACTTTGTAGTAAAATTGTGATCACTACCTTTGTTGTTGTTCCTACTTCCAATCAGTTTCAAGTTAAGCTTGGTTTGCCATGGTTAAATGGCATGCATGCTATTGCTTCACCTATCCATAAATGTCTTAAATTTGTTCATGATGAATCTAAGTGAAGATAGTTGATCATAGTTTATATCAACTTTCTAGGCCCAGAGATTGTGCTACCCTTGATTTCTTTTGGCCTTCATTACCTAATTCGTGTCCTTCTCGACTTGATAACCTTTTCCGCTCATATCAAAGCTATAAGCATCGTAATATTCTTGAGTTAAGCATACCTCCTATGGATCTTAATCATGGTCTTTTGCCTACACCTTCCATACCTCCTTTATCTATGGCTTCTAGTTCTGTTAATCAAGCTCCTACTATTGCTTGTTCGTCTTCTGATAATCCTATTAATCCTCCTATAGAACCTGTGAAGGATCCTATAATTGTTCCTCCTAGTTCTCAACATGTTTCAAGTAAGGCAAAACATAATCGATCTGCTAATGAATGTCATAAGAAATGTCGTGCTCAAGCTAAAGCTCATAATTCTGTTCTTCAAAAATCTTTACCTTCTTTTGATCAGCCTATGCATGATGTGTTAGAAGAAGTTGCTGCTAATAAAGATGTTAAAATGCAAGATTATGATGATCCTATTCATATCTTAGATCCTATTTTGATTAATCTAGATGAAGAAGATACTCTTGATGATGTTAATGATGAATATGAAACTATTGACATTGACATTGATTTACCTAATATGCTTTCATCACAATTGACAATTACACCTAGTATCGAACATTATGATTCTCAAGAGGATCCTTGTTTGGAATTGGCTATCATTCCTATTGTGGTGGATATAGTCCCTCTTACGAGTTACCCACCTTCCCTAAATGATATAGAACGAGATGGGGAGAGTAGGCGACATGCTTGATCGGTTTGTCCTTTATGGTAGCTTTGTTGTGTGTTTGTCTGTGGTATAGTGCTTCCCTCGTGATGTGTTTTCTAAATGTTGTTAGATTCTTTTATACGACCCTTGTTACTTTGCTGGTGATAAAGGAATCAAACCTATCGTAAAATTCCTCTATATGTATCTTTATTCTTCTATATGTTGTTTCATGTTATGTTGTACTTGTGCTATTGTTCGTAAATGTTTCCTTGTATAGTCTGCTTGGATTTGGGACTTGGTAGCACTAAATCTTTTTGGTCTCCAGGTCATGGTTCGAAAAGATTCTTCTTCATAACTCTTATATGATCTTTCCTCCATTGTGACTGTAGTTCTACTTTATTTGGGGAATAATGTCAATTCATTTGCAATAATATCATATATACATATTATCTTATGATCATACTGACCCCATGACAGGTAGATCCCTTCTGTGTTCTTTGTATGTTTATGTGGTGTTTCCCTTGATTTGTCTTTGTTTGGGGGCATCTCGTAGTGGAAATGTAATCAGTGGAATTATTTATGTTTCCTTTAAAGCCATTGCTCCTATTAAAGTGTTAGCAATGACTTTAACGTAGGAGCATAGGCTCTGCTCACCTATTGCACACACACACACACACACACTTTTCGATATACGTATATTATTTTTCAGGATACTTTTCTCTCTTTATGGATTAGTGACTAATCCTTAGAGCATAAATTTTTATTTAGGATCTCTTGATCCCTCCAGTTTCAAATTTTTGATCCCTTAAGGTCGAAGGTGTCCTTAAGACTAGATGTCTTTTGCTTTTGGTTTTACTCTTATGGAATATAATATTCTTAAGGGTGAATCCTTGATGGGTTGATTAGTGAGTAGCCACATTCACTAGGTGATTCAATTCCATCTTTCCAGTTGTGTTGTTTCCTGGTGTGGTTCATAATGGGACATAAGTTCTCATTGGGCAAGATAATCACACCCTCCTCTCTTTCTTTTCTAGAGATGTCTCTCTTATTGTGATCTTGGAGTTGATAAAGACTCGAGTCCCTAGGGGCTTGAGGATTTCTTTGTCCCTTTGATTTCAATAAGATTATCTTTTCATTATGATCTCCTTTACCAAGAGTTTGCATCGAGTCCATACTCTTTCTAAAGTGGGGGCTTAATGTATCATCTTAAAATGGAAGCACTTCCATGATAAGAATGTTTAGCCCTCTGAGTAAGTGGTCTAGGTCATGTCAAGTGCCTTGATTAGGTCTTTGCATGGATTTGGCTATTTCCCCCCTGTTTTGCTTCTCTCCCCCTGTTTCTAGCCTGTTTCTGACAACTTTCTCTGAGAAACTGAAGATTTTGACTTTCTAGGTCAATGATGACTTGATGGGTCAAGGTCGACCTTGATTCAAGTTTTGGTAGTTTTAGCATATTGGGCTTTGAAAAGTTTTATTTTCCCACTTTCGGGTCGGCTATTTCAGATTTCAGAATGGTAAACTCTTAAATTGTATTTAATATAGGTCCATTTTTAGGGGTTAAGATTAATTAAGATTTAATTCTCCAATGTCGGCCTCTCTAGAAGTTTGTGCCCTAGATCACTATAAAAGGAAGCCTTCCTCTCTCATTTTCACATCCATTATCAAGCAACTTTTTGACATTCACCTTTCATGATCAAGACATCTAGCTCTCAAGTGCAAGCAAGCAAGAAGGAGAAGGAAAATAATAAAATATTCATTCATCTTTAAGTATTCAAGCATTAAGTATTCATCAAGGAGATCCATTGTTAGCCATTGAAGGATTCAATCTCCATGGAGCCCTCTTGTTGAAGATTTCTCCATCCACATTCATCCAAGCCTCTTCCTATGCTAAGATCCATTCAAGATTGGTGTTGAAGATCTAATGCCATTGATTTGAGACATCCTCCATGCATTCCTACATTCATTTGGAGCATCCATACTTGTGGATTCAAGGATTCGAATCCTCCATAAGGATTTCAACATAAGCAAGGTGAATAGTTCCATTTACTTTGTTTATACATATTACAAATTCAATTACATTTCAAGGTTGATTCCAAACTAGGGTTTGACTAAGGCAAACCCCCCATCCAAACAACAAAAACTATTATTCTTGTAGGTATAGGTATAGGACAATGAATTGAAGTTCAAATTTGGATACCCTTTTTGGCGAACTTCTGAGATCCGCGAACATAATTTTTGTCAGAGTTGTTTCAGGTCAGGGACGACCTTCAGTGAGGGGTAAGATTGTGCCTCGGGGTAAGATTGTGCCCCGCCATCTAGGTTAAAGTCGACCTAACCTCAAAAAGATAAAAGTTTTCTAAGTTTTCTCTATCTCGGTATTTCCAGTCCGGAGCAGATTGCAGAATTCTCTGAAACTGTGCACAGACATCAGAGATCAATATTTACTAGATTTACCATATTTTGAGGTTAGTATTTGCCTTCTATTCATTTAAGATTTCAAGCATATAGTTTCTATAGTGAATTATAGGATTTCCTCCTTTCTTCATATTCTCTATTGTTTGATTCATTTGTGCATTGATCACTTCTTTGTGATTAATCAATTTGGATCTCTCTTTTGGAAATTTGGATTAGGGATAGATCTTATACTTTCCCCCATTTCTCACATAGATACAACAATATAAATGTAATAATGGTAAAGATAGATCCCCTACATCTTTATCCACACACACACACATACCAACTCTCTACCACCAATCATAATGAGAGATGAATTTTGAGTCCCTTTTATTCCATCTTGTCCCCTCCCATAAATGAGAGGAAAACTAAAGACGGAGAGAAAGGGATGGATTTGACTCCCATTTAAATTCGCCACCCTCATAAAAGGTACTTTCTAACACCAAAATAACTTAATTTTTTTTTTGGTGTTAATATTTGGGCATGACAGTATGAGATGGGGGGATCCTCTATCTCCATACTTATTTATTTTATTGGTAGAAGTTTTGGGAAGGAATTTCTTCAACACCCTTGACTTTCTCCTACTCGCCGCCACATCACCTACACCTAAAACTCTTTCACAAACAAACTAATGGCATGGACACTAGACTTTGAGACTCTTGTTTAAGCTAATTGATTTGTATTCGATTATTTACTTTACTTTCATAACCTAATTAACACTTGAAAAAAGTTTATTTTCCTTGACTATAAGATTGTGCTCAAGAAATTTTGACTTAAATAGTCCAATTGAATTTCAAAGAATAGACATGTTCTTATAAATAATTTTATAATAGAAATATGATATACTAGCACACTTCTCCCAAATTCAAAGAAATGGAAGGTTGATTTTTTCCCTTCCTATTTGTAAATTTACTTTTCCAAAAAGCAAAATATTTGTAAATGTTTCTTTCTTGATCCAACTAAAAAACATACATAATTTTAAAATATAAATAAAACTAACAATTTTACGTAACCTACCCTATCGAATAGGTAAGTTTCTTAATTGTCTACACCAACTTCATTCAATCCACCCATCTACCTACAGAAGTCAACTAATCTCACGGACTGATTACTACTTTCAAACTGTCTAATTGTAACTCGTATTAAAACCATAATAAATGTTGCTCAAAAGAGGAGAGGCCCTGCTGATATTTTTTCAAACTCTCTGTTCTTTCTCCATCTGAAAAATTGTAGAGACATTTATGGCTTTATTAATAAGGAGAGGACAGGGAAGCAGCTTTAGTAATGTTCAAGCAATCATAAAACTTGAATCTTTACATTTTTACAGATGAACAATGAATGGAGATATTAACTTCGATTCAATGAGATCCTTCTGGGTAGATGGGCACGTAAATATTATTAGGTACAATATGCCATTACTTTGTTACTCGCAATGAGATGAAAGTCTGAAATCCATTCTATATATAGTAGTCTAAGCATCCTGATAGTTTCATCTGGGCATTTGCATCAATATCTGTCCCACCAGATAGATTTCCTCAGGGAACATTGTTTCATAATCATGTGGGAGATGCTCTGAGCAAACAATCAGATGCAATCATAGAAAAAGGAGATGCAGCCCTTAACAAAGGTCTTGAGCTTCTGGAAACCTATGGAATCCCCAAAGGAATTCTCATGCCTCTGCAGAACTCTGTTGAAGAAGGAGGTGGGATTGAAGAAACCAGAGACATCTGGTTGAAGCAGAAGAGTTCAGTGAAGCATTTCTTCAAGCGGGCAGGCAGTTATGTTTCATATGGTCCTGAGATCTCATGCAAGCTGGAGAAGAACAAGATGAAGGACATCAAGGGAGTGAAGGCTAGGAGGAAGTACATGCCCATCATGCTGCCCATCAGGGAGATTGTTGTGGATGATGATGAGGAGGAAGGGGGATAAAAAAATGAGAATGGAAGGACCCGTGTCAAGAAGATCCACTTCAAGGCCTATGCAAATCTGGAGGAGGCTTTTCCTGCCGAGTTTTTCAATACTCTGTCGTAGAGAAACCATTGATGTCCTTATTGACTTCACTGTTATGGCCATTTGGGTCTTCTTGTTCTTAGTTTGTTTCATTGCTTGAGGAGCCTCGGTGGCTTGCTCAGGTGTTTTCTATTAATAGATGCAAGTAGTTTGCTTTCTGATGATCAATGTCCATTACTTGATGTCTGTTAAAAGATTCAAGTTATGGTTTATGAATGTGTTTTGATTGATGCCTTCAAATGCTGTTTTGGGTATTTTGAAAAAAAATGTTTTTGAGATTTAAGAGCAGAAGTTAATGTGTTAACCTAATGTTTGGTGTGCTGTCTTTGCATTCAGAAAACATTAAATATTGCAATTGGTACTGTGCTTGGATGTTGGGATTTTGATCACAGGCTATATGTTATAGATCAAACATTAAATCTTGCAATTTGTATATTCTTAACGCTACTGTAGTTGATCTTTAATGCAGAAGATGGTAGCAAGGTTTAGAAGCCATTATGCAAGAAGTATCAGTCGAAGCTTCATTTTAGCAGACTCCAAGATCTGGTATTTCAGATCATAACAATGTGAAATATTACATTAAACTTTAGCATTGAATGATCCCTTTCCAATGCCTGCATAATATGAACATATGTAAGTGAAAATGTTAATCACGTTGTAGTACCGTTTCCTCAATGTCTAATGTATATGCATCTCTTCCCATTGCAACTGTTTTTTCCAATTTTATGAATAGTTTTGTATACTTTTAGTTTACGTCATCTGTATCTATCAAATTGAGTTTGATTGTACTTTGTTGTTGTGCTGTCTCTAAAAGTTGAGTATGATTGTACTTCTGTTGTTGTGTTGTAACATTAAATTCGATAGTGGTAATTTTTTCTAATGAAGTGTTAAAGATTAAGGTATTTGTGGGAGAAATTGGTGTATATTTATATGTGGCCTGGTCTTCATTGGTATATTAATAATTTGTGATTTTTGGGAAAATTCAGTTTAGTTTTGTTAGCATAAGAACAATTTATGAACTTTTAAATCAAAATTAAAAATGGTCTAATTTTTTCTTTTCAACATGCTTTAAAGTTGGCACAAGAGGAAGATTTGAAAATTTTAGATTACTGGTCATTATGGAATAATAAGTACTTAGAATGCATGCCCTAGTATTTTCAGCATGCCATCAAAAGTTGATTAAAAAAATAACACTTGAAATTACTAGTTTCTGCCCATAGGCAGGCAGGATAATTATAGCATCTTTTTTAAATATGATTTTTCAAAAAAAATTTCATTTATTTATTTTTAATATATATAAAGATCCTTATAATTTAAAAAAATATTTTAATTTTGATCTTACTGGCTGAGACCTGCTATAGTCATGAGTGAGGCTTTTTGTTTTTTGTTCAAGAAAATTAATAATTGCTTTTTCCAAATTTTCACACTTGATAAAACAAGAAAATACTAGAAGTTGTGCACTATTTGTGGTGTACAACAATCATCTGATGGGAAGCATTTTTGTGGTTGAGCAAGTTAAAGACATGTGGAAGAGGAAGATGTTCTTTGATATTTGTTGAGCAAGTTAAAGACATGTGGACGAGAAAAATGTTCTTTGATAGTTGTTTTGTTTTGGTAGGTTGTGTATGCATTTTTTTTGGATGATGTTTTGAGCACGTAGTAGTTTTGTTTTATTGCAAAAAAATATTTATTTTGTTTTGTTAGATTGTTTCATTGTATTGGCATGCAGTTTTTATGAGGTCTTGACTAGGTAATACTTTCTTTTTGTGAAAAATATTGTGGTTCGTGGTAATTGCAAAGATTTTTTTTTTGCAATATGAAAACACTTATTTTTGAAGGATTTAGTAAGAAAGATCATTGTAGTATTTTGTGTTGGTTTCAATGAAGCATTCCTTTATGTTTGGATAAGTGTTGTTTTTATTAATATTTAATATTTATTTATGAAGTGTTGAATTTGTAATATGAAACAACTTATTTTTGATAGATTAAAGAATTGATATGTTTTCATTAAATTAGTAAGGATATTATGATTAAGTTGTTGTATTCTAAAAAATTCAATTTTAGGATACTTGTTATTAGATGAGATAACGTGACAAGTTGTGTGATGATGTTTCACATTTCCAAACCTTAGGATTCTTCTTATTAAATGAGATAATGTGATAATTGTTTCAAAGTTAGCTTTTGTAATTATTGAGCTCCTTTCAATATTTGTCACATTAATTATTTGATTTTCCTACTTATCTAACATGGTGTGACATGCTTACATATATGTGCATAAGAAATACAAGCATTCATTTTATCATATTTTGGTGTTGGCCATCCATGTGAATGTATTTTGTTATATGAAACGACTTATTTTTGATAGATTAAATAATTGATATATTTTTGTTAAATTAGTAAGGATATCATGATTACTTGTAGTTGATTCCTAAAAAATTTAATAGGATACTTGTTATTAAATGAGATAACGTGACAAGTGTGATGATATGTCACATTTACAAACCTTAGGATACTTGTTATTAAATGAGATAACGTGACAAGTTGTGTGATGATACGTCACATTTCAAAACCTTAGGACACTTCTTATTAAATGAGATAATGTGACAAGTCATGTGATGTGTGACACTTCCAAACCTTTTGTAAATATAAAAAAAGTCAATTCACATTTAATTTTTTTTTATAATAGTCCATGCAATTGATAAACACTTGTAAAGTTAGCTTTTGCAATTATTGAGTTCCTTTCGATATTTGTCACATCAATTATTGGGTTTTCTTACTTATCTAACATGGTATGACATGCTTACATATATGTGCTTATTGTGCATATGGAATACAAGCATTCATTTTATCATATTTTGGTGTTGGCCATCCATGTCAATGTATTTTGGATGAATGTCTTCACATACTTAAATAAATAAAATTTATACAAGGTTGTAACATTACTTACTCCATAGGTGTTCAATTATACTGATAAGGGAATGGCGCTCACAGAGGAATTGCAAGTTGTGCACGTGGAGGATGGAGATGCATCCGGTAACGATGCTCTGCCAAGTTATCACACTAGTCAGAAGGGAGTCATTGCCTTTGATGCGTTGTTTCCCCCATTATCTTTTGCCAAGCCTGTGAATAAGGGTTTTTCAAAGAATAGGGTTCCTCAAGATTCTGCTAAATGGGCTAATATACCGTTTAATGAAGAAGATCTGGCTCGGCTCAAATACATTGCACATACTCCTCAATAGGTTTTTCTTAAAGGAAAATGGAGGGATTGTGCAATTTCTAGTACTATTACTTCTCCTTTCTTTTGAAACTTTCATCGGATGAAAGATCAACCAAAGAATACTCACTCCAGGATCATTCAGAGGGCCCCAGTCTTCGAATGTATTCTCGACCCACATTCTTTGACTATTTCTAATTTTAATAGGGTATCCTTACATGGGAATTCTTTTCATCCCCACTCTCGTCCAATCCCTCATCGTCGCCGTACTTCCAAACTTGCCACAACAAACCTCTTCTTCTGCGGCCAATTTTTGACATCTGCCAAGATTCCTGTCCACCCTCGCCCTTTTCGCCCTCAAGCTCAAACACTAAATCTCAAGTTTCATCTGTTGTCCATTCTTCTTTCCCTTGTTGCCCGTCTTTTGTTTCTTCTCCCAATCGTATTCCAATTATTAATCCCTCTTTTCTTTCCTTCCCTAATAATATACCCATCTCGCATCGAGGTCCCTTCAATCCAAAACCACATGAGCTAGTTTTGAACCCCCCTTTCATCAGAAGCAAGACCAGCTCCCTCAGAAGGAGGATCGCCAGCATCTGCCAGCGGAGCAAAGGGTAACATTTCCTTTTGATATGATTCGTTCTTCTATTGATTATTTGAGGTCCTCAGCGCTTATTGGTAAGCTACAATCCTATGTAGATTTTGAAAGTCTGATTGTTTGGGCTAGTAATTCTTGGGTGGGTCTTAAGGAATTGTTTTTGTATGAGAAATATTTATTATTTTTTGTGGCAATTTTTTATTCTCTCAAGTGCAAAACAGATGTATACAAATTTAAGGGCTGGTTCTACAAAGGTATTGGAATTTTTACTATGCCTTGGATTCCTTATTTTGATGTTAAATTGGATTTGTTGTCATTCATGCCCCTTTGGATTTCTTTACCTAATCTCCCATTAGAATATAGAGATCCTGCTAAGGTAGAAATTCTGGCCAACAATTTAGGGATTGTTGTTAAACATGACCTTGTTCCTTTCCTCCAACCCCATCTCCCCGTTAGAGTATGCCTCCTCAAACAAACTGATGAGCTGCCAACAAAAATATCAATATGCTCTAAGTTCGGGGTTTGGAGCCAACTTATAGAGTACCAGGACTTTGCCTCTATAGATTATCTCGCTAATTCTTTGGGTCATTTTTCATACCATTGCCAAAATCTTCCTAAGGCTTCGCTTGATAGCTGCCAAAGTTTTGTCACCAACCCTAAGGTTTGTTCCCATCCTCCTCCTTCGGCCCCTTCTCCTTCTTCAACTCCTTCACAATTAGTGCATTTCAAGCCCTCTACTCTTAATCTGGTGGTTACCAATGTTCATATTGTCAATTCAGTTGTTTCCAATTTTCTTGCTCGAGTCAATCTATATTTCCTTTTTAAATTAGCTTCTAGTTTTAAAAATCCGCCTATGGTTAAGTATCGGTCTGCTAATTTACCTAGGTCTGTAGCCTTATCTTTTCCTTGTCTTCCAAAGATGATCTCGCCTACATCTTTCAGTTTCAATAATGCTAATCCTTTGAATTCAATTATCTTCAAGATTACCATTCCTGTTTCCTATGCAGCATGGGTTGATCGTCCTCTGATTTCACATAACCACATATCTAAAGAGGTATATGATAATAGTGTGGTGCAAAATTTAGTTTTCAACAGTCAACCTTTTATCCCTATTCCAGGTTCCTCCTCTTCCACATATTCAGATCAAGAGCTTCATCTCATGTTAGATAACATTCTTATCCCGGCAGCCTCATATCTTATTGATGAAATTGCGGCCGAAGAAGGGATTCAAATATAGGATTCGGGTGGTTTGAGCCCCTCTTCTGTCTCAGCTACGGATTTTGACTATTCTCAAGAGTTATCTATATTGCAGTCTCCCAATTCCCATGCTTCCTTAATTCCTGTACCTGAAGTAAAAACCCCTAAGGAAAAGGGGTAGGAAGCCTCTGGCCTCCAAAACCAGAGATGAAATAGAAGCAGATATTCAATCAACATTACTGGACTCTTTCTCCCCCATTATTAGAACAAGGAGAGCGTGTTGCTCTCTGACCTCTCAATGAAGATTCTGTCTTGGAACGTCAGGGGTATAAATGCCCCCGACAAAAGAGGTAGAATCAAAAGGTTTATTGATTCTTTTCAAGTGGATATTATCATCCTTCAAGAGTCAAAATTATCTCTAGATTCTTATGATAAATTCATTTCCTTTGGGATTCTTCTTGTGTTCCCTCTTCTGGTGCTTCTGGAGGTCTTCTGACCCTTTGGAATAAAAAGTGTATGAAGGGTCAATTGTTGGCTGCAAATCCAAACTAGCAACTTCTAAATTCTCTTGGTTTGATGTTACTTTCCTTTAATGTTTATGGTCCATCTTCTCCACAAGATAAGCTCGGTCAGTGGGAATCTTTATCTGATAAATTCAATAAATTTGATGATCTTCCTTTTATACTAGGTGGTGACTTTAATGCTATCTCAGCTATAGATGAAAAATCTGGACGAAATCCTACAACTCAGAGGGTTATAGACGAGTTCTCTTTCTTCATTGTAAACAATGCTTTATGTGACATTCCTCCCTTAAATGATCTTTATACGTGGACTAACTGCAAATCTGCTTCCCCCATTTCATCCAGATTGGATAGATTTCTTATATCATGTGATCTTAAGCTTCTTAATTTCACTTTTTCATCATAAATTCTTGCCTCCTCAGAATCTGATCACTTCCCTATTTCTTTAAGTATAATTTTATCTATTGGCAAGTTGTCTATACTGAGATATATGACTAGTTATAGTGTTTTCATTATGGCAACAAAGTCATATAGCAGTTTGGAGTCACCGCACTAAGTGTAAAGATCAGAATCCAGCTAAGTGTTGAAGATTGGACAGTGTACAGAGTTCCTGCAGCTCAGTACACCTGTGCCCATGCGTACGGATGAATTATGGTATGTGCCCTATAAGCTAAGGTTGTTAGACTATATTCTTACTTAGTCTAAGAGCACATAAGAAGATATGCAAAGATGTGAAAGTTACAGTCAGTTGAAGTTGCATAGCTAGTGTATGATAGTAGAGAACAAAGCATAGAGCCGACAATGACTATTTTGGTTTACGATTGTAAATTAATGTTGTAGAGGCTATGCGCCCATTGTATTTAGGTTGCCGACATATGTACATGTATAATTGTAAGCACGCTTAAGACAATTCATTTGGAAGTGTTATTTGTAAATAGTTATAGGGCCGACCTAATTGTATATTTAATATGAGCGCATAAATATAAGGTGCACCCATTGTAATCGGTATGGAAGTCAAGCAAGTTGTAATAGAGTTGAGATAAGCAGAGAAAAGATATGCTAAGTGAGCATAAAATGTATTAGAGCTTTTCTAGAGGTCAAAGCATCAGCGCACCAAAGGAATTGATCAAACAAGCAGTGTCACAACAACAGTTCACCTGCAGATATAGTGTGTATCTGATCTCAGAAGGTTGTAGCCTTCATCATTTGAGCAGTGAGCTCTAGGATAGTGAGTCCACTCCCCTAACAGGGATCATTGTAAAAGACTCCTAACAGGGTCTGGCCCTTAACAAGGTCTACTGTACTAAAAGCATTGTAAAGCTACTCCTAACAGGGTAAAGGATCTTCTAACAAGGATCACAATACACTAGTGCAGATTATTAGTGCGTATCAAGTCCCACTGGGGTTTTTACCTATTTGGGTTTCCTCGTAACCATATTGGTGTCATGTGTTGATTTCATGTTTCATGTTTATGTGAATGTTTAATTCAGTACTTAAGCATTTCTAATTCAGTATTCAGATTAAAGTGAAAAGTTAAAATATAGTGAACACTGATTCACCCCCCCTCTCAGTGTTCCCATTCCTAACAATTGGTATCAGAGCTCTGGTCCTCAGCACAAAAGTTTAACCACTTGAGGAGATCATGGACAAAGCAGATATGAAACATTTGAAGAAGAATCTTGAAGCAGCTCTTGAAGGCCTGGACAATTCAGAAAGAGAAATTGAAGAACTAAAAGAAAAAGTCAGCGATGCTCAATTAGTTATCAAAAGACTAAGAAAAGATTTGAAAGGATGCTCTAATAGTGAACTTGAAGAAAAAGTCAAAAAATTGAGTGAAGAAAATACATCTCTATTGAGTCAACTTGAAGAATTAGATGACAAACTAATGAACAATCAAGATGTCTACAATGAACAAGTCAAGGAGAACCTTCAACTGAATGAAGAACTAAGGGAAGCTAACTTAGAAATCTTGGAGCTAAAGAATATCAAAGGAAGCTTGGGATCTGAATTGAAGAAGTCAAAGGATCATATTGACAAATTACACACCAGTGCTAAATTGGTAGAATCACAGTTGTATGCAAGAAGAATCAAAGGAGACACTAGCTGTATTGGGTACAATGAAGCACATAATTAGATTGACAATATGCAAGCAAGAAAGAATTCACAAAAGAACTCTACTGATACTGGGAAGATTGAAGATCAAACCAAAGACAATAGTAATCCTCCTAAGAATGAGCGCAAGCCTATAGAACACACTTGTTTTGCATGTAACAAGCATGGACACATTGCAAGGAACTATACAGAGGTAAAACCTTTCAATGGTTACTGTTACACATGTAATAGATTTGGTCATAGAGCAATAAATTGCAAGACTAGTAAGAAAAATAGGATACGACATGATCAAAGAAATCAAAATCAGACCAATGAAAAAAATTCTCAGAATGTTACATGTCAGATATATAACAATAATGGTCACTCAGCTAGAACATGTAGAATGGTGACTCATGTCAATGCGCTGAGGAGTAATAGACCTCCAGTGATTTGTCACACCTGTAACAAGGCTGGACATATCTCAAAATTTTGTAGATCAAGGATGCAAGGTCAGGAAAGCCCTAAAAAGGTCGAAGAACCAGTTTTGGATCCTGAAGCAGAAGTCAAGTTTGTAAAAGCCTCAGAGGATGTGAGCTTGATTTGGTCAGAAGGAAAGAAGGACAATGTTTTTGAGAATGTATTGGATGCATCCCAAGTGGACGCACCCTCTACATGTGCATAAATGGCCCTCAGGGTCATAGGGGGAGCTAATTTAGCTCTAGACCCTTGCGTGGCTGGTATACTCATCCTCAGAGTATGCACCTTTGGACTTAAGCTATTGAAGTGTTTGGGAACCATTGTGCAAGAAAGCACATGCTGATTGTTAGTAGAACTTGAGTTTGAAAATTTGAAGTGACAGCCTGGTTTACGTGAGTTGCATTAATGGAAAATTTCTTACTTTAAGTACACAGAAAGTTGTTTGTTCACTCATTGCATTCATACTCAGAGCAATTGGAGAGCAAATTGAGCTTTGGAAGTTGTTGTGAAGATTTGGAGATTGAGCTATCAGTATTTGCAATGCATTTGATCAGTTGCAGAAACCCTAGCTCGTTGTGTCGATTCGAAAACCATCAGAACATCTCAGAGATCATTTGGAAAGCGAATATCAAGTAAGTCATGGCCACTCCTATTATTTTTGATGTTGCTGAGAAGAAGAGGTATATTTCCAAGAGGCACTTGTTTAAGTCAACCCTAGATGATTTAGAAGGAGCTTTCTCCCACATGCCGATGGGCATCATGCATGTAGAAGACATAAGGGCTTACATCTATTGTAAGAAGGAACCTGTTTGACTGGATAGGTTAAGGGCGCACATGGACACAATGTTAAAACCAGACAAAAATTTCATGGATGAATACACAAAATGGAATGATCACCCCATTGTTGAATATGCCATGGCATATGAATTCTATGAAGAAGAAATGGATCTGATATTGAATTTGGTGAAGCCACACCTTAGAACAAAGATGAGAACTCTTCACATTATGAACAAAGATTATGAGTTGATAACAAAGGAAACAGAGAAGGCCTTTGAGAAGGTGTTGTTGGAACAACAGATCAAACCACCTACTGCACCCATCACTCATGAACCCGTCAAGGAAGATAAAGTGGCAGAACCCACTAATGTACCAATGACAGGTCCTCAAACTCAACGCCCATAGCAAAAACTCAAACATAAGTAGATCAGTCTGTGCTTATGACAAAATCACCCAAAGAAAGCACAATTATCATAGATAATGTGGAAATAGCCATGCCGGCTATTGATAAGGAGTTGGACAAGTTTGAGGAAGCATTTGTCAGCACTGAGGAAGTAGGAATCTTATGCAGCAATACCTCTCCCACTCAGCAAGAAGAAGTAATCATAGAAGATGTATCTGTTGAAGAAAAGAAAGGAGTAGAGATAGAAAAGAAAGATGAATCTTCTATTGATTTGGTCAAAGTGAAACAAGAAAGCACTCCCATCACCCCCTCCTCAGCATTGTTGTCAAGTTTCACACCTGACACTAGCAGTTTGGACTCTCAGAAGGAAGAAGACCTGATTAAGTTCAACGTCCTAGCTATGGAGAAGGCCAAAGAAAATCAAGTAATGAGGAATCCTCTCCTAGTAGAATCAGTAAATATTTTGAATAGTTTGCTGCTGAAGGATAAGATGGAAAATGTACATTCAGTTGATGATGTGAGCTCAGTCATCTCTCAGTTCAAAGTTAATTTTTCTAGCTTAGAAGAATCTGCGGCCATAATGGAAGAGGAGAAATACTTAAAGAAGAGACTCAATGAGCTGATAAGTAATTTTGCACTAGACTTAACCTCTCTTAAATTTGGTCAGGCATCATTGAAGCAATTTGCAAATCGAGGAAGGAAAGTCATTACATAATCCATGGATCAGGATAAGTTCACTGATACCCATTTGAAAAATATCAAAGATGCAGAGGCAATGATTGAGAAGGTGAAGATTTCAGTGCAAGACACATCCACTAAAGTAAACATGTGTAACAATATCTATCAAGGACAGTTGGATATAATTGAGAAGAAAGAGAAAGAAATAGAGAAGATAAGGTCTAGACAAACTCAATTGAGGAACGCTCTTGCGCCCTCTCTAGACAGTCTTAGTCAGAACATAAAGGAGATAGATGCGACCATGATAACCTATGATCAAGGTCCAAGCACAAAATTGGAGAAGATGGAGAAGCTACAATATGCATTATGCGCCCATCTACAGATAGTCAATTCTCTGATAACCTTTTGGAAGAAGGAGATCCAACAACTCAAGATTGCATATCTGAATGTTTTTCCTCAGTAAGTGTATGTAGATAAAGTTTTTAATGCACCTTTGTCATTAATGTCAAAGGGGGATTTGTATAGAATATGAAGTTCACATATGTATAGGGAGATATAAGAGTATGTATACTTGTATAGAAGACAAAAGTTTTTTGTAGTAAGGAACAGTTAGAGACTTAGCCATATTCCTTTGTTGCCATCAATGACAAAGGGGGAGATTGTTGGAAAGTTGTCTATACTGAGATATATGACTTGTTATAGTGTTTTCATTATGGCAACAAAGTCATATAGTAGTTTGGAGTCAGCGCACTAAGTGTAAAGATCAAAATTCAGCTAAGTGTTGAAGACTGGACAGTGTACAGAGTTCCTGCAGCTCAGTGCACTTGCGCCCATGCGTAAAGATGAATTATGGTATGCGCCCTAGAAGTTAAGGTTGTTAGACTATATTATTACTTATTCTAAGAGCACATAAGAAGATATGCAAAGATGTGAAAGTTACAGTCAGTTGAAGTTGCATAGCCAGTGTATGACAACAAAGAACAAAACATAGAGCCGACAGTGACTATTTTGGTTTACGATTGTAAATTAATGTTGTAGAGGCTATGCACCTATTGTATTTAGGTTGTCGACATATGTACATGTATAATTGTAAGCACGCTTAAGCCAATTCATTTGGAAGCGTTATTTGTAAATAGTTATAAGGCCAAACTAATTGTATATTTGATATGAGCGCATAAATATAAGGTGCGCCCATTGTAATCGGTATGGAAGTCAAGCAAGTTGTAATAGAGTTGAGATAAGTAGAGCAAAGATATGATAAGTGAGCATAAGATGTATTAGAGCTTTTCTAAAGGTCAAAACATTAGTGCACCAAAGGAACTGATCAGACAAGCAGTGTCATAGCAACAGTTCACCTGCAGATATAGTGTGTATTTGATCTCAGAAGGTTGTAGCCTTCATCATTTGAGCAGTGAGCTCTAGGATAGTGAGTCCACTCCCCTAATAGGGATCATTGTAAAACACTCATAACAGGGTCCAACCCTTAACAAGTTCTACTGTACTAAAAGCATTGTAAAGCTACTCCTAACAAGGTAAAGGATCTTCTAACAAGGATCACAATACACTAGTGCAGATTATTAGTGGGTATCAAGTCCCACCGGGGTTTTTACCTATTTGGGTTTCCTCGTAACCATATTGGTGTCATGTGTTGATTTCATGTTTCATGTTTATGTGAATGTTTAATTTAGTACTTAAGCATTTCTAATTCAGTATTCAGATTAAAGTGAAAAGTTAAAATATAGTGAACATTGATTCACCCCCCCCCCCCCCCCCCCCTTCTCAGTGTTCCCATTCCTAACAGTATTAGGTAGCCAGAAAAAACATTCTACTTTAAAATTTGAAAGTACATCGTTCACCCACCCCCATTTCTTGTCTCTTCTTAGGCAATGTTGGGTAAGTGCTCCCTTTTGTAAAGGCACTAGGATGTTCCAATTTTCTAACAAACTCAAATTTGTGAAGCCAAAAATTATTATTTGGAATAAGGAGGTCTTTAAAAACATTTTTCAGGAAAATGCCAGGATTGAAAATGAACTTGCTATGATTTCTGATCAGAGCATCAAGGTGGGTCTGAATTCCACTATTGCTGAGAAACAAAAACCCTCCAAAAGTATTGGGAAATCCTCTATTCTTGAGAAGAAATTTATTGGAGACAAAAATCTCGAGAGCTTTGGCTTAAAGAGGGGGACATAAATACCAATTTTTTTCATGCTTCGACCAAAATAAGAAAAGCAGTATCATGAGTAATTCTGAATTCTCAGCAACAAATTAGCAATGAGGGGTTTTTTTTTTTATAAATCTATCAGCTCGAGTCTTACCCCAATCTGATAATAAGGTTGTTGTGGAAGACCTTCTTCATTCCATCCCTTCTCTCATATCAGATAGGGATAATGATCAATTAATGAATCCTTTTACTCTGGAGGAACTTCATTCTGTTATTTTTTCTATGGCATCAGATAAGGCCCTTGGCCCAGATGGTTTTACTATGCTCTTTTTTCAAAAATGTTGGGATGTTATTCAATTTGATTTATTGTTGGCTATAGAACAATCTCATAAACATGGTTATATTCTCAAGAATTTTAATCCTACCAATCTCACATTGATCCCCAAATCCAAAACTCCTAGCACTTTTGTTGATTTTAGACCTATCTCTCTCTGCAATTCTATCTACAAGATTTTTACCAAGGAAATTTATCTTAGATTAAAACCTCTTATCCCTACAATTATTTCTCCCTAGCAAGGAGGCTTTGTGCCAGGTAGGGATACATCTGATGGTGCATTAGTCACCCTTGAAGTTCTCCACACCATTGAGTCCTCCCAGATTCCTTCTTTTGTGCTGAAACTTGACATGATGAAAGCTTATGATAAAGTAAGTTGGTCATTTCTCTTCAAGGTTCTTAAAATTTTTGGATTTGTAGATGCAATGTGTAAATGGATTAAGAATTATCTTTCAAGAGCATCCTTTTTAGTTCTAATTAATGGTGTCCCATCGGGTTTTTTTCATGCTACCCAAGGAGTTCGACAAGAAGATCCTTTATCCCCATTCCTATTTATTATAATGGAAGAGGCTTTTAGTAGAACTATCCAAAATCAGAAACTTCTATCCAACTGGAAGGGTATAAGCATCCCTAATTATGACATCTTTGTCTCCCACAATTTTTTTTGCCGATGACACGCTGCTCTTTGGGAAATCCACCATCCAAGAGGCTAAATGCATTAAGCATGTTTTGGATACTTATACTTCAGGGTCTGGTCAAGTCATCAACCCCCTCAAATCCAAAATTTATATGTTTTTTTACCCCAAAATCTGTTCAGCAGAGAATTTCCAGTACCTTTGGATTCCCTCTAGATAATCTTCCCTCCACATATCTCAACATTCCTTTCTTCTTTGACCAAGTTAAGACTTCTTATTGGGATACAGTGATCTCTAGGTTGAAGAATAAATTTTTTGCCTGGAAGGCAAGATGGCTATTGCTCTCTGGTAGGATTTTATTAATTAAAACCCCCTCAGGGTCTGGTCAAGTCATCAACCCCCTCAAATCCAAAATTTATATGTTTTTTTACCCCAAAATCTGTTTAGCAGAGAATTTCCAATACCTTTGGATTCCCTCTAGATAATCTTCCCTCCACATATCTCAACATTCCTTTCTTCTTTGGCCAAGTTAAGACTTCTTATTGGGATACAGTGATCTCTAGGTTGAAGAATAAAATTTTTGCCTGGAAGGCAAGATGGCTATCGCTCTCTGGCAGGATTTTATTAATTAAAACCATCTTAACTGCCATTCCTAATTATTACATTTCCATCCTTCAAGCTCCTAAGTTAGTTATCTCTCGTATTGAAAAAATTATTTGTTCCTTCCTTTGGACCTCTAATATATCTAATGAAAATAAAGTCCCTCTTGTCTCGTTGGAAAAGCTCTTGGTCAATAAAGCATCTGGAGGGGTAGGACTACATGATCTATCCCTTAGAAACAAAGATTTTGGTGGGAAGTTGGTTTGAAATATGTATTTTAAGCCGCATGCATTATGGTGTCAAATTATGCAAGCTAAATATTTAGATTCTTCTAATCCTAATAGAATTCTCACCATCTCTAACCCTCCCTCTGGCTCTCCTACATGAACTTTTATGATCTCATCTAGAGATGTTTATACAAAATTCTTATCTTGGAAAGTTCATAATGGGACTAGTGTCTCATTCGGGAAAGACTTGTGGAATGGATTCCCTCCCCTATGCTCCTTGCACTCTATAGACAAAATTATGCATGTTTCCTCAGCTCTTTGGGGGGAATTGCTGGTAGATTATGTGGATCATGTGGATATTCCATCACATAAGGTTATATGGAAAGACCCATTCGGCCTTCCCATAGATACATCTTCGACTAAGGAATTATCGACTATCCTTGCCAATCGAACAGTTTACATGTCTAATGAGAATGATAAAGTGATATGGTGTCCCTCCAAAAATGGATTATATTATGTTAAATCTGGCTATGTTGCCCTTCAACAAATGGCTAATCATCATAGTAATCAACGGGCTTTCTCCTTTTGTTGGGATAAATCTATTCTCCCTAAAGTGAGAGTATTCTCGTGGCTTGCTATACAAGGTAGAATCGTAACTAGTGACAGGTTAGCTAGACTTCAAATAGCCCTGTCTTTTATTTGTGTTCTATGCAATATGCACTCAGAAATAGTGGACCATCTTTTTGTCCATTGTCATTTTGCCCATCAATGTTGGTCTTTTGTTATGAATACGTTACCTATATCTTTCCCTTTCCCCAATTCCTTGTGGGAGCTTTTCCAATCTTGGCCAACTCTATTTTCGAACTCCTTATTTTCATGCTTATGGTATATCATTCCCTCTTCAGTTATTTGGTCGATTTCATGGGAAAGGAATAAAAGAATATTCAGGAAAGTTAGTTCAGACATCCCCCCAGTCTTAATCATAATTGAAAGGCTTATATCTGAGCAAGTCAACAACATGTCTTCTCTTCATTCTAATTCAAATACCTTATTTACTTCTTGGGATGTATTAGTAACATTTTCCTGGAATCATATTTCCTTCCCCTCTTTCCCTATATTCCCTCGCATCAGGAAGTCTCCTATTTGTAGATTCGATATTAAATGGAAACCACCTGATTCTCCTTTCATCAAGTTAAAATTTGACGGATTGTCAAGAGGGAATCCAGGTGAGTCAGGTATTGGTTTTTGTTTGAGAGATCATTCAGGCAAAATTCTTGCTCTATCTGCACTTTTTATTTGTCTGGGCACTAATAATATGGCAGAAGTTGTTGCTTTATTAGAGGGTTTGGCCCTTGCAAAAAAATTGTCATTTTTAAACCTACACATTGAAGGAGATTCCTCGGTCATCATTAATGCTTGTATTAATAGGAGGATTGATAATTGGCAGCTAAGGTATATTCTTCATCAAATTTGGGGCCTCATTGATTCTTTAAACAATTTTGTTATTTCTCATACATACCGAGAAGGTAATGCCTTGGCAGATTCTTTAGCAAATTTGGGCTGTGACAGGGTAACCTTGGATTCAAGTCTTCCATTTAGCTCCCTTAAAAAATATCTGGCTCTTCTTGCTATTATTGGGAATGAATCTGCATTAGTGTACAAAGTTTAAGTGACATATAGCCTTTATAAGTATAATTGGTACTCCCTTTTGGCTAGAGCTTTCTATACTAATTATTGATTGTGGTGATCACTAATTGGTATAGAAAAATTTGGTTCTAGAGATTCGAGTGTGTGTTCTTTTAGTTTCTAATTAATTTATGTCATGCCAAATGCCATTTTGACATTTCTTTTTCAAGTAGAAGTATCTATGTTGTTTAGTGTTACTTCTGGATAATAATTAGCATAGCAAGTCTTCTATATCCAAAAAAAGGCATGCCAGACTGGTGAATATTATTTGGCATTACATAGGTTAATGAGCAATCTTCCTCTGCCTTCTTTTGGCTCTTACTCTTCATTGGTTAGCTGAGCTGGCGGTTTTATCGTCATATTTTCCTCATGCGGTTGTAGTCTCCCTTTCAAAGCAATGATATGTCGCATTGGCATCCATTTAATACTCCACTTCCTGTCATTATTTAACTCCCATGAGTCCATGATGTTTTTTCTCCTGTTTTCTTGCCACATATCCATCTGAGATTATACTCTTCGGCGTTCCCACAGTTTTGTTGTCCTTGGCCATTATTATCCAATCTCTGGGTACGTTTTGGGATTCTAGTTATTCTTTCTCTTTAGTGCATCGTGCTTGTAATTATTCAAATTTTTAAGGGTGACACACTTTAGTGGTCTTTTAATGTGCGAATTCCTTTTGGTTTCATTTTCTGTCACTTCTCCCGTGTGTTCTTGCATTTTTCTCACCTATCACAAGATCTTGTATCTTCTATGTGAGATGTATTCATTATTTTAGGTGGTGGTAATATTTGCAGTGATGACATTGTATATTTTTAGGGGGAATTTCATCTCCATCCCTCATTTATTTTTTGCTTTCATCTTTTGCTATTCTAGTCACTTTTTCTCTACCTGGACTATTTCTCGTCTGAAATTCTTCATGATGTTTAGGCGTCCTAGTTTCCTTGTGGGTGTCAGCTCGAATGTTGAACTCTGTTCGGTATGCTCATCCTTGCATATGGAATACTACCCTAGAAATTATAGGGTTCTATTGGAGGTTGAGGCCTGGGAAGAGCCATTCCTTGGGGTCATTAAGGATGATATGCTTGCATTAATCTTCACATGTGATCGTCCTCATATTTGACATGGCATTAGATGGATATCATTGGTTTTGATATCCTTTCTCCTTCGAGCAGGAGGGTCATTTATCCATCGCATATTCTCTTTGTTTTCTTTTCTAACATTTTTTATCTGATGCAATCCCCTGCCCAGTTAGACCTAATAGCAAGCCGTTATGTAAAACCCTTTTTTCTTCAAGAAAACAAGCTTGGGAAAGCATATAAGAAGTATGACTTTTGGGGTGGCACTGCTTTGATTGGGGGTCTTTTCCATCACCATGCTGTTTTGAGAAATCATGGAGTATTTATGATTTTTGAAAGCATTAAAAAAGCTTTGGAAAGACAATCCTTTCATCCTATCAAAGCTTCCCTTCAACAATATGGGGGTTTCTTGACTAAAGAATGCATCAGCAACATTCATCAGGTGGTTTTTGCAATTCTTAATTTATTGGAGGTAGATTCTCTCAATCTGTCGATTGGTCCTGTGCAATCTCGGCCTATTCTTGATTTAAATCTTATCCTTGGCTCTGCAGATGTTTCATCATCTCATATGGAAGGTTGATTTCATATTTCTACATGGTGCATCGTGGTCTCTACGTTTTTTGGTTTTTTGTGCAGGTTATCAAAGGATCCTCTTCCAGTAAGATCAAAGGTTATTCTTCGTTTTGCTTACAGGATGACATTCTGTGACAGTTTCTTCTCACCCATGAGTTTTTTTTGTACTTTCACTTTAAAATTCATCTTTCTTTATGGATGAGGCCTATTGTAGCTCCGGGCTGTATGTAATGGTTCTATGGGGATGTAAAAATTGCCCTTCGGGGTTGTATGTATTTTCCTTCTGGGTCATATAAGTATGTATCTTCTAGGTTTAGTTCTCATTTTCTTCACCTTGATGTAACTTGGAGGCACTGTTTAAGGAGATTTTTTGGCCCTCCTCACAATGATCCTACTATTCCTTTTTTCTCATGATGGGGTCAAGAACGAAGTTTTTCTTCCTGGTTCTTTTCTCTGGGAGCCCCTTATCTTAGAACCAATAAAAATGTAAAAATGAAAATATTATTATATACATATCAAGTGGCACTACCACCTTTTAAAAAAGAAGAAGAAGAATTCAGATGTTTTTTAACTTATATGCTAATTTATTTATTTTTTTCAAATTTAACTTTCTAGTAGATCTCTATGATAATTTGTATGGCTACAAAATGTTCTAATAAATTATGAGAGTTTTCATATGTAAGACATATAATCCAACAAAGTACAAATAATCATGTTATGATATTTTGGCATTGACCATCTATTTGAATATATTTTGACTGAAAGCCTTTACACACTATTTTTTTTAAAGGTATTTTTACATACTATCTTTTTTAAAATAATTTTTTCTTCTGTGTAAGAATTCAAATGTTTTTCAACTTAAATGCTATTTTTTAATTTTCTTTTCCAAATTTTACTTTCCAATAGACCATTCTACCATAATTTGCATGACTACAAAATATTTTAATAAATTATGAGAGTTTTCATATGTAAGAGAGATAATGCAACAAAGTAGAACATACAAATTTTGATGCAACCTAAAACAATCACTTGTTTGAATAAATTGAGATATGACCAATTGTTGCATCAATTTGTTGTTGATAGGAATATCAACATAAGGACAAATGAGCACTAGAAAAGAACAATTAAAATTTAATAAATGGTTTGAGATATATAAGCATTTATAAATAACAATAGAGTATGAGAGTTTCAAAAAGTAACAATGTTACCTCTTGAAAGAATTTGTCGATGATTGCCATTATTGATTTGGGAATGAACATTGGTTGTGACTGTTACAACTATGATTGCATAAGTAGTTGTGCACAATATAGAACTGCTTTTTACCATTATGAGAGATGGCCTTGAAATGAGGGTGAAACAATAACCAAAAAAGGGAACATAGTAAGATGAACAAATTTATTATGTTTTTGGAAACCAAAGCATATACAAACAAGAGTAAACTATGACAACTTTATAGTAATAATGTTACATTTTGAAGATTTTGCAGATGAATATCATTGTTGATTTGAAACCCAACATTGGACACGACTATTATAAGTATGTTTCTATCAGTAGCTATATATCTATTATGCAATTGCTAATTGATATTAAAATACACTAATCCTAAGACAAATAAGAAAAATTACAATATATTTTACCATTACAAGGAACTGTAGAGTTAAAATTTAATAAATTTTTTAAGATATATAAACATTTACAAATAAGTGTAGAGTTTGAGAGTTGAAAAGTAATAATGTTACCTTTTGCGATTATTTGTGGATGAATTTTGTTGTTGATACTAGACCAAACATTGATGACAACTGTTACAAGTATGAATTAGAAAATTCAAGGGTAACAACTTGTTGCCTTGGATGTTTGTAAGGATGTCGTCTCTCGCTACCATCTCTAGGGTTTTCAAATCTCCATCCTGCAACTCTATGTTGGCTGCAGGCGGAGGTCTTGGTGTGAGACCTATTGGTGCCGCCCTTTATATTTTTGCATTGCCTGTGTCTACACCCACACCAATGCATGTTGGGTCTTCCCTTGGATTTACGCGTGCTACTGCTTCCAAGTCTTATGTTGTGGCTTTTGCTCCTAGGATATTCCGTTGCTAAGGCCTTGCTGCTACCTTCATCTGCTGGCTTGGGTTATGGGTCCTTTCTTAGAGGCCTAGCTGCTCAGTCCATGGGGAACTACCTTCCATGGTTAGGACTTCTCTTGTGATGATTTTGTCCGGTCTTACCGCGGTGGTGTCTGGTAAGGATCTTGTGTTTTCTCCCAGTTCATCTCCTGTGGTTGTTGCTCTCCCTTCTCCTTCAACTTCTTCCCCTATAGCCATTGCTTCTTCGGTTGTTGTTGCTAGGGTTTCTAGTGTGGGGAACTCTGGGAAGTGACATGTTGTGAGTAGGCCCTTTCCTGTTTCTAAGTCCATTGCCATCTTGCTAGATGTTGAGACAGAGAAGGAGATTGATCATAATGTCTCTGTATTTTCTTCCCATGGTGTGATTTTTTTATTCTAGAGGTTCTGGCCCAGCCTTCTACAACTACATGTGTAGATCTCACAATATTGGGAACCCCTTCTTATTGGTAATGTTCATATTTACCCTATGGAAAAGGGTTTTTTTATTGCTAAATTTGAGAATGCTCAGGATAGAAATATGATATTGTGTGATCAATTTTTAGTTGGGAAGACAAATTTATGCTTATGGTTAAACCTTAGCATTTTGATTTCAACCTTGCTTCTGAAACATTCAACAAGATTCCTATTTGGGTTCGACTTCGCTATCTCCCTCTTCATCTATGGGTTGATTCTCTTTTAGTGGAAGTGGGAGATGCTCTTGGGGACTTTCTGATGGTGGATGATGAATCATCTGATATTTTTCATTCTACCGTTTCCTGTATTTTGGTTGATTTGGATGTTTCTAAGGGTTTACTTGAGAAGATTTTAATCAATTTTTCTAAGGGTAAATGGATCCAAAATTTGGACTATGAAGGGATTACCTTCACATGTAGAAAGTGCTTTAAAATAGGTCAGGTGGCAGCTCAATGTGGATTAGAGAGAGAAAATGTCTTCTTCATGGTGGAAAGGTGCTATAGTTCAACATTATACAGTTGAGAAGAAACTTGATATCCAAAAGAGTTTCTCCCTGGTGGTTGTACATGACTCTTCAGACCTTGCGTCTTCTTCTCTAGTAATTCCAGTTACTAATGGTGGGCATGATGAGGCCACTATTTCTCATGTTGATATTCCTTCTTATGCTAATCTGATTACTTGTTAAGTTATTATGGAGGCTAGTTCATAGTCTCATATCTCTCTAGTTGCTTCTTCGATTGTATGTGGGAGTAGGCCCTTGGTGTCTACGTCCTCTAATAATGCTTCTGCTAGGGATATCAATCCTGATAGCTCCCTTTTTTTATTTTGTGTCTTTAAGGGTAAAATGGTGAAGTTACCTTTGAGTTAGTAGGTTCTACTGGCCTTCTTTCTGAGGATGGTGATAATCTTGTTTTGGGTTCAATGGTTTGGTAGGATGTTGATGCTAAGGTGGAGGGTTAGATTATTGTGAAAGGAAAGAAATCTAAGACATCTATGCCCTCTTTTTACATGACTCTACGTTCCCACAAGGGAGGTGATAAATATAAATCCTGATGGTTCCTTGATGTGGATGATTGGGCTGAAGGTTCTCCTGTCTTGTCTTTGGTTGTGGGCTGCATGCTAGTTTTTCTATGCAACTTTTGTTTCAGGTTGTGGGATCCTGTTGGTAAAATCCATGTTGTGGTCTTGTCCCACTCTTTCTTTTGGTGGGTTATCATGGCATATCTTTTGTAATCGCTTGTTAAGGGTTTTGAGTCCCTTCAAAACCTATTTTTTCTTTAATAAAAAACTATTACAAGTATGATTGGACAAGTAATTGTGTATATTATAGAATAAGTGATTTATATTCTACTTACTTCTGAGGAGGTGTATGTTGGATATATAAGCACGCCGATAAAGTTCAAGGAAAGATCAAGTCCAGTTTTGAAGATATTGAAATTTTTAATTTTGGCAGTGTGGTACGAAAAACTTCGAACTCAATTTTGAAGGCCTTAGAGGCTTCAAAAAGGGTCAAAACTCATCGAAGATGGCGCTTTGCAACATAGGTTGTAGAGAACTTTGAGAGGTTTATGAAAAGTGATTATAATAGACAATCATGTAAACAGATCAAAAGTTATGGCTTATGGAAGTTATACCATCAAGACTCAAGTTTCTAGACAAAAAAGAAGAGGGAGAAAAATCACTTAGGTGGGAAATTGAACCCTGGGCTAGTCAACACATAGTATGGGAACAAAAAAGGTTGTTAAGAGATAAAGCAGATCAATGGGAAGAGGATTGAACATCTAATTTTAAATATGAACCCATCTAATTTTCCCAGACATTTCTGATCCAATATTCAGACATGGAAAATAAAGAAAGCCAAAGGTCTGTTAACAAATGCTCTATGTTGTCAAATTCTTCCTTGGCAACCCAAAAGTTTGGCCTAAATTTGATTCTTTCAAAAAATTTATGCGAACCTTTAAAGTCATCCAAATTCTGTTAGATGGACGCGACACAAATTTTGCCATTTTTATGGTGAATTTAAAAATCCCTAAGACTTGGGTTGAATTTGGCCAAAAAAAGGATTTTTTTTTTTACTTTTTAAAACTTTTTTTTTTTTTGTCTATTTTAGTCAATTTGACCCTCCAACCCTAAAATATATCACTAAAAAGGTAAAACACATTATTTGTCCATTTTGTGAATGAAAAACAAAACTTCTTCCCTCCATTGCTAAACTTTCTTGTTTGGTTGCCATTGCTCAAGGAGTGTTGAATCGATTTTTGCATGCTCTAAGTTGGTTTGTGAGCTATTCTTAAGTAGTGTCAAGTGTGGAGAACTCCTCGAAGACATTGAAGAAGAAGATTGTTAATGTTGACACTATTATTTTTGAATTGAAACATTGATATGGTAGTGTATTTTGACATTTTGATATGTCATTTGGACTAAAACATTAATATATGGTCATGGTGGTGGTGGTGTGTGTGTATATATATATATATATAATA